>JAOTON010000859.1:0-181245 GCA_034440635.1 Lepas anatifera | reverse complement strand
CATTTCAAACGAGATCTTGTCAGTGCGAGTGCCCTTGGAGACAGGGAGCATGTGGTGCGAATGTTATCAACCTGGTGTGAATTTGTGAGACTTAGGCGAGGAAGGTGACACTGGAAACCAAACAAATAATGTCAAAATGGTTATAAAGACATAGGAGTGAGCCTTAATATATCGATCTATCTGAACCAGTATACAAGGTATGGCATTTTTTACGAGATCTTGTTGGTGTGAATGCCCTTGGAGCCAGGAGCAAGTGGTGTAAATTTTATCAATCCTGTGCAAATTTGTGAAACTGGTGTGAGGAAGGCGACACTTAAACCAACAAATAATGGCTGAATGGTTATTAAGACACAGAAGAGGGCCCACTCCTCTTTTTACTTTATATTAATGATATTAACCGCTGCTCTCAAATTCCTACCTTCTACTTATTTGCTGATGACACGGCCTTACTCTACACTGCTGACACGATACAATCCCTACAAAACGATATCAGCCTAAGTTTGCCCCAAATCTGCCAATGGTTAAATTGCAACCGTCTCACTTTAAATGTAAAGAAATCAACATTTCAAGTCTTCTCTAACGTCAAAAACACAGAACTAAAAATTGAAATAGACGACGTACCTCTGCAAAGGAATTTCACAACCAAGTACCTTGGTTTACAAATTGATGAAGATCTCAAATGGACAGGTCATATCAAAAGCCTTGAAAATTCAATCTCTAGGACCATTGGCATAATTCAAAGAAATCGTTACATTCTAAACCCAACTCATCTTTTGCCCATTCTTGACATACTGTATTCAGTTCTGGGGATCGACCTACCCTTATAAACTTCTCAAACTCACGACTCTCCAGAAACGGGCTGTTCGAATTATCGAGGGTACTGACCGATTGGCACACACCAGTCCCATCTTCAAAAACACGGCATATTGAAGCTTCACGACCTCATTGAATTCTCACAAATTAATATTTTGCATAAATTCTTGTTAAACCAGCTACCACATCCACTATCTTCTTGTTTTACACTTATCGAACTTCCCCGGACACAGCGAAATGTCAGACAAAGACAACACTTTACCATACCTTACGCCCCTACAATGTATCGCAAATTTTCACTCTTTATAGCAGCTCCTAGGGTATGGAATACAATTGTGGCTTCAAAAATAAGAAATATTGAAGATGTGCCCCTGTCCAGACCGTTTTTCAAAAAGGTGCTAAAAAAGATATATACTGATGTTTACTAGGGACTATTTTGTTTTCATTCATAGGAAACCAAGTATCCTGACACTGTTAATGATCACTTTTTTCTCTAAAAGTCAAAGTTTTCGATTTTTCTGCTCTCAGCTATAGATTATATTATGAATTTTATATTGTCGATCGCTCCTCGTAACGGCCCACTTACTCACTAATCGCGGAGCAAACTTTGAATACAGGTGTTTGGGTGGTTGAACAGGCTCGCCTCCGGCACTCACTTACCGTTTCCTTGAAATCCCCTCTTAAATGTGTACCGTTAGCTTGGACTCCCCGTGGCCTCCCCTCTCTCTCCCTCGTCGTGTTGCGTGCATGATTACCACCATCCTACTCCCCCTCGCTCCCTCTAACTGGCTGTATACCCGGCAGCTACTGTGATGCTCCCAGCGCTGCCGCCGTGTCCGCCTCGCTGCGGGCTTCGGTGGCTGAGTGCGGCGGCCTCTGGGCGGGTGCTCGGTGCGCGCTCGGGCCTGATAGATGGCGCTAAGTGATGCCCGGTGCTGAGGAGGGGTTGCCTGATTGGTGGGGCGCGTGAGGCCCGGAAAACTGATCAGATGATGTGAATTAATCTGTGATTGTATTTTACATGCCTTGTTTTTATGTTAATGTTTTTAATGTCATTACCCTCCCCGAGCCGGCTCGCCCCCCTCATATTATGGAAGATTGTGCACGTGCCTTGTTCTTGTGTTCTGTGCTAAATACATGTGTACGGCTTCAAGAGGGCCTTCTAAAAGTCCTTAATTAACTAACTAATAATAAAGGTAACATTGCAACTTTTGGGTAGGAATGGGTACATTTTTCTCCCTGATGTGACAGAATGGTGTAAATTTTTGGAGACTGGTGATGTGAGAATTTTAGATGGCTGGTGCGACTCGTCTGGCCTGCTGCCATACTTTGCAGACTGGTATATGAATTAGTTTCTCGGCAGAGGACATGTGCAGCAAAGTCTGCACCATTCTTAACCTCCTGTCAATATTTGAGGAATTGTGAAATGAATTAAATAAGTTACCAAAGTAACATTACTTAACAGAATAATCTCCTGGAAATAAACAAAGTGCAATGAAAAAGTACTTACCTCTAACATGTTAGAGGGAATTTGGTAATTTCATCATGAGTTTTGAAGTGAGATACAAATGCATTAGACCCAATATACAGTTCGACTAGCAGTGAATCGTATTTCAAGTACTGTTGGCTAACCTTACATAACCTATAATTGTTGAAAATCCTTGGAAGCCATAATGACCTGCTGTCTTCGTTCTTTGACGAGCTCGATTGGAGTCTTCACTCGGCCTTTCTCAGGAAGACCAAGTGATAAGTACAAATAGGCACTGGTCTTGTCTTTTAATGGGATTACAGCACTTAATTCCCAATTCCCAAAGCCAGAAAATTCAATCCTCATCCACATACTTGGCAACTCACCCAACCCGCCTACTCTTCTTCCTGTATTGTGTTCGGGAACACAATCACAATAGAGTTGATTCGTACATCAATACGAAGGGAAGCACTTACCCTACTTACAGCACACAGTAGTGATTTATAATGATGTTAGCGGTAAATGAAGCAAAATATAAGGAGACCACTCAAACAAATTTTATTTTTTGCCCGAAATTTTCTTCATTTGTATTATTTTATGCAGATATTTCAAGTTAATAGGGTTAGAAGCATGATTAGACTAATCAAGTACCTAAATTTGGCAGATGTATTTCTTCTGCGCCATATTACGTGAGCTCATTTCGTTTTGCTATGTTCATTTCGTTATTGTATTGCTCTTTTGCTTTTTCTTGCTGCTCTTGTGCTGTTCCATTTAACTCAACTTTTGTTTATCCGTTTTCGTTTTCTTTTTGCGCACTTAGTGTCATCTCTGCTCTCATTTCGCCCGGTTCTGTTCTGCGTCCTGCTTTTGCGCTGTTGGCTTCCTGCTCGTTGCTTTGTCTTTGCTTCATTAATTGGTTTTTGCTTCATTAATTGCCACAATTATCTGTTCTTATCCGGCACAATGTGTGTGAACCTGGGTGTTTTCTTTTCCTTCGTTTGTGACTAACGTGAAGAACATATGTGGGCCCACAACTTCAATCAAACATATAATTATAATTGGTTAGTTTTTTCCGTCATTTTATTTTTTCTGTTAGGAAAGTTTTGGATGATCTGTCTGCTCATTTTGTTTTGTATTGCTTCTCTTTTTGTTTTTCTGCTTTGTTTTTGTGTTATTTCTACTGACCAACATTATTATTTGTCCTAATCTCATAACATACTAATATCACAACATACTCACCTTGTGCTGTACTGTATGACTATTGCTTGCCTCTCTCATGTTTCTTATCTGCTGTTCATGTCCTTTGCTTCTCTTCACCTGTCTATATGGAAAATGAAATAAAAATTGATTGATTGATTGATTCTCTAAATAGATGGACTTGTAATGCTTATTGTTGGACTAGTTGTACCCGAAGGAAACGCATGTGTTGCGCCATCTTCGTCGCACCTTCAAACGGGCATATCGCAAGCTGGCTCACTGGTTAGCATGACATTTCTCGCTAGTGGGCGGGGCTCAGGCCTAACGACCAATCAGATTGTTGCAGCCATATGGAAGGTATTCCTTTAGGGTTTGAAATAAGCCAATAGGCCCCTTTATTTTGATGTTTAAAGTGTGCGGAAATTTTATATAGAGAGCTTTGAGTAAAACTAAATATGCCAAAAGTGATTCCTGCACACGCTCTACAAAACTGCTATCTCAGTTCAAAATACGTTATAAAAGTGGGACACTCCCTTTAAAGGGCACATGCCTAAAGTTAATGTGCCTACGTGCCAGATCATTTGCTTTTTTATATGTAAATGAGGAATAACAGCCTGATGCTCATATTATATAAAACTTGTTCGAAAGTTAACAGTCAATATATTTCACCCATGGGGCATGATCACGACAGCGAATGGACAGGTGGCAGAATTTTATAACATTTGAAAATTTAGAATTATGATACACACGCGTGGTTGCCTAATACACTTTCAATTCTTACTATAACTTGTACATACATTTCCATTCCGAGCTTTTATATATATATATATATATATATATATATATATATATATATATATATAAAGTAGCATTCAATTATTCTCACATTCTCCGTACATTCATTTCTAGATATAAACAGCTCACATACATTTCAACTTATAGTTACAAATTTATACAACTTGCCTATTATGATGATGACTATTGGTATTGCATGGGCTTCAGGAGGGTCCAGGAGGATGACATTATGTTTAGCTGGGGTTTATTTTTCCGAATTTCAATAGATTCGCTGATTTTAACCTCTGCAACATCTTTGCAGAGCCTAAGAATTTTAATGTTTAGTTTAGTGTGGTCTATATTAGTAATTTGAGGATGCTCGTTTTTGAAATGTTCGCCGAAGGGTGTATTTTTAGTTTTGTTTTTTGCGTCTCTGAGATGTTCCATGTATCTTTCTCTGATCATACGCTTACTTTCACCAATGTAAATTTTGGAGCAGAGTTGACAAGTAATTTCATAAACGGAGTTCCGTTGGTGGCATCCACCTTCCAGTCCCGCCATGCAGCAGAAGCAGCGTCTGTTGCCGGCGGGACATGGAGGTGGGTCTAGGGCCGATCTAGTAATTTTGTTAGCTAACGTTTTCCCGCTTAACCATGTGATCTGGAACGGTAGTTTTGAAGTTTTTACGGCATGGGATACTTTATGGGAAAGCTCATCGTCTATGAAGGGTAGCCTAATGTAAGTGCGTTCATCTGTTTTTGGACGGGTTAGCTTCGTAATGTTCTCTCGGAACAGTCTAGTTTTAGTTCGCTGGATCAAATTGTTAGGATACCCGTTCATTTTAAAGATATTTTCAATTTTGAGCAGACCACGTTTTTGAGCTTCTTTGTCTGATCCAACCCTTTTAGCTCAGAGTAGCTGGGAATACAGAATTGACTTTTTTTGTTTGAATGGAATGAGCCGAATTGTAGGGGAGGATTATTGGAGCTGCCATCGGCTTGATATATAACTCCGTACAATATTTGCCATTAGGATGAATAGTGAGCGTTGTATCAAGGAATGCTAAGCTATTACTCTCCGATTGGTCCGTTCGTTCGATGGAAAATTTTAGGGATGGATGAAAGCTGTTAATGGACTGATAAAATGAATCTAGAAGCTTAGAGCCATGACACCAAATTCCAAGTATATCATCAATATATCTTATGTAGATAAGGGGTTGATGGTCGAGTGAGGCAAGGAAAAGAGATTCCACTGCGTCCATAAAAACAATGGCGATCGGTGGGGCTATTCTACTTCCCATTGCTATACCTGTCTTTTGTCGGTAGAACTGTTGGCCAAATCTGAGATAGTTGTTCTGTAAGCAATGATGCAGAAGTTTATCAATGTCATGTAGTTCTAGTCCAAAGAAGTTTATTTGGTTTTGGTGTTTTTTCATTAGGTTCATTGTTGCTGAGATCGCCTCATGAATGGGTATGTTTCCGTAAAGATTAGTTACATCGACAGTGAAAGCAATAGTGCCTTTGGGCATTCCCTGTGGAAATTTGGCTTTGATTTTCGAAAGGTAGGTGTATGTGTTTTCTATGTGCGCCGGAACAAAAACTAGCAGTTGTGATATGATCTGTTCTAGGAGCCAACTCAATTTGTCCAGCGGATCTCCGCAGGCTGATACGATGGGTCGCAGTGGTATATCTTTTTTATGTGTCTTGGGTAAGCCATAAAGTTCAGCTGTGCGTGATCCTGAAGGTTTGATGGCTCGAATGATCTTATCTGGAATTTTGTCTACCATAGTATCATTAATTATGCTCCTGGTCTTGATATCTAACTTTTTAGTGGGGTTCTTTTTTACTTTCACATAATCTGTTGTTATCTGGGACGCTTTTTCTACATAGTCGCTCCTATCCATAATGACAAAGCCTTTACATTTGTCGGATCTTTTCACTATCAAATCCTGGTTTGACCGAAGCTGTTTCAATTGATTTAAGTCCTCTTGGCTGTGGTTAGGAGTTAATTTAGAACGATGGTTTTTGAACAAAGATATTATTTTCTGTTTGAGTTTAATTAGTTTTCCCTCTGTTGTCGGGTCAGAAGTTGGTGCCATCTTTGTATCTGTGTCCCCAACACAGATACAAAGATGGCACCAACTTCTGACCCGACAACAGAGGGAAAACTAAGTAAACTCAAACAGAAAATAATATCTTTGTTCAAAAACCATCGTTCTAAATTAACTCCTAACCACAGCCAAGAGGACTTAAATCAATTGAAACAGCTTCGGTCAAACCAGGATTTGATAGTGAAAAGATCCGACAAATGTAAAGGCTTTGTCATTATGGATAGGAGCGACTATGTAGAAAAAGCGTCCCAGATAACAACAGATTATGTGAAAGTAAAAAAGAACCCCACTAAAAAGTTAGATATCAAGACCAGGAGCATAATTAATGATACTATGGTAGACAAAATTCCAGATAAGATCATTCGAGCCATCAAACCTTCAGGATCACGCACAGCTGAACTTTATGGCTTACCCAAGACACATAAAAAAGATATACCACTGCGACCCATCGTATCAGCCTGCGGAGATCCGCTGGACAAATTGAGTTGGCTCCTAGAACAGATCATATCACAACTGCTAGTTTTTGTTCCGGCGCACATAGAAAACACATACACCTACCTTTCGAAAATCAAAGCCAAATTTCCACAGGGAATGCCCAAAGGCACTATTGCTTTCACTGTCGATGTAACTAATCTTTACGGAAACATACCCATTCATGAGGCGATCTCAGCAACAATGAACCTAATGAAAAAACACCAAAACCAAATAAACTTCTTTGGACTAGAACTACATGACATTGATAAACTTCTGCATCATTGCTTACAGAACAACTATCTCAGATTTGGCCAACAGTTCTACCGACAAAAGACAGGTATAGCAATGGGAAGTAGAATAGCCCCACCGATCGCCATTGTTTTTATGGACGCAGTGGAATCTCTTTTCCTTGCCTCACTCGACCATCAACCCCTTATCTACATAAGATATATTGATGATATACTTGGAATTTGGTGTCATGGCTCTAAGCTTCTAGATTCATTTTATCAGTCCATTAACAGCTTTCATCCATCCCTAAAATTTTCCATCGAACGAACGGACCAATCGGAGAGTAATAGCTTAGCATTCCTTGATACAACGCTCACTATTCATCCTAATGGCAAATATTGTACGGAGTTATATATCAAGCCGATGGCAGCTCCAATAATCCTCCCCTACAATTCGGCTCATTCCATTCAAACAAAAAAGTCAATTCTGTATTCCCAGCTACTCCGAGCTAAAAGGGTTGGATCAGACAAAGAAGCTCAAAAACGTGGTCTGCTCAAAATTGAAAATATCTTTAAAATGAACGGGTATCCTAACAATTTGATCCAGCGAACCAAAACTAGACTGTTCCGAGAGAACATTACGAAGCTAACCCGTCCAAAAACAGATGAACGCACTTACATTAGGCTACCCTTCATAGACGATGAGCTTTCCCATAAAGTATCCCATGCCGTAAAAACTTCAAAACTACCGTTCCAGATCACATGGTTAAGCGGGAAAACGTTAGCTAACAAAATTACTAGATCGGCCCTAGACCCACCTTCCATGTCCCGCCGGCAACAGACGCTGCTTCTGCTGCATGGCGGGACTGGAAGGTGGATGCCACCAACGGAACTCCGTTTATGAAATTACTTGTCAACTCTGCTCCAAAATTTACATTGGTGAAAGTAAGCGTATGATCAGAGAAAGATACATGGAACATCTCAGAGACGCAAAAACAAAACTAAAAATACACCCTTCGGCGAACATTTCAAAAACGAGCATCCTCAAATTACTAATATAGACCACACTAAACTAAACATTAAAATTCTTAGGCTCTGCAAAGATGTTGCAGAGGTTAAAATCAGCGAATCTATTGAAATTCGGAAAAATAAACCCCAGCTAAACATAATGTCATCCTCCTGGACCCTCCTGAAGCCCATGCAATACCAATAGTCATCATCATAATAGGCAAGTTGTATAAATTTGTAACTATAAGTTGAAATGTATGTGAGCTGTTTATATCTAGAAATGAATGTACGGAGAATGTGAGAATAATTGAATGCTACTTTATATATATATATATATATATATATATATATATATATATATATATATAAAGCTCGGAATGGAAATGTATGTACAAGTTATAGTAAGAATTGAAAGTGTATTAGGCAACCACGCGTGTGTATCATAATTCTAAATTTTCAAATGTTATAAAATTCTGCCACCTGTCCATTCGCTGTCGTGATCATGCCCCATGGGTGAAATATATTGACTGTTAACTTTCGAACAAGTTTTATATAATATGAGCATCAGGCTGTTATTCCTCATTTACATATTTATCATCATGCTCAAAATAGCTCTCCAAGACATCATTTGCTTTTTTGTGTATATTGTCTCATCCCAGGATAAATTGCAATCTTACCTAACGGAGTTTAGAGTTAGTCATTCCGCTGATGGATTCAGGGGGACCAAGGGTATCGCTGTCCTCAAAAATATAAAACTGTATCCAGGCCCTCAAAGCTGGTGAATTGGGGCAAATTCGGTGTTCGTGATTTTCCTCAGGCGTTTTCCCATACGTTGGTTTGCCCCCCACACAAACTATTCCTAGACCCCGCCATAGACTATTTCCGGTAGTAACAAATATCCATATCTGCCTCGACAGATGGGGTCCCTGGCTGCATTCTACGCCGTCGCCAGGGCCGAGTACGGGCTCGGCGACGGCCAGAGCTACCGGTCCAGCTCCTGGGGAATGCAGCCCAGCAGCCGCAGCCAGTTCGCGAGGTGGTCGCCGGCCGAGACGGCGATCATCTACTTCTACCTCGCTGCTGGTCCGCGGCTGCTGAACCCCGTCACCGGAATGCCGTTCCACGACGCCCAGGCCTCCATCGGCATGGCCAGGATGGCCCTGGGCTTCAACCGCTCCGTGGTGCAGTGGTACCGGAAGACCAAGCGTCTGGTGAGTTTAACACGACCACAATTGATCATTAGTAATCACTAGTGTATATTGTGGAAGCAGAACGTTAAATGTTTATTGTATTGTGACGTTTCTAGCGTTGATTTTCTAATTTTTAAAAATGATATCTTCTTTTCTAAACTGCAGCGTTCTTGTCTAAACTAAAGCATTCTGGGGTGATGCACCTACGATGTGGGATGCCAAAATATGTACCGCAACTCACAGCTGATTGTTTTGGTACTGCAAACGGGGCTATCCGAAGCCTTGCACCTGCTATCTACACTGACACCTATCCATTTTGTTTTATGAAATGACTTTGCGTTAACTTGTTCTCTCCACTGCTTGGAACACATGTGGATGAGTCTCTGAGCTAACTTTCACCAATACTTGATGTAATTATTGTCTGATCTAACCCTCTGTTTTTTTCTGTTCCAGGCCCCCCTCTTCCGCTCCGGACGGCGATAGTCTGCTGGACATTCTTCTAGTCATTTTGTACCGCATGTTGTCGTGAAGTTCAAGTGTAGTGTATTGTTAACGTGTGTAAAATAAATCATGCATCGCCAGTAACTCGCGTTTCTCCGCCCTGGACTGATGAAGGAGGCATACACTTACACGTTAATGCCTCAACGTGAGCATCCGAGAATGGTGTGACAGATATTTGTCATCACCGAGCAGGAGCGCAAAACCTGCAATGCGACACTCTACATACGCAAAATATATCCCATTGTTGGAGCTCTGCGATCCCGCTTCCCGAATATTGGTAGCCAGGATACGTAGGATGCTGTTTCATGACAGCTGTTTAACGGAGCTGGAAAGACCTCCAGACGGCAATGTCTCGCCTTTGCCGTGTCTATCTGTCAGTGAGTAGAGATTGACTGCTATCGGTGGTGATTAAAAGCAATATAAAATAAAGCTCTGTAAAATAGGTGGCATTGACTAAAAGTTTCAGCGCAACAGCAAGGGGAAGAATCAAAGAACAGAACACGGCGGACGTAATTGACGCCGCTGACCACAGATTGAGTGCAGACAGCGCGGCTCCGCTGCGCCCCTG
Organism: Lepas anatifera; assembly: GCA_034440635.1. Lineage (NCBI taxonomy): Eukaryota > Metazoa > Arthropoda > Thecostraca > Lepadidae > Lepas > Lepas anatifera. Next base: position 170,915 of record JAOTON010000859.1, on the reverse strand, counting down.
TTTTGCTCGCGCGGCCCGGACCCCTGAGGTAAGGGACCAACCGCGACGAATTGGGAACATTACCCAGAACCAACACACACACACACACACACACACACACACACACACACACACACACACACACACACACACACACACACACACACACACACACAACCGAGCCAGCAGATCCGGGAGCGTCCACAGGTGCGATGGGCGTCTGTGTACTCGGCCGGCCAAAACCAAACTCCGCTGTAGAACTTATCGACGAAGCGTTGGCTTTTCAAATAGTCTGGGACGGCAGACCAGTTCGGTTTTCGAAAATAAGGCCTAAAAATACGCCATGCCTGGAAAACAGTATTATCCCATCATATTAGCAAAACGTGTTCGACGCCGGGGCACTCCGCGGCTACCATGACAGAAAATTTCAAAACATCACGCCTGCCTAGTACTGTACTGACCATGTTGCCTGTTGCAGCGTTTAACACGGGCTCAAGACGGTAAGATAGTTCAACAGGATTACAACCAGCTATGCTTCCTTGAAAAAAGGTTAGAAGCTTCCACATAAGGCTACAAATTTGCTCTCCACATTACAGTGATCTCTGTACTATTTTTCTTCACCCATGACCAATGGCAGAAAGCTATGCTACAAATGCCCCAAATACAGCTAGAATAGTTAAAACAAAATAGGCTGGACTGTCATCAACAGATTATCGGGAGATCTAAATAAGTTTAGTAACACAAAGACAGTATCTACAGGCACTTTGACAGGCAATTTGTATTGCAGTACCCGTGTTGCAGTTTGCAGTATTTAATACAGGTTTCAGCATGGTACTTTCTTCAAGCAGTATTGCAGGACTTTCTGTATATTTCAAGAAAGCTCAAAGGCTACCACATGATGCACCAGCCAAGCACCGCCCCTCATTGGCCCGCCATCCCACTCGTTAGCCGGGCCCTTGCGCGCACGAAAATCATGGATGCACACCTTCAGACTGTCCGCGCTTGCTTGGTGAACGGGTTAAAAACACCATGTTGGAGGATATCGAAATACGTGAAGAGCATGGAGGTCCCTGCATATCATGACGTCATAACATATCGGGATATCAAATTGTCGGAGCTCTGCCCTCCCGCCTCCCGAATTTTGGTGGGTAGGATACGTAGCATCGGGAAAAGCGGTGGTAAACGCGTTTTTTATCATTTTTTTCTTTTTCTCAATCACTGTTGAATTTCTAACAGAATTCGTTCATTTACAGAAAGAAAAAATTGTCAAAAATAATTTTAAAAAACTTTTTTTTAATTTTGACATTTTTATATTTTTTTCTTTTTATCCGAAATATGGATGCCAGAAACGTATCCAAACTCATTTTCAAGACCATATGTTTACCGAAGCTATTTATTTAGATTTTTTAAAATTTGGAATAAATTTAATAGTTTTCTACCCTGTTACATGAAAAAACCGTTGTCGGGTTTACTATATCTCCCTAAATCGGGAGACTGTATCACCCCCAAGTTTTTGATATACATTTAAGGCTAAAAAACAATCACACGGAGTATTTAAAAGTAAATCACGAAATATGGCCACGATAGATAAATTATCAAAGTTTGTAGTGCTGTCAACTTCAGGATTTTGCCCTGAACCTTTTCAAAAATTTTCTCCAAAAAGCTTAATGCATGGTGTGCACAGCACCAAGAAATCTAAAGAATCAAAAGTACACAAAGCGAGTTATAGGTCCCACAATAATCTCTAATTTGGCCTTTAATTTAAACATATATGCCAAAAATTCAGCAGATGCAGCTTTAAACCTTAAACTTTTATCTGAAATTGACAACTCGTGCCATTCCACGTCAATTATGGTATAAAAACACCAGTTCCATTCGATATTCCATGACATATTACGAAAAAACGATATTTCCGGCAGGTTTAGAGGAAATTTTGAAGGTTTTCTGCTCATAACTTTGTTTCTAGAGTAATTTCGAAAGCAAGGTTATGACAAAAAATGCGCATTTGTAAGACGATTATTTTGAGCCCACCTGCGAGACATTTGGGTGCGTGGTTCAAAAGATATCACCAGAAAACCACTTCAAAATAGAGCGTGAGTGCCTACTGAGCTGCATGCTCCGACGCTCCATTTTTTCCCGGAGTTCTGTGTCTAGCCAAGTTGGCACGCGCTGACATGACCTTAAATGCTTGCTTGTTTAACCCATTGAAACTTTAAGCTAAGCTTTGACATTTTGCACACATTGAGCTAATGAATGGAGCTAGCTCTGGGTGCAAACGGCATCTTCTTATTCAACCTAGAAACTGAGAAATCAGTATACGCCAATGACACAATTTTGTTAAAGCGCCTTAACAAAAGTGCGCGATCGCCCGATGGCTTGTAGGAGGCCGCGACACCTGCACATTGCATGTTTTTGTGGAGTGTACTAAAATGACCCTGTATCTTGGCTTATTTAAATCACTGAAACTTGCCGCTTAGTTTTGAAACTAAGAATGAAGTGCACCAATGAATGGCGCTATCGCTAACAAAAAAACCCCTGCAAGTTCCTTAGCGGCGCCCTTACAAAGTTGCGTGATCGGCCGGTAGTAGGTTTACAGCTTGGAAACCGAGAGAATGCTTAGCTGTGAAGCAGATTCTGAGACTTGTGCTTGAGATAGAGGCCTGAAATTTTATGCCAGTGGAGAAATTGTAACAATTGTTCGGCCTGGAAAAGCACCCAGGGTCATTCCTACCAAAAATTTCAACCTTCGCCATTTCTGGTAAGAAAAATACGCAGCCGACCACAAGTGACTAGAATGACCGGTGCGGATACCCTTTAACCTGCCTTTGTCGGCTTCATAATTTCTGGTCGGCCGCTACCAGAAATTTTGATTTTGGTTCTTTGTGGGAGGAACAAATACGCCACCGACCACAAGGTTTTTGACGATTTTGCTCATTTTGGCGTAAGGGTATATTTAGATGCGTATCTTTATTTTCAATGAAAATTTAATATATTTCTTGAACAAATTAGTGTATTTAAGGGAGTTTGAATTATTGCGTTCAGATTTTGAGCATGTTGCGTCCATTTTCGATGGAAACATGACATTACAAAATTGTTCAGCGTGATCGCTTTGATAAGTGTGTGTTGTTTTTTTGGGTGAATTCAAGAAAAAGTTTTTTGGCCTTAACCCGTGCCCCACCGGGGGTCCGGCGCCACCTTCGCCCCACCGGGGGGGCCATCGATGGCACCCCCTCTAACTCCGAAAATATGGGCGTTAGCGCAAATCTGCAATATGCAATAGAAAGCTCGCGTGAATTCAGTAAGAAATTACTTCGCATGTTTTAGTGCTCAGGTCAATGGTTTGACCTCCAGAGGTCAAATTAGGTCAAGATCGGCTATTTTCACTCAAATATGCAATGATTAGGCAAACTGGGCATAACTCTTATGCCATTAGAGTTATTGAGGTCTGGTAAAGTACATTTTATAGGAAATTGCCAGGACTTTTTCCGCTATGTGGACTTTTCCCGCCAGTGGTTTGACCGCCAGAGGTCACCTCATGACCTAATATGACCTGAGGTCACGAAAGGTCAAAAAGTGACCTTGCCGTATATCAAATGAAAGCCAGTGACAAGACAAACACGATGGTGTTTGTTTCACCGCTCTAGCTCAATTAGGTCAAAAGTTATTGTCAAAATACTGTTTTTGACCTCTGGTGACCTTGGATGACCTTGGAAAAGTCAAAGGGCAAATATGACCCCTGGGATCCGTGCAAGGGTGTCCAAAAACGTTGTTCTGAGCAGTCTGAGTATTTGCAATCATTTTTGTGGCTTTTATATCATGAAATAGTTTTTCCTAATGCTTTTCCAATGGGAGAGGTCGCCTCGTGACCTGACCTCAGGGCACGAAATAAAAAAATCCCGGATATACACCTTGTAGACCCTGGAGGGGTCATGAAGCTTAGGAAGTTTCAAATCGATCGACTTTGAAATGTAGCTCTTACAGAGCTCTAAAGTGAAGTGAGGTGACCTTGGTTGACCTCGTCTGGTGACCTGACCTTGGGTGACCCGGGGTAAAAAATTTCAGGGATGATGGGAAAATGATGCAGTGAGAGGTAGAGCCCTCAACCGCAGTGCTGCGCCTCGTCGTTTTTCTGCTATCCCGGAAAAACCTTAGGGGGGCCATCGATGGCCCCCCCGGTGGGGCGAGGGTTAAGAAACACGAGCCTTCTTCAGATTTGGCTGATTTTTAGTCATTTTGAGATAAGGCCATATTTATATGTAGAATTTTATGGCAAACAAAAATGCAACGTATTTGTTTTACGAAATATTGATATTTTCACTAATAAACAATAAAATATTTCCCTTAGCATCACCATAGCTATCCCAGATTGGCATCACCAGAGCCTCTGCAGAGGCGTACCATGACTGAGTATTCAGAGGCTATTCTCGCAGTTTTTTTACCATCAAGAAATGTCTAGATATGAGCTAAATGCAAATTATTTGGTGTTTGGTTGAATGCACCCTCTCAGGGAACATCAGCTGAAGGCGCCACTGTCGCCGCTGCAGCCGGCCGGCGCGGCGGCGCGGCAGCCAATCAGATGCTTCAGTTGGCCGACAGGCGTGCGACGGGGAGGGTGCGCGTGGCTGCGCGGAGCGTCAGCGAGACGCGTTAGTGAGGTGCACGATAACTGTGAATTTGTGTAGCTTCCAATTGAAGAGGAAGGCTCTGATTCCTTTTTGGAAGAAGTTTTACACTGTTTTTGCGTGGAAATGGCATCGGAACAGGTCTGTATCTGCCTCTGAAGTGTTGCTTGAACCGGTATGGAGTTTATTGTATCGGAAAGTATTGCAAGTATTTTTATGATGATTTTGCTGCTACCTATGCTCTGTGTCGGTTCGGTGCTACTTGATTTCCCTCTTTTTGTAATATAACTGTTTAATTTACCTCCGCTTGAGGTAAACTTTATCGTCGGCATGGCTAGAGTTGATGACAAGTGAAACGAAAGCCAAAATGTTAATCACTACTTTTAAAGCTCACTGGAAGCTTCCAAGAAATTTGTGCATTGTTCTGGAAACATATTTAAATTTCAAAGTTTTATTCTATTCATTCATGCAATTTCTTTCTGTCCTAGCGCTCATTGTTTTGTTTTTTTTCTGGACAATATTGCACTGCTAACCTGGCCTACTGTGGCTCGGGTTAAATAATTTCAGGAACGGTGGGAAGATGATTTAGTGGGATACCACACAATTGTGGCTCTGCACCTCGTCGTTTCTCTGCTATTTGGAAGAAAAACATGGGGGGTATCGATGCCACCCCATGAGGGGAGAGGGTTTACAATTTTGTTCCAATTCGATGCCTTCAAGCCCTCCTCTAAAATGCGTATAGAGTGGCTGCCCTTTACTGTTGTTTTCTTATCTCTTGTTCTAAGTAAATTTTTGTCTATTTGCAAGTGGTAGCCGCCGGAAAATGTCTGCAGTCATCCGTCCGTCATGTAACTGCTGTCACTTTCTGTCCCAAGTGTGGTCTAAACGTGCTGGGACAGTTAGGTGGCAGTGCTTACGTATGGACTTGTCTTCATCTGCAGCCCGTCGTAGAAAACCATCAAGCTGAAATTCAAGTGCAGCCGCCGGAAAAAGTCTGCAGTCAGCCGTCTGTCATGTAACTGCTGTCACTTTCTGTCCCAAGTGTGGTCTAAACGTGCTGGGACAGTTAGGTGGCAGTGATTTCGTATGGACTTGTCTTCATCTGCAGCCCGTCGTAGAAAACCATCAAGCTGAAATTTAGTATGAAAACTGTTGAAATTGCATCTAAAATCGACCTTATTTCGCGTGGTATATCTCCAATAATAGAGCGCTCGGAGTTACTTCACTTCTGTTCGCGCGACTCGCTGGTAATCATGGCAATTATAGTCTGGGCGGCACGCGCGAAGCTATTGTTGCGACTCGTTGAGAAGTCAGTTGGCAGCCCCCAACCACGAATCAGGAGCCGCCTTTACTGTGACGTCACGCTGGCGACAAAGCTTTCCTTCACTCAATAGGTCCCATGTTAAAATTTGTCTATTTCAACCGGCTCTCACAAGAACAGTATGAGTCGATGGGAAAACATTGTTCTTTCTCCACCATTCTACATCAAATTTGTTTTTGATATTGAGCATTTGAAGGCGATATTGTCAGTTTTTCTTAAAAATAACGGCATTCAAATTTGGCTCTGCAAAGCCGCTTAACCATCGCCCCACCGGGTCCATCGATGTTCCCCTAAGGTTTTTCAGGATACCAGAAAAACAACGAGGTGCGGCACCGCAGTTGAAGGCTCTACCTCTCACCCCATCATTTTCCCACCATCCCTGAAATTTTATACAACGGGTCACCGAAGGTCAGGTCACCAGGCGAGGTCAACCAAGGTCACCTCACTTCAACTTTCTAGCTCTATAAGAGCTACATTTCTAAGTCGATCGATTTAAAACTTCCTACGGGCGGAGTTTTGCATCCACGGTATTTTGTTTTCGTTCTTCACAACAGTATACAAATGTATTGCAAATGTCCTGGATTGCAATAGAAGACCCAGGTCCTCTCTCACTCTATTCGATTCCTGCTTGAAAAGTGGTACTGAGCGTGACCTGGCCTATTGAATATTGCCTATTACTTACTTACTTAAGAGCTTTTTATCAGACGTTCTGTACAAGGCCACTGTGCCCGCCACTAAAGTTGATATTGGTTATTCAACACTCGGCTTTTTTGCGGGATGCCCAGGAGACCCCTCCAAAAAATCGGAGGGGGAATTGAAAGCACTAGAATATGTCTGCAGTCAGCCGTCTGTCATGTAACTGCTGTCACTTTCTGTCCCAAGTGTGGTCTGAACGTGCTGGGACAGTGCTTACGTATGGACTTGTCTTGATCTGCAGCCCGTCGTAGAAAACCATCAAGCTTAAATTTAGTATGAAAACATTTAAGATTAGCAACACGTTTTCCTAAAACTACGCTTACACATATTCAAGGTGCATCGGATCCATATACAGATAGACATCAATGTCGGCGACCTCCATGATAGCTTACCGCATTCTCTTCCTAAACTGTGCTGTCGTTCAAACTCCGTCTTGAAGTGATCAGTATCTTAGGAATCTACACATAATTTTATGTGCATATAAATCAAAGTTGTTGACCTCACATCTGCTCAAGGAGTTTTGCATCCACAGTATTTTGTTTTCGTTCTTCACAACAGTATACAATTGTATAGCAAGTGTCCTGGATTGCAATAGAAGACCCAGGTCCTCTCTCACTCTATTCGATTCCTGCTTGAAAAGTGGTACTGAGCGTGACCTGGCCTATTGAATATTGCCTCTTACTTACTTGCATAAGGGCTTTTTATCAGGCGTTCTGTACAAGGCCACTGTGCCCGCCACTAAAGTTGATATTGGTTATTCAACACTCGGCTTTTTTGCGGGATACCCAGGAGACCCCTCCAGAAAATCGGAGGGGATTGAAAGCATTAGAAAATGTCTGCAGTCAGCCGTCTGTCATGTAACTGCTGTCACTTTCTGTCCCAAGTGTGGTCTAAACGTGCTGGGACAGTTAGGTGCTTACGTATGGACCCGGTGAGGCACGGTAAGGTTCTGACATTTCGGAAATTTTATTCCCTCTAATGCCTCAATGCTCTCAAACGCTGTTCTCTTTAGCCCATTGAAAATAAGAACGAAATTTTGCAGTATACTGCAAATAGTGTGGACAAATTAGGCTAGGTTTACTTCACACTGGAAATTGGGTGCCATGAACCTAAGTGGTGGGCCACATTTGTTCGGTGCGGGGGAGATGCGCCAGTTGTAAGGAGCTTCATCCCTCCTTTGTGGGTTTGGTCACAGAGGGTCGATTAGCTTCAAAATCTGGCGCGAAGCGTTGGCGCGCATTTTCAAGTCGGCTGCCGGCCGGCGGTGGTCTCCCAAGGCAGTGCCAGGAAGGGGGAGGTGACGGGGGTGGCGACAGCGGCAGCAATGGCGTCCAGCGGAGGGGCGGCCGACACCAGGAGGTGAAAATGTCGTTCGGCCTGCTATTGCCACAGAGATGGAAAAATGTAGAAATGGATGAGGCTTATGTTGACTTTGTTGTATAGTTGAGGCATCCTTCCTAGAAAGGCTCACAAACGAATTTTGTTCTATCTCTTCATATGCTCACCCGATATTCATCTGACCACAATGACTTACTGTTTTGACCGAGGTGACCGTCCCCAAAGTAAATTTAGCGCCCACCCCTGGTGATAAAGGGGTGACAGCTCACAACACACTCAATGGTACCTTCTAGTATGAAAATAATCACTAAAAGGTCTTATTTCACCTGCAATCGATTTTTTCATTCTGGCAATGAATAAATACCCGACAAGGGTCCAATGGTATATTTTCATTGCCAAAATGCAACTACGTTGTTTGACTGGGGAAACCGGTTAAATGGGTGTTTCTGGGTGATTTATGATTGCTACGGCTTGCAGCACTCTCAATGAACAGTTTTAGGATGAGAATAATCACTCAAAGGCTCTCATTCACCTGCAATCAGCTATTTACATTCTGGCAATAAAAGTATTCCCGGCAAAGGTCCAGTGGTATCTTTCCATTGCTAAATTGTCAACTCAGTGTATTGTCGAGAAATACTTATTCAAGGCGTGTTTATCTAGCATTGCTACCGCATACAACAAGCTTGAATGTCCAATCTAGCATTAAAACATCACTAATAGGCCTTAATTTACCTGGAATCCATTTTACATTCTGGCAATGGAAATATACCGGGCAAGGGTCCAGTGGCATCTTTAAATTGCCAAATTGTCAACTCCGTGTTTAAACCACATTTTGCTCTCCAAACTTGTGTTGGAGCTTGTTTAAGGCTTACACCACACCCAATTGTCCATTCCAGTGTTGGATTAGTCAATAAAAGGCAGTCATTCAGTCGAAACCCGCCCGTTGACATTTTGGCAATGTAAACATACCCGGCAAGGGTCCCGGCAATGGTCCAGGGGTATCTTTTCATTGCCAACTGTGTGTTTTTGCTGGGAATTCCTGTTAAAGGGGTGTTTTTGTTTAATTTATGATTGCTAAGGCTTGCAACTCTCTCAACAGTCTATTCTAGGATAAAAATAATCACTAAAAGGCTCGCCTGGAGTCGATTTTTTACATTCTTGCAATGGAAATATACCGGGCAAGGGTCCAGTGGTATTTTTTCATTGCCAAAATATCAACGGTGTGTTTCTACCTCATTTTTCACTCCAAGCCTTTTCTACCACAAATGCCGACGGGTGGGTCGACTGCAAGTGGGTCTACTCACACTTTTCTTGCACTCAGGCATATGTGGCATCCACCGTGCTGGTGTATGATGAAAAATGACATCAACAATTTTGTGCATAACCGAATTAATTACGATTGGCGGCACAGTCCGTCACGCTATCGACCTCTTACTGGAAACACAACTGCTTAAAATTATAGATAAATTTTAAGAACAACATTTCTTCCTGGTCCCGCCACTGATATAATATATTATTAAGCGTGACGACACAACTTAAATTCGCGTCACCCAGTCATGCCATTAACCTGCGTAATTTTTGAAAGCAAAATCGGAAAATTCATTAATGCTCCCCTCCCGGCTCTGCCACTATTGCAGCGTAATGAGCATCGCAACCAACGCAACTACCATGCACGGCACTAAGCCAATCGCCCTACGACGGCACTGTTGCACTCCCAATTAAAGCACGCTTCCTGACTACGCAAGAAAAAAGCGAGCTAAGAAAACTTAATTAGATCCCCCTTACTGCATCCGCCCCTGCTGCAACATAATGTTCATCGCATCCAACGCAATTCCTGTGCAGGACGGCCGTGCCGCCGCCGCCGACACTCTTGCTTGTCCTCCGCCAGTCGTCGCCACCGGCCGGTGTCAGCGACAATCTGGTCAGAGGCTGTACGTCGGCAGTTCTGGTGCACATTATTTCAGCCAACATAGACTCCAATGGTTAGCCAGAATTGCCGACTGGGGGTACCACGTTTGCCGAAAAATCAGCTGATAGTCGGCAAAAGCGGTACGAAAAGCTCCAGGGCAATATACATATCAATCGACTCAAGTCAAGTTATTGACACATCAAATCAAGTTATTGAACCAAGTCTGAAATCCTGCTATAGTAGCCCCAGATGACCTCTCAGACGTCACAGGTCAAAACTTGAAACATGAACCTATAAAGATGCCTAGGTTACTACGATTTGGGGAATACAAAGGTATTCCAGGCAGTATCTACAGAAATAGAGTGATTTTTCAGTCAATTTCCGTTTTCCCAACGCACTTCCAATGAAGAAGTCATGATCAGTACCTGACCCTAGGTCATCGATATGAAAAGTCCCGGAATGTTTTTTAGTACACGGTGGGCTCATTACATGTTGTACGTTTGAATTTGATATTCACTTTTTCTTTTTATGCCACCTTATACATTTTTAGAGGTAAGACCACTTGACCTGCACTGGTGACGTGACCTGATATGAGGGGCATTCCACGACAAATTGACAAATCGATGGGTTGAAATAACACCGTCATATCTCAGATTTTTATGAAAATTTGGGGTAGGGTTCTCAGTGACGCTGAAAACGACTGTGGTATTTTTAGTTTCGTCCGATAATTGTTTCGGAGTTATAGCCTCGGGCAATCCTGCATCGGATGCGTACATTGGACTTTTCGCTTGAGCTTTTAGCCATTTAAATTAAAGGTGTTCCTTCAACAGGTTACATGAAAATAATAACAAAGAGTCTAAACAATACAAAGATGTAAGTTTGATTAAATTAATTGGCACGAATATGTATAAAATCTAATTCCAAACTTTTGCAAAGATAAGCATACATATTTTCATATTTTATTGACTTCAAAACAACTTCATGTGAAAAACATTGCTTAAACTACATATGACGCCAATAAAAATGGAGACTACAGAGCAAAATCAGTAACGAGCACCGCAGACCAAGCCCAACACCGTCACCGGCCACTCAGCCTGCAGTCGGCACGCTGCATAGACGCATCCGATTTGAAGTGGGGTAACGGGGAGGGGAGAATTCGGTGACATTGCGAATGAACTAGATGTGGTGTGGAGGCTTCTATTGCTTACATAAAAATTTGGCCGTTCTGAAAAAAACTAAACGTATTACCGGAACATTTGGAACAATTCCGACACTGGTGCATTTGCTGGAAAATGTAGTGGGAGGATTATGCGTCAGAAGCCGATTATTACACTTATCTTAGTAGTTTTAAATAGTTTTCTTTTTACCCATACCCTAAAAAAGTTGCATGTATCCCAGTTCAATTTATATTAGAAAGCACACATCACAAACAAACAAAAAGTCACATAGCGTCGACGCCGACAACTGCTTTTCGAACATATAAGATTAAGACATGCTGCTTTATCTAAGATCTGGCCCACGGATCGGAAGAACGATCATGGTGCCATTGAACTTCACAGATTCAATTCGAAACTTGAAGCTTCTGTCCCCCATCATTCGAGAGCTCATGGACAATAACGGTCTCCGAATTAACCGGTACGCACTTGTGAATCTTCAATGTTCCTTTTCTCGCGACTGCCTTATTGAAGCGTTTTCTGAGCTCAGTAGCTAATTTGAGTACTTTTTGTTGAAGCATTTTGGGTAGAGATCGAGGCAAGCAATGGAACACTGCTTTCCGTGTCCCCGTCTAAGCATGTTTGCTGAGATCGTAAGGGGATGGGTAACTCTCCTGCCAGTAAAGGTGGCCCGGGGCTTCATACCAGCGGGTGTTAAAAAGTACACTGGAGCGGAGCCTCGGAGGCCCCACCTACTTTTTTCTAGGTGGCCGGAGAACCCGTCGTGGCCAAAAAACGCCATTTCGCTAATTTCAAGAATATTCAACGGCACATCGATTGGTCAAATAACCTTGAAAATCGGCCCTTAATTTTGTAATTATAGGCTTTCAAAGTTAAACCCTTTATTTTGAAATCGCTGCAATAGCGCGGTTGCACCAATTCGCGTACATCAAAGACCAACTGGCCACGTTAGAGTGCCATATAAAACGAGATTATATGTCAATTTCACCCCTCATGAAGGTCAAGGTCACATTTCAAGGCCATACCAGCATTCTCAAAGTCATTGGTCCGGTGCTTCCGGTCGCATGGCGTTACCCAGTATGACCTATATTATGCTACAACGTCATAGTTAAGCTAAATCAATGTAAAGGTCAAAGCCACAGGTCAAATTAAAATGTCATGGGTAAAGGTCAATGCTCATTTCCCGTCCAACGGTTGCTATTGTGCTAGTCATTGTGTAAATAAGGGTAATAAGTCATATTGTGACGTCATTGGTCAATGACCTTGAATGACCTTAACCCCAAAAATTAGGTTTACAGTTCTTGGGACGTTCTCACTATGACCTTGCTCTGTTTTAGTGCATTCTGGACTTCTTTGAGCTTAATCGCGGCATTTCTGGATGAATACCCAGCACGGCTAATACTTGACTTTTATGACCTCGTTTGAACTTGACGATATTGACCTAGGCCAATTAAGGTCAGTCATAATATATATTTCAATAGTTCCCACCCAGTCCCCAACCGGAGTTTTTCTAAGCCTCCTAGTTTCCGAGAGCTCAGGGGCCTACCAGTCCCCCCTCCATTGCCCGAAGTGTTGGACGCCTCTCCAGTGCGGGTGTTAAGGAATGGATATTGATTACAATTTATTGTTTTAAATACATCCTTACCCTCATTGCCGACAAATTCCACCAATGACACCTTTTTCGTGACCAGAGACGTTTGATAGTTGCAGCGACGACGGGCCGCGCTGGCGAACGAACCTCACACATGTGGGGATCGGGACGTTTGGGAGCTCAGATCTCGCTTTCTGTTAAAGTCTCCAATATTTTTATTACTGAATATTATAGAGAAATATAGAAAGAGTAATGTGAGCCTCAAAAAGTTTAAAATAAAACATAGGGCTTTTGTTATATATTTGGAAAAATTGGAGAATGTATAATATATTTAAAATTTAATTTTTAGAAAATGAGCCAGAATTCCTAATTCGTCCTTAAAATACCTAGATGAAGTTTTTATGCCATTTGTAGAAGCATACAGGTAAAATTTCGTCTTTAAAAAAAGACATACAAGTGAGTATGGTCAAAATGCCTGAAGGTTTAATTTTCAAACCGTAAGTCAGGGAGAAGAATGAATACGAGAATCGTCATCAGCTCCATCAATAGCCCCCCTGACAAAAAATACACCGAAATCTGCGACATGAGGGTGGTATCGACTTGGCGATTTGTCATGGAATGCCCCATGACCCAGACTTAAACTTTTGGGGAAAGATGTGGAATTGAGCGAGAATAAGGTGCACGAAGTACTGCGGGTGCAAAGTCGTATACCACACACCCATATTACAGCTTTGATCTGATAAGAGATCTGTACAGAGTTATAAGTGTTTTCCGGTTTGATTCGTAAGTCATACGAGTATGAATTTTAACAATGTTAAGGCAATTAAAAACATATCTACCTTAGTCCCTTAACGTGGGAAGCATACACGAGTCTACGGTAGAGCAGACTCTATCGAATCTATTTCTCTATCGAAAATACTTGAACTTTTTTTTGTCAGGTCACATTTGAGGCCACTAGAGGTAAATACATGCCGTCATAGGGATAACATGTAAATGAAGGTTTTCGGTCATCACATCTTAACAAGTAAAGAAAGAGAAAAACAATTTAAACCCTTTGAATCCTCGCAGCCAGCCAAATCTTATCATATATCACATGACCTTGTTAGGTCAAATATTAGACTTGACGTGACCTCAGGTCAGGTCAAGGTCAAATTAGGTAAAATGCATATCATTAGAACCGCAGGACACGGAAAATATAATGCAGTTACAGTCAAGGCTCTATCGCCATCCATTATTAAGTTATTCTGTTAAAACCATTTTCCCATGTATTTCCAATGGGGAGGTCATTGTTCGTACCTGACCTTAGGTAATGGATATAAAAAATACCGGAACAAATTTTAAAGAACTCGGTGCGGCCATTATGTGATATAAGGTATGATTGGATACGTTCATCCTGCTCTGACTTATGCTATCTTAAACTTTAAATCCGGTCACTTGACCTGTACTAGTGACCTGACCTGAGATGACCTAACCTTAAAATGTTGAAAAAGTTGTAGACATTATCAGGAAAAAGGTATGCCAAGTACGGCGGCGCTACGTGCCGCCGTTTTTATGCTGCCTCAAAAAAACCCGAGGGGGCGGGTACCCGCCCCGCCCCGTCAATGCGCGTGTTAATCGTTATTTCCTGCAAAGTTATTGACCCAAGGCTGGAGACCTACTTAACTACCCCCAGATGACCTCTCAGAAGTCACAGGTGAACAACTGCAGCATGAACCTGGAAAGTGACCCAGGATACTACGATTTGGAGAATATAAATGTATATAAGCTGTATCTACACAAGTGCAGCCCAGTTTCTGTTTACACATGGATTTCCAATGTAGGGGTCATGATCTGTATCTTACGCTAAGTCATCGATATTTCAAAATACCGGAACATATTTTATACTGCACGCTGGGCCCCTTATGTGATATGAGTTACAATTGAATATATTTACCGTGTTCTTACTTGTGCTACCTTAAATTATTTGAAGGTGAGGTCATTTGACCTGCACTGGTAACCTGACCTGATATGACCTAAGCTTAAAATGTGGCGAACATGTGCAGAATTGATCAATGATAAGGTGTACAAGGTACTGTGGCGCTTGACGCCGCCATTTTTTCGTACCGCTTAAAAACCCATGGGGAGTGTTCAAAAACCCCCCACTGGGACGAGGGTTAATCATATTTTTTCTAGCAACTCGAAATGAGAGATGAATCCAAACCTTTGCCGTTAGTTTGGTCTTTGAATGGAAAGCGATTATAACGTACCGTTCGCTTTTTAATCTGGTCCTCAAAGAGAATGTGTTAGCAGAAGACAATACCAGTGAATGAAAGCAAATTACTTTTCAATGTTCAAGCATAGCGTATTCCCCTTCTGAAGCTCCTGATAACCTCAGCAGCTGGTGCATCATTGTAGCCCAAAAAGACGATTATAATAGAAATATTTTGATGATAAAAATAAACCACCACAAACTTTTGAGACATGCTTCAACATGGCGATAGCTGGGTCCAGCATGCTATTTCTGCAAAATTGACACATTGTATACGCTGTTCCTCCTCCCTCCCTCACTCTCTCCCTCTCTCCCTCTCTTTCTCGCACTCGCTCTCTCTCTCCCCCCTCTCTCTCTCCCCTCTCTCTCTCTCTCTCGGGGAAACCTCCGTGTTTCCGAGTAAATATTGAACTCTGTGGGAAAAATATATTTCCTGATCTCTGGTCAGTCTGTGATAGACACCTTCACGCATGAAATATTTAAACACCAACATCCTTCGCGGACAGAATTAATACAGCCTGAATAAAATACGATTCTTCGCAGCGTGTTTGCATTTTTCTGTAGCGCTACCAGTAAGATGGCTACATCTCGCCAAGCATGACGTCACACTGTCACTCTCTTATTTGGCAGACAGCTACCAGTTTTATGTCACAAGCACCCCCCCCTCCTTCCGCCTTCACTTACCTTTGGGCCGTGCCCCGTTCCTCTCCACTCAGCAGAAACCCATCTCGAAACTCCTGACTTCAGCGAACTCGGCCGCCGGCTGGCCTGTGCCGACTCCGCCGCCGTCTCGCCTGTACCGAGCAGCAGCCTTGGATAGTAGCGCTGATAACCAAGTCGATAGAGAACAAAGCATGGGAAGGAATATCTGAAAATGGCACTCCACAGCTATTTTCTGAAGCACACTTTAAGACACTATCACTTCCGTTGACAAATTCCCACTGATCTTCTCGCAATGAAAGTGAACGCGCCTCCACCAATCAGCGTCCACCATGCGCCGGCAGCCGTATCATGCCCGCGGGGCACAGAGGTGAGAGGTCACGCCAGCCACCGCTGGCGCCGCGGCAGCGGCGCGCCGGTGGGGAGGGGTCGGGATGCGCATTATAAAGTCCACGTGTGTGGTGGATATTGCGTCGGTGGAAATTTGTTTCTGTTCTTGGACTGAAGCAGGGTAAGTAGTGTACGAGAAAATTTGTGCACATGGCTGGATATATGAGTGAGGTACTTGGACCTTGTGTGGTGTTGACAGCATTGTTAAAGTATAAGTTAATTGAATGGTTGTAGGTGAACATGATTGATAGTAAAATTGTTGGCGTTGATTGGGAGAACGAAGTGTTGTTTTTCTAATTAGGATATTTATTAATTAGTTTTATGGATTGCGATTTTGTGTCTGAAAAATGGTTTCTCGGGTGCCACAACGGATTCCAAAATTTAACCAAAAAGAAAAGAAAAAAACACAAATCTGGAGGATTGGAGGGGACAAGTGATTGCTATACCACTCCCTGGATCTGTCCTTGCAAATTGTTTGTTTTGCAAGATATCCCGATCTAGGTACGTTTCAAATAGCGCGAGAAGTTATACGGTTCCTGTTAATAAGTTTTTAAGTGCTGCGGCGAGGAGCATGATGATGAGTTGTTAAGATGTTCCCTGGCCTCTCCCTCGAATCCGGAAATGTAAAAACACTGAAGATTGTATATTCGGGCACAGCCCTTCATCAGAATCGAGGAGTAAATATCAATAATTCTCAGTCCTAGTATAGCCAGACCTCGAATTGAGCTTCACACAAAAATGCCTTTTAGAATGAATCGTTAAAAATAAGATTGGATGTCGTGACAACAACCATATGGACCTTCTGATGTGATCTTTTGAACCGCGAGATGTGATCCACCTACTGCGATAATACCTCTTGCTTACTACCAGTGGTGGTAAGCAACACACAGGACCTGAACTGCATGGAGTTAAAGCAGGACTTTGACTACACTGGATCATTCTTTGGTATGAGACTTCCAATACCTCTGTAGGTACCTAATAGGCCAATAGACATAATTTTACATCTATGCGGGGTAGTTGCCTCAGAGTTTTTACTGCAAGAAGGAATGAACAGGCAGGTGATAATCAGGTGTGGGGGAAAATTTTAAGCATTTGATCCGTCTATAAAAATGCTACCTAAGGTCCACTTTACCAACACATTTTAGGTAGATCCAAATCCTATGTTGACATTGACATTTTTTGTCCCTTTTGTTGATATGTGAGATAGAAGTTCAGTGGGGGCGGGGGGAAGCTGTGATCAGGGTTCCCAATTGTGTGTAGGTGCACGCTCCCATTCATAGATTAGTTCCCAATAATAATTATTTTCATGATAATTACCACATTTAATCAAGGGAAATGTACCATAATTGGAAACACTCCTTCCAAAAATGGAAACTTTTTCAAAGAGGAAATGCATGTCATTAGGGGAAACTGCAGTCAGAGTTGCCAATAAAAGTTATGATCCCAATACTGGAAACAATGATCCATAATTGGAAATTTTCCTTCCAAAACATAAACATGATCTAAAAATGAAAACACAGTTTAATACTTTCATGCAGTAATGGCTTGGTGCTTGAACCTTGTCTGTTGCAAAAAGTAAGAGACAGGTAGATGACATTCAGCATATTGGAAATAGTATTCAAGTATACAATTATCATTTCCAGCTTTTTGTGACAGAGGAGGCATACGTCGCCTTGAGTTTGTGACAGCCAGCATACTTTCTGCACCTCTGGTCGTATTGTCGGCATTACTTTTAGGTTAGAAGTACCAATATGGTTGTTGTCACGACATCCAATCTTATTTTTAACGATTCATTCTAAAAGGCATTTTTGTGTGAAGCTCAATTCGAGGTCTGGCTATACTAGGACTGAGAATTATTGATATTTACTCCTCGATTCTGATGAAGGGCTGTGCCCGAATATACAAACTTCAGTGTTTTTTACATTTCCGGATTCGAGGGAGAGGCCAGGGAACATCTTAACGGTTCCTGTTAATGGTAGGAAAAACAAGTTTTCAGTACTTACATTTACAGTGCGATTCTAGTTTTTCCCGGCGACGTAGATTTTCAATCAGAGTGGGAAAGGGGCCCGGCAGTCCTCTGTTCCTACGCTTATGGGTGAGACAACATGTGTTTGTTTGAACATGGTCACCGAAGTTTTGGAATTCAGAGAGAGTTCAGAGAATATGACTTCCAGAGGTGAAAAATAAGAAACGATTCTAATGAATCGGTGGCGTTTCTAGGCCGCAGAGTGGGCAGTGAAGGGTCAGCTCGAAGCTTCATCGAGAGGGTCAAACCCGTCTTAAGCAAACAGGACACGTACGGGCATGTGCGTAGAAAACGGGGGATGCGCCCGCCCACTAATCGCAAATCAGATGGGGGGTGACCCAATTATGGACCCCCACTAATTTTGTTTGCATTTTCTCCTTTACTTGCGTGAAACTACATGCGTGTGTTGATTGAGTTGCATCGTCGGTAGTGTTTCATATGCAGCCTAAATTCTCAGAACTTGACTCTCACCCGCTCCCCCGGTCTTAGTCCGGTCGAGGGAGAGGTAACTTGTACAGGGGGCACAATCTGGAGCAAATGGGCACCAAGTTTGGGTGGTGCAACCTATCTGGTGGGTGCAGTGACGGATCTAGGATTTCGTTAAGGGGGGCCCAGGCTCGGAGGGCGCCGAACCTGGGGGCGCCGAACCTGAGGGGCGCCAATTTCAGTCGCGAATCTAGCCGGTCGGTTTGGAAGGGACAAACCACTGTCGAAAAGCAAAAAAAAACGTCACGCAGTCAAAAGCTACGCCACCAATATCACTTGCCGGAAGAATTTTGGGGTATTTCAGACGAAAACCCAAAAAAAGGGCTCGAGATACTTCTTCCTATCCAAGGCTGGCTATACTATAACTGCTATATGGCCTTACCAGGCTGGTGCGCCCCCTAAGCCCCTATACTATAACTGAGAATTATTGATATTTACTCCATGATTCTGATGAAGGGTTGTGCCCGAATATATAATCTTCAGTGTTTTTTACATTTCCGGATTCGCGGGGACAGGCCAGGGAACATCTTATCAAATTATGTTCTGTTTGAAGTTGAGAGTTGAAACACCAAAATCTTGCTTATAAACTAAAAAGGAGTAGGGGAAAAAGGAGGTCGATCGCTTTGGGGGCGAAAACATAGTTTTGTCCCGAGCTTTTCCGTTTGGGGAATGCCATTTTTGCCCCCCTGGATCCGCCACTGGCCAATTTACCACCCAAAAGGCGGCCAGTGTCAATGAAAAACGCGTTTAAAAAAGGATTTGTAAATGCTTATTTTCATGAAGGCTTCCTCTTAGTGAAGACATCTTCGCGTTTACCATCAAGCATATTTCGGGCCAGCTAACGACTGGTACCTTGGTAGAAAATGCTGAAAGCACCCGCTGACGCTCACTGAAGCACGATGAGCAAATAATACATTTATCTTCGGTCATGGCAAAAACTGGGGCGTAGTATCCACCACCTCCACTTATCACAGTTGTCCTGGCTAACGGCTCCATACTGAAATACCCGATTGACGCTAACCTGAGCCTCATAGGCCGCAGAACCTCTGCGGGCCTGGGCCCCTGAGTTTTTGGTGACTTCCCTGAGTTTATATCGAGTCCCCTCAGCTGATCTAGGACCGCTTTAGTTAACTAGGCTCTCACACTGAACTTGAAACCTATATGTCGCCGCTGAAGCCTATTGAGCTTTTCGGGGCCCTTTTATTGATATAGGGCCCCATCAACAGGTCCCGGGCCCTCTGAGCTAAAAACTGGAGCTCTGAGCTCTGAGCCCCAAGCTGGATTAGTGTCCCTTAAGCTGGTCATTGTCCCCTGGGCTGGTATCGTTTTCGTTTAACTGATATAGATCCCTTCAGCTTGTTTGGGGCCCGCTGTGCGTATCTGGACACTAGTTCGGCGAGCCACCCAGCTAGTCTAGCCCTATTAAATTTATGGGCCTTCTGAGCTTCTGCAGGTTCCCCTCAGAGTGCCTGGGCCCCATGAGTTGAAAACTGAACCCCTGGGTTAGTTTTGGGTCCCTGAGCCTATTTAGAAACCGTTTAGATAGGTAGGCACCCCACGCTGGTCTTGAGAATCCTGTGTTGGCACTGAGGTCAAATGAGCTCGTCGGGCGCCCTTATCTAGGTCCCCTTAACTGGCACGGGCCCCTCAGCTGATTTTAGAGACCCAAAATCCCTCCTCCCGGATTCCACCCACACCAGATTTCCTGACTCCCTGAGGGCCCCTGGGGGCCATTGCGGATTTTTCCAGGGATCAGCGCTGGGGTCCCTCCCCCGAGACAAAGCTTACAACATGTCTCTGTCTATATACTCTAGCATCTGCCAGAGTTGAGCTAGAATCATTTTTAGGCACACTTCGCTTCCTCTCGTTACGGCGAATCATCAAATAATGCATAATATGACTATACTAGGTCAAAACATAAAAATGACCTGACCTATGGGTAGGTCAAGGTCACCATCTAGCCTAGCATAGTCAGTATGCATATGAATCAAGTCACAATAGCAATAAAAATGGTATCAAAATACGGGTTTTATCAATATTTCCTGCAAAGCAATTGACCCAAGTCTTAAAACCTGCTTAGGAAGCCCCAGATGAACTCTCAGAGGTAATATGTCTAAACTTGCAACATAAACCGATAAAGAGGCCGAGGATACTATGATTTGGGGAATCCGAAGGTATTCCAAGCGGCGTCTGCAGACATAGAACAATTTTTCGGCAAATTTCCGTTTTACCCCACGCATTTTCAATGGAGAGGTCATGATTCCTACCTGTCCCTAGGTCATCGATGGGAAAAATCCCGGGATAAATCTATTAGTACTTTTTGGGCCCATTATATGGTACAAGCTTGAATTCGATAGGTTCACCCTTTTCTTACTTACGCCACCTTAAACATTTTTGGGGTGAGGTCACTTGAACTGCGCTGGTGACCTGACCTGAGATGACACAACCTTGAATTTTGAGGGAAAGTAGCGGAATTGATCAATGATAAGGGGTGACAAGTACTGTGTCGCTTCGCGCCGACGTTTTTTCGTGCCACTGGGAGACCTCGAGGGGGTGTTCAAGCACCCCCCCCCAACGGGCCGGAACGGGGCGTGAATACTCTAGAACAGGACTGAGGCCAAAAGGGAAGGCTCTAAACAATGTCTGCAATTTTTGAGGTCAAGGTCCTTCAAGGTCATTGACCTATTACGGCACAACCCAACAAATTAGGCCTAATTTACGCTATAACTAGCGCTGTGCCCAAGCTTACCAATGACCTTTGATCAAGCATTGATCATCAAGGCCAGTGACCTTTAAAATTGACCTGTAACCTGGATCTAAACACTGAATAACCTTTACTTTGATGTAATTGCATGCGTCATAATAGGTGTCGTAACATTATGCAACGTCATTTAGGGGCTGTCCCGGAGTACCTGTGCTCATCAGGGACACTTATGCTCTCTGGAGGGGCCTTTGCTTCGATGAGGCACCTGTGCCACCCAGGGGCGCCTTCGCTCCCCAATGGACGCAACCTAGCTATCCAGGGGCATCTTTGCTGTTCCGGGGGTGCCTTTGATACCCAGTGGCCAAGGGGAGCTTTTTCTTATCCAAGTTCACCTTGGTATTTAGGGGCGTATTTTTATTCAAGGTAACCTATACCACCCAGTGGCGCCTACCCTATGCAAGGAGCGCTTAGGCTATCCAGGGGGCGGCAATTTGCTATACATAGGGCGCCCTTATGCTCTCCATGGGCACCTCATTCAGAGGGTGCCTCTGATATTCAGGGGCGCTTTTCCTATCAGCAGGGTACCTGTGCCATCTTGGGGCTATTCTTATCAAGGGACGCTGCTGTTATTCAGGAATACCTACACCACTGTCGAGGGTCGCCTTTGCTACCCAGAGGCGCCTTTACTTCTCAGGAAGTTTGGCGCCCGCGCTTTAAGGAATGCTTTGGCATCGATTGATTGCTCTATTATTGGGCTTAGGTGCGCGTGAACCTTGAGCTCATGTAGCGCCCATATTGTTGCTAAGGAACGCTTATGCTATCAAAGGGCGCCTTTACTATCCAGGGCCGCTGTTTTATTCAAGGCAGTCTGCTCTATCCACGGGCATCTGATATTTCGGGGCGGTGCCTAGGTTATTCAGGAGGCGGTTTTTTTCTCCACAGGGGCGCACTATTGCTTTCCAGGGGCGCCGTTACTGCCCAGGGGTGTCTTTCTATCCAGGGGCGCATATGCTGTCTAGATGTATTTTTCAATCACAGACATGATTGAAATACATGCCCCTACGTTATCCTGGGTGTTTTTTGTCTCCGGTGAGGCGCTATTTTTCTCTTTCGGCACCAGTTTATTAAAGGGCACCTATGCTGTCCAGAGAACCTTTGTTATCTGGGGCTGCCTTCGCTGTTAAGGGGCGCCTTTGCTACCCAAAGGGAACATTTTACTTTAATGGAGTGCCTATTTCCATCTAAGCGGCGCATATGCTGTCTTGGAGCGCCTTTGCAAACATGGGGCGCACTTTTCTATCCAGGTGCGCCTTTGCACTTGAGGGGGCGCCTCTGCAATCCAGGAGGAGCCCAAAATAGATGGAGAATAAAAATTCTGAAATAAGGCGCTCGAACACTGAAATAAAGTGACTAGTTATCAGAAAGAAGCGCTCATCTGCTTAGCGGGGAGGACTGCTGGTTGGTGAGGGCAGCGTTCTCGGAAGTGGGGCGCACATACTGAAAAAGACACCCGGTTGCAGCGATGGAGCACTAAGCCTTCAGTTATAGGTTAACGAAATGTGGTTTAAGGCAGTCCATGCTCAAATTGAGCGCTCGAGCCCTGTAACAGAGCGCGCGACTGTCGGACAGGTGTGCCAAACCATAGACAATAGGGAAGCTGAAGATGGAAAGGGACACCTATGATATCCTGGGGGCGCCTGTACTCTCAGGTGAGGCGCTTGTTTTCTTTCTCAGGCGCCTAGTTTATCCATGACCGCCTATGCTGTCCAGATCATCTATTTCAAGAAGGGTTATTTTTGCTGTCCAGGGGCGCCTTTGCTATCCAAGGGCACATATGATATATGTAGGGCGCCTTATGCAGAGGGCGCCTAGGCTGTCCAAGGGGGCCGTCCTAACCAAAGGCCGCCTTTCACTTCCCTGAAGTGCCTATTTCTATGTAAGGGGTGCATATATTATCTAGGAGTGCCCTTGATATACGGAGACGCCTTTTTGTCCAGCGGCGCCTTTGCTCTTGAGGGACGCTGCTCCAATCCAGGGTAGCTGAAGATGGATAAGGGACATCTATGTTATACAGAGGGAGCCTGTACTTTTCAATGGGGCGCTCATTTTCCTTCTCAAGCACCTAGTTTATCTAGAGAGCGCCTAGGCTATCCAAAGGCGCCTTTACTATCGGAGGGGTGCCTTCCTAGGGGCACCTTTGCTGTCCAAAGCACTTGTGTCCAGGGTTGTCTTTGCTGTCCAGTGGCGCCTCCAAAAGTGCATATGATATCCGTGGGCGCTTTATCCAGTGGGTGCCTGGACTATCAAAGGGCACTTTTTCTATCCAAGGGTTGCATTTATTTTCCTGAAGTGCCTATTTCTATCTAAGGGTCTCCTATTCTGTCCAGGACACCTATGTTTCCCAGATTTGCCTTTGCTGCCCAGGGACGCCTTTGCTATCCAAGGGCACCTTTCTTAACCAAGGGGCGCATTTTGCTTTCCTGGAGCACCTATTTCTATCTAAGGGGCGCATATGTTATCTAGGAGCGCCTTTGATACCAGGAGGCGGCTTTTTGTCCAAGGGCGCCTTTGCTCTTGGGGGCGCTGCTCCAATCCAGGGCAGCTGAAGGTGGATAAGGGGCATCTATGTTATACAGAGGGAGCCTGTATTTCCCAGTGGGGCGCTCGTTTTCCTTCTCGGGCTCCTAGTTTATCCAGGGGGCGCCTAGGCTGTCCAAAGGCGGCTTTTCTATCGAAGGGGTGCCTTCCTAGGGGCGCCCTTGCTACCCAGGGGCGCCTTTGCTGTCCACAGCACTTGTGTTATCCAGGGTTGTCTTTGCTGTCCAGGGGCGCCTTTGCTATCCAAGGGTGCATATGACATCCATAGGGCGCTTTTTCCATTGGGCGCCTAGGCTATCAAAGGGCGCCTTTTTCTGCTCAAGGTGAGCATTTTATTTTCCTAAAGCGCCTACTTCTATCTAAGGGGCGCTTATGCTGTACGGGGTACATATGTTACCAAGATTTGCCTTTGCTGCCCAGGGGCGCCTTTCCTAGCCAAGGGCGCCTATGATATCCGTATGGCACTTTTCCAGTGGGCGCCTAGGCTATCAAAGGGCGCCTTTTTCTGCCCAAGGTGAGCATTTTATTTTCCTAGGGCGCCTACTTCTATCTAAGGGGCGCTTATGCTGTCCGGGATACATATGCTACTAAGATTTGCCTTTGCTGCCCAGGGGCGCCTTTCCTAGCCAAGGGCGCATATGATATCCGTAGGGCGCTTTTTCCAGTTGGCGCCTAGGCTATCCAAAGGCGGGTTTCTATCGAAGGGGTGCCTTCCTAGGGGCGCCTTTGCTACCCAAGGGCGCCTTTGCTACCCAGGGGCGCCTTTGCTATCCAGGGGCGCCTTTGCTACCCAGGGGCGCCTTTGCTGTCCACAGCACTTGTGTTATCCAGGGTTGTCTTTGCTGTCCAGGGGCGCCTTTGCTATCCAAGGGTGCATATGACATCCGTAGGGCGCTTTTTCCAGTGGGCGCTTAGGCTATCAAAGGGCGCCTTTTTCTGCTCAAGGTGAGCATTTTATTTTCCTAAAGCGCCTACTTTTATCTTAGGGGCGGTTATGCTGTACGGGATACATATGTTACCAAGATTTGCCTTCGCTGCCCAGGGGCGCCTTTCCTAGCCAAGGGCGCATATGATATCCGTAGGGTGCTTTTTCCAGTGGGCGCCT
Source organism: Lepas anatifera (assembly GCA_034440635.1). NCBI lineage: Eukaryota > Metazoa > Arthropoda > Thecostraca > Lepadidae > Lepas > Lepas anatifera. The sequence continues at coordinate 146,067 of JAOTON010000859.1, read as the reverse complement.
AGGCTATCAAAGGGCGCCTTTTTCTGCTCAAGGTGAGCATTTTATTTTCCTAAAGCGCCTACTTCTATCTAAGGGGCGCTTGTGCTGTACGGGGTACATATGTTACCAAGATTTGACTTTGCTGCCAAGGGGCGCCTTTCCTAGCCAAGGGCGCATATAATATCCGTAGGGCGCTTTTTCCAGTGGGCGCCTAGGCTATCAAAGGGCGCCTTTTTCTGCCCAAGGTGATCATTTTATTTTCCCAAGGCGCCTACTTCTATCTAAGGGGCGCTTATTTTGTCCGGGGTACATATGTTACCAAGATTTGCCTTTGCTGCCCAGGGGCGCCTTTCCTAGCCAAGGGCGCATATGATATCCGTAGGGCGCTTCATCCAGGGGGCGCCTAGGCTATCCAAAGGCGGCTTTTTTATCGAAGGGGTGCCTTCCTAGGGGCGCCTTTGCTACCCAGGGGCGCCTTTGCTATCCACAGCACTTTTGTTATCCAGGGTTGTCTTTGCTGTCCAGGGGCGCGTTTGCTATCCAAGGGTGCATACGACATCCGTAAGGCGTTTTTTCCAGTGGGCGCCTAGGCTATCAAATGGCGCCTTTTTCTACCCAGGGTGAGCATTTCATATTCCTAAAGCACCTATTTCTATCTAAGGGGCGCTTATGCTGTCCAGAGCACCTGGGTTACCAAGATTTTCCTTTGCTGCCCAGGGGCGCCTTTCCTAGAACAGGGCGCATGTGATATCCGTAGGGCGCTTCATCCAGGGGGCGCCTAGGCTATCCAAAGGCGGGTTTCTATCGAAGGGGTGCCTTCCTAGGGGCGCCTTTGCTACCCAGGGGCGCCTTTGCCGTGCACAGCACTTGTGTTATCCAGGGTTGTCTTTGCTGTCCAGGGGCGCCTTTGCTATCGAAGGGTGCATATGACATCCGTAGGGCGCTTTTTCCACTGGGCGCTTAGGCTGTTAAAGGGCGCCTTTTTCTGCCCAAGGTGAGCATTTCATTTTCCTAAAGCGCCTACTTCTATCTCAGGGGCGCTTATGCTGTCCGGGGTACATATGCTACCAAGATTTGCCTTTGCTGCCCAGGGGCGCCTTTCCTAGCCAAGGGCGCATATGATATCCGTAGGGCGCTTCATCCAGGGGGCGTCTAGGCTACCTGGGGGCGCTTCATCCAGGGGGCGCCTAGGCTACTCAGGAGTGTATTAGTTCCCCATGGCGCAATCTTGCTATCTAGTGGCGCCTTTTCTTTGCCGGGGCGCTTTTGTTAGCTTTCTAAATTTCATCTGCAACATTTTACTGGGGCGCAAAAGACCAGTAAAGGCGTCTAATGTTTGGGCAGGGGCGCTTTGCCATGGTTTTAAGGAGTATGTGTTAATTCAAGTGGAATAAGTGGTATCTACCACCTTGGCGCACGAGATGGGTACAGGCGCGCCACTCATATCGGGCGCCTTCGGCGCCCGATATGAGCTAAGCTCTACTGGGGCGCTTGGGAGCTAAGGGGGGGCCCGGGCCCCCTGGGCCCCCCTTGGATCCGTCACTGATCTGTATATGGATCCGATGCACCTTGAATATGTGTAAGCGTAGTTTTAGGAAAACGTGTTGCTAATCTTAAATGTTTTCATACTAAATTTCAGCTTGATGGTTTTCTACGACGGGCTGCAGTTGAAGACAAGTCCATACGTAAGCACTGCCACCTAACTGTCCCAGCACGTTGAGACCACACTTGGGACAGAAAGTGACAGCAGTTACATGACAGACGGCTGACTGCAGACATATTCTAGTGCTTTCAATTCCCCCTCCGATTTTTTGGAGGGGTCTCCTGGGCATCCCGCAAAAAAAAAGCGGGCGGAGTTTTGCATCCCGTGGATGCAAAACTCCGCCCGTAGGAAGTTTTAAATCGATCGACTTAGAAATGTAGCTCTTATAGAGCTAGAAAGTTGAAGTGAGGTGACCTTGGTTGACCTCGCCTGGTGACCTGACCTTCGGTGACCCGTTGTATAAAATTTCAGGGATGGTGGGAAAATGATGGGGTGAGAGGTAGAGCCTTCAACTGCGGTGCCGCACCTCGTTGTTTTTCTGGTATCCTGAAAAACCTTAGGGGAACATCGATGGACCCGGTGGGGCGATGGTTAAGCGGCTTTGCAGAGCCAAATTTGAATGCCGTTATTTTTAAGAAAAACTGACAATATCGCCTTCAAATGCTCAATATCAAAAACAAATTTGATGTAGAATGGTGGAGAAAGAACAATGTTTTCCCATCGACTCATACTGTTCTTGTGAGAGCCGGTTGAAATCGACAAATTTTAACATGGGACCTATTGAGTGAAGGAAAGCTTTGTCGCCAGCGTGACGTCACAGTAAAGGCGGCTCCTGATTCGTGGTTGGGGGCTGCCAACTGACTTCTCAACGAGTCGCAACAATAGCTTCGCGCGTGCCGCCCAGACTATAATTGCCATGATTACCAGCGAGTCGCGCGAACAGAAGTGAAGTAACTCCGAGCGCTCTATTATTGGAGATATACCACGCGAAATAAGGTCGATTTTAGATGCAATTTCAACAGTTTTCATACTAAATTTCAGCTTGATGGTTTTCTACGACGGGCTGCAGATGAAGACAAGTCCATACGAAATCACTGCCACCTAACTGTCCCAGCACGTTTAGACCACACTTGGGACAGAAAGTGACAGCAGTTACATGACAGACGGCTGACTGCAGACTTTTTCCGGCGGCTGCACTTGAATTTCAGCTTGATGGTTTTCTACGACGGGCTGCAGATGAAGACAAGTCCATACGTAAGCACTGCCACCTAACTGTCCCAGCACGTTTAGACCACACTTGGGACAGAAAGTGACAGCAGTTACATGACGGACGGATGACTGCAGACATTTTCCGGCGGCTACCACTTGCAAATAGACAAAAATTTACTTAGAACAAGAGATAAGAAAACAACAGTAAAGGGCAGCCACTCTATACGCATTTTAGAGGAGGGCTTGAAGGCATCGAATTGGAACAAAATTGTAAACCCTCTCCCCTCATGGGGTGGCATCGATACCACCCATGTTTTTCTTCCAAATAGCAGAGAAACGACGAGGTGCAGAGCCACAATTGTGTGGTATCCCACTAAATCATCTTCCCACCGTTCCTGAAATTATTTAACCCGAGCCACAGTAGGCCAGGTTAGCAGTGCAATATTGTCCAGAAAAAAAAACAAAACAATGAGCGCTAGGACAGAAAGAAATTGCATGAATGAATAGAATAAAACTTTGAAATTTAAATATGTTTCCAGAACAATGCACAAATTTCTTGGAAGCTTCCAGTGAGCTTTAAAAGTAGTGATTAACATTTTGGCTTTCGTTTCACTTGTCATCAACTCTAGCCATGCCGACGATAAAGTTTACCTCAAGCGGAGGTAAATTAAACAGTTATATTACAAAAAGAGGGAAATCAAGTAGCACCGAACCGACACAGAGCAGAGGTAGCAGCAAAATCATCATAAAAATACTTGCAATCTTTTCCGATACAATCAACTCCATACCGGTTCAAGCAACACTTCAGAGGCAGATACAGACCTGTTCCGATGCCATTTCCACGCAAAAACAGTGTAAAACTTCTTCCAAAAAGGAATCAGAGCCTTCCTCTTCAATTGGAAGCTACACAAATTCACAGTTATCGTGCACCGCACTAACGCGTCTCGCTGACGCTCCGCGCAGCCACGCGCACCCCCCGTCGCACGCCTATCGGCCAACTGAAGCATCTGATTGGCTGCCGCGCCGCCGCGCCGGCCGGCTGCAGCGGCGACAGTGGCGTCTTCAGCTGATGTTCCCTGAGAGGGTGAATTCAACCAAACACCAAATAATTTGCATTTAACTCATATCTAGACATTTCTTGATGGTAAAAAACTGCGAGAATAGCCTCTGAATACTCAGTCATGGTACGCCTCTGCAGAGGCTCTGGTGGTGCCAATCTGGGATAGCTATGGTGATGCTAAGGGAAATATTTTCTTGTTTTTTAGTGAAAATATCAATATTTCGTAAAACAAATACATTGCATTTTTGTTTGCCATAAAATTCTACATATAAATATGGCCTTATCTCAAAATGACTAAAAATCAGCCAAATCTGAAGAAGGCTAGTGTTTCTCAAGGCCAAAAAACTTTTTCTCGAATTCACCCAAAAAAACAACACACACTTATCAAAGCGATCACGCTGAACAATTTTGTAATGTCATGTTTCCATCGAAAATGGACGCAACATGCTCAAAATCTGAACGCAATAATTCAAACTCCCTTAAATACACTAATTTGTTCAAGAAATATACTAAATTTACATTGAAAATAAAGATACGCATCTAAATATACCCTTATGCCAAAATGAGCAAAATCGTCAAAAACCTTGTGGTCGGTGGCGTATTTGTTCCTCCCACAAAGAACCAAAATCAAAATTTCTGGTAGCGGCCGACCAGAAATTATGAAGCCGACAAAGGCAGGTTAAAGGGTATCCGCACCGGTCATTCTAGTCACTTGTGGTCGGCTGCGTATTTTTCTTACCAGAAATGGCGAAGGTTGAAATTTTTGGTAGGAATGACCCTGGGTGCTTTTCCAGGCCGAACAATTGTTACAATTTCTCCACTGGCATAAAATTTCAGGCCTCTATCTCAAGCACAAGTCTCAGAATCTGCTTCACAGCTAAGCATTCTCTCGGTTTCCAAGCTGTAAACCTACTACCGGCCGATCACGCAACTTTGTAAGGGCGCCGCTAAGGAACTTGCAGGGTTTTTTTAGCGATAGCCCCATTCACTGGTGCACTTCATTCTTAGTTTCAAAACTAAGCGTTAAGTTTCAGTGATTTAAATAAGCCAAGATACAGGGTCATTTTAGTACACTCCACAAAAACATGCAATGTGCAGGTGTCGCGGCCTCCTACAAGCCATCGGGCGATCGCGCACTTTTGTTAAGGCGCTTTAACAAAATTGTGTCATTGGCGTATACTGATTTCTCAGTTTCTAGGTTGAATAAGAAGATGCCGTTTGCACCCAGAGCTAGCTCCATTCATTAGCTCAATGTGTGCAAAATTTCAATGCTTAGCTTAAAGTTTCAATGGGTTAAACAAGCAAACATTTAAGGTCATGTCAGCGCGTGCCAACTTGGCTAGACACAGAAGTCCGGGAAAAAATGGAGCGTCGGAGCATGCAGCTCACTAGGCACTCACGCTCTATTTTGAAGTGGTTTTCTGGTGATATCTTTTGAACCACGCATCCAAATGTCTCGCAGGTGGGCTCAAAATAATCGTCTTACAAATGCGCATTTTTTGTCATAACCTTGCTTTCGAAATTACTCTAGAAACAAAGTTATGAGCAGAAAACCTTCAAAATTTCCTCTAAACCTGCCGGGAATATCGTTTTTTCGTAATATGTCATGGAATATCGAATGAAACTGGTGTTTTTATACCATAATTGACGTGGGATGGCACGAGTTGTCAATTTCAGATAAAAGTTTAAGGTTTAAAGCTGCATCTGCTGAATTTTTGGCATATATGTTTAAATTAAAGGCCAAATTAGAGATTATTTTGGGACCTATAACTCGCTTTGTGTACTTTTGATTCTTTAGATTTCTTGGTGCTGTGCACACCATGCATTAAGCTTTTTGGAGAAAATTTTTGAAAAGGTTCAGGGCAAAATCCTGAAGTTGACAGCACTACAAACTTTGATAATTTATCTATCGTGGCCATATTTCGTGATTTACTTTTAAATACTCCGTGTGATTGTTTTTTAGCCTTAAATGTATATCAAAAACTTGGGGGTGATACAGTCTCCCGATTTAGGGAGATATAGTAAACCCGACAACGGTTTTTTCATGTAACAGGGGTAGAAAACTATTAAATTTATTCCAAATTTTAAAAAATCTAAATAAATAGCTTCGGTAAACATATGGTCTTGAAAATGAGTTTGGATACGTTTCTGGCATCCATATTTCAGATAAAAAGAAAAAATATAAAAATGTCAAAATTAAAAAAAAGTTTTTTTAAATTATTTTTTGACAATTTTTTCCTCCTGTAAATGAACGAATTCTGTTAGAAATTCAACAGTGATTGAGAAAAAGAAAAAAATGATAAAAAACGCGTTTACCACCGCTTTTCCCGATGCTACGTATCCTACCCACCAAAATTCGGGAGGCGGGAGGGCAGAGCTCCGACAATTTGATATCCCGATATGTTATGACGTCATGATATGCAGGGACCTCCATGCTCTTCACGTATTTCGATATCCTCCAACATGGTGTTTTTAACCCGTTCACCAAGCAAGCGCGGACAGTCTGAAGGTGTGCATCCATGATTTTCGTGCGCGCAAGGGCCCGGCTAACGAGTGGAATGGCGGGCCAATGAGGGGCGGTGCTTGGCTGGTGCATCATGTGGTAGCCTTTGAGCTTTCTTGAAATATACAGAAAATCCTGCAATACTGCTTGAAGAAAGTACCATGCTGAAACCTGTATTAAATACTGCAAACTGCAACACGGGTACTGCAATACAAATTGCCTGTCAAAGTGCCTGTAGATACTGTCTTTGTGTTACTAAACTTATTTAGATCTCCCGATAATCTGTTGATGACAGTCCAGCCTATTTTGTTTTAACTATTCTAGCTGTATTTGGGGCATTTGTAGCATAGCTTTCTGCCATTGGTCATGGGTGAAGAAAAATAGTACAGAGATCACTGTAATGTGGAGAGCAAATTTGTAGCCTTATGTGGAAGCTTCTAACCTTTTTTCAAGGAAGCATAGCTGGTTGTAATCCTGTTGAACTATCTTACCGTCTTGAGCCCGTGTTAAACGCTGCAACAGGCAACATGGTCAGTACAGTACTAGGCAGGCGTGATGTTTTGAAATTTTCTGTCATGGTAGCCGCGGACTGCCCCGGCGTCGAACACGTTTTGCTATTATGATGGGATAATACTGTTTTCCAGACATGGCGTATTTTTAGGCCTTATTTTCGAAAACCGAACTGGTCTGCCGTCCCAGACTATTTGAAAAGCCAACGCTTCGTCGATAAGTTCTACAGCGGAGTTTGGTTTTGGCCGGCCGAGTACACAGACGCCCATCGCACCTGTGGACGCTCCCGGATTTGCTGGCTCGGTGTGTGTGTGTGTGTGTGTGTGTGTGTGTGTGTGTGTGTGTGTGTGTGTGTGTGTGTGTGTGTGTGTGTGTGTGTGTGTGTGTGTGTGTGTGTTGGTTCTGGGTAATGTTCCCAATTCGTCGCGGTTGGCCCCTTACCTCAGGGGTCCGGGCCGCGCGAGCAAAACAGGGGCGCAGCGGAGCCGCGCTGTCTGCACTCAATCTGTGGTCAGCGGCGTCAATTACGTCCGCCGTGTTCTGTTCTTTGATTCTTCCCCTTGCTGTTGCACTGAAACTCTTAGTCCATGCCACCTATTTTACAGAGCTTTATTTTATATTGCTTTTAATCACCACCGATAGCAGTCAATCTCTACTCACTGACAGATAGACACGGCAAAGGCGAGACATTGCCGTCTGGAGGTCTTTCCAGCTCCGTTAAACAGCTGTCATGAAACAACATCCTACTTATCCTGGCTACCAATATTCGGGAAGCGGGGTCGCAGAGCTCCAACAATGGGATATATTTTGCGTATGTAGAGTGTCGCATTGCAGGTTTTGCGCTCCTGCTCGGTGATGACAAATATCTGTCACACCATTCTCGGATGCTCGCGTTGAGGCATTAACGTGTAAGTGAATGCCTCCTTCATCAGTCCAGGGCGGAGAAACGCGAGTTACTGGCGATGCATGATTTATTTTACACACGTTAACAATACACTACACTTGAACTTCACGACAACATGCGGTACAAAATGACTAGAAGAATGGCCAGCAGACTATCGCCGTCCGGAGCGGAAGAGGGGGGCCTGGAACAGAAAAAAACAGAGGGTTAGATCAGACAATAATTACATCAAGTATTGGTGAAAGTTAGCTCAGAGACTCATCCACATGTGTTCCAAGCAGTGGAGAGAACAAGTTAACGCAAAGTCATTTCATAAAACAAAATGGATAGGTGTCAGTGTAGATAGCAGGTGCAAGGCTTCGGATAGCCCCGTTTGCAGTACCAAAACAATCAGCTGTGAGTTGCGGTACATATTTTGGCATCCCACATCGTAGGTGCATCACTCCAGAATGCTTTAGTTTAGACAAGAACGCTGCAGTTTAGAAAAGAAGATATCATTTTTAAAAATTAGAAAATCAACGCTAGAAACGTCACAATACAATAAACATTTAACGTTCTGCTTCCACAATATACACTAGTGATTACTAATGATCAATTGTGGTCGTGTTAAACTCACCAGACGCTTGGTCTTCCGGTACCACTGCACCACGGAGCGGTTGAAGCCCAGGGCCATCCTGGCCATGCCGATGAAGGCCTGGGCGTCGTGGAACGGCATTCCGGTGACGGGGTTCAGCAGCCGCGGACCAGCAGCGAGGTAGAAGTAGATGATCGCCGTCTCGGCCGGCGACCACCTCGCGAACTGGCTGCGGCTGCTGGGCTGCATTCCCCAGGAGCTGGACCGGTAGCTCTGGCCGTCGCCGAGCCCGTACTCGGCCCTGGCGACGGCGTAGATTGCAGCCAGGGACCCCATCTGTCGAGGCAGATATGGATATTTGTTACTACCGGAAATAGTCTATGGCGGGGTCTAGGAATAGTTTGTGTGGGGGGCAAACCAACGTATGGGAAAACGCCTGAGGAAAATCACGAACACCGAATTTGCCCCAATTCATCAGCTTTGAGGGCCTGGATACAGTTTTATATTTTTGAGGACAGCGATACCCTTGGTCCCCCTGAATCCATCAGCGGAATGACTAACTCTAAACTCCGTTAGGTAAGATTGCAATTTATCCTGGGATGAGACAATATACACAAAAAGCAAATGATCTGGCACGTAGGCACATTAACTTTAGGCATGTGCCCTTTAAATATCAGGGAAAATAGATGACGCAGTGATACTTACCACCCGAATGCCTGTTTCTTCCTCGACCGCTACCGTGGCACCGGTAGAGAAGGGCACACTGCCAGTTCCCTGCGACGCAGTGTCAAACAATCAACGGCCTGCAATTGTACCCGTAAATTCACTTGAATAGTTTCGCCATCAGCGATTGAGGCCTTGCATATTTTCTAAATTCGATATTATGCACATTAAACCAGCCAACAGTTGGGTTCCCTGTCAATTACCAGTTGATTTACAAGAGCTGTATTTCGAAAGAATTAGTCGGATATATCGCGAAGAATGTTTACTTTCATCCGTGTTCTTCACCATGTAACATTTCTAATTATTCCAAAACGAATTAATGCTTACCAGTGAGCGGACGGCCTCCTGCAGCATCGTGCCTACTGCAGCTTGTGCAGCAGGCCAAGCGACCTGCGAAGCAGAATGGCAATGCTGAAATCAGTCTGCCTTATCTGGTGAAGGGATATTATTTTAGCGTGGGCTACACCATCAACAAAATTCACCTGGGCTATTGCACCGTGATTTGCAGTAACATCACATTATTAAATCATACAATGTATTCATACTTTAGAGGCGGTCAAAGGTTATTTGCATAGAACGCCTTGAAAAGACCATCGCTCGATTGATGATGGAATTTTGCAGGGGCTTCAGGGCCGTCTCCACCGCCACACATGATCAGGGCTGATTTGATATTTCATTTTGAGAGATAAGAGCCTGCTAACCTGGGGCCTTCCCTCAACAGGTGCAGGCAGCACTGCCTCTGTCGCTTCCCGACGGGGCGGCGGCGGCGACGGGGCCTCCCGACGGGGCAGCGGTGCCGGGGCCTCCAGACAGGGCGGCGGTGCCGGTGCCGGGGCCTCCAGACCGAGCAGCGGCAGCGGTGGCAGCATCTGCTCCAATGGAGCAAATGCTGCCTCCAGAGACAGCTGACGAGAAACACATTGCAATTAGTTATAATTATCTCTCTACCAGTCGGGGAGTCATGCTGATCACAAAGTTCCGGTCATGAAACACGTTTCAAATGAAGTACCGGGATACCATACATATTGTTTTTTTTTAAGAGCAAGTGACACATACCTTCCTCTTAGGACTTTAACTGAGCTACAGCGCGAGTCATTTGATCATTTCATTTCCAGTGATTAGAGCCTGCTAACCTGGGGCCTTCCCTCAACAGGTGCAGGCAGCACCGTCTCTGCCGCTTCCCGACGGGGTGGTGCCGGTGCCGGGGCCTCCCGACGAGGTGGTGCCGGTGCCAGGGCCTCCCGACGGGGTGGTGCCGGTGCCGGGGCCTCCCGACGGGGTGGTGCTGGTGCCGGGGCCTCCCGACGGGGTGGGGCCGGTGCCGGGGCCTCCCGACGGGGCGGCGGTGGTGCCGGGGCCTCCCGACGGGGCAGCGGCAGCGGTGGTAGCATCTGCTCCAATGGAGCAAATGCTGCCTCCAGAGACAGCTGACGAGAAACACATTGCATTAAAACATCATCATCTCTCTACAAGTCGGGGAGTCATGCTGATAAGAAAGTTCCGGCCGTGAAACATGTTTAAAAGGAAGTACTTGAGTATCATACAGTTCCTTTTGTGACGGGAAAGTGACAAACGTTTTCCTGTCAGAAATTATCTGAGCTACAGCGCGAGTCATTTGTATTAAATTTCCAATGATCCAATGCTAACCTGGGGCCTCCCCTCCACCGGTGCGGGCAGCACCGTCTCTGCCGCTTCCCGACGGGGCGGCGGCGGCGACGGGGCCTCCCGACGGGGCGGCGGCGGGGCCGGGACCTCCCGACGGGGCGGCATTGGTGGCGGGGCCTCCAGAGACAGCTGAAGAGAAACACAGTGTGAGTGAACAATGCTCATCTCCATTCTGAGAAGTGGGCATGACCGAGCAAGTATGAAAATTAAACACGAGCTTATCAATGGCCGTATGCGGTGAACCAAAGTTAAGGTTTCCGGTATGGCCAAGCTACACACGCAGTCTTGGCTAAAAACATTGGACTGACTAACCTGGGCCGTCAGCTGCTCGGGTGCAGGCCGCACCACCGTCGCGGCTGGCTCCCGACGGGATGAGGGGGGCGGTGGTCTCCCACCGGAGGCTGGCTCCAGGGACAGCTGAGGACAAACAGTATGGAGAGACATGTTTATACCCCTGCTAGACACTGGCCACGCTGATAAGAAAAGTCGAAGTATGTCCATTCTATCACATTCGTTGCGCAGCTGCTGCAAAGCCATTTACTTATCTATCAGCTTTAAGTGGAAGAGCGCTTACCAGCCCGGTCCTAAACGAAGCCGCATAGGACGCTATGCGGCTGCGGTGCCCCTGGGCCATGTAGGCTGATTCGGCGGTGGTGGTGGAGTGGGCCCGGGCCTCAGCCGCCACTTCCGCCGAAAAGCCTATCACGCCTCGTTCACGGAGTGCCCGGTCCTGCAAAGCACGGCAGGGCACCGCTGTCACTGGTGATTCATGGATGAGGAATAGAAGAATCACCCTGGCCACGAAAAGTTCATTACCGCGTAGATATGTTTCGTAACGAGTAAAAACATTATAACACAGTATGTCTAACTACCTTCGCTCAGACATTAGTAGCATAGGTGAGTTTATATCTACTTTGCCTTATACTACTCTAGTTTAAAAAATTCCACGCTCAGCAGGAGGTGGTAATTCACATGAGTTCAAGTCCATGATTTAGCCCGTACTTGTGAAAACATTATACAGTGTCACAACACAACGTGCCAACAAAGCGTCATCCCTAACCCGTCAGCTACTGCGTCACCTGTACTGCTACTACAGCTACATCTGCATACAAATCTTACCATAACGTTCTGGAACGTTCTGTTCCGGGACCCCGTGAACCTCCCCACCAGGTTGGGAGCCGGCCCCATTTCCAGGAGCGCTGCGGCCTGTTGCAGCCTCTGGTTGAGCGACTCCGTGCTGGTAGAGACGCCCACTAGCACGGAGGGGTTGTCGGCTGCAATAGAACACGCCAATGAGTCAATTACCCAGCGCAAATTTCTCAACTCCCCTGACTCTATCACTGGCTCAACATTGCGTAGTATGCCAGTGACTTACCACCCGGCCTTACTTATTTAGGTGTTTTGCCAAATTGCTTACATCATATGGCGTTTCTGTATCGTTTCAACGTTTGATACACACAAACTTCATTTTCATTACATCATGAGCTACGCACAGATGCCAGTTCATACCTGACTTGGTCATCCTCTGGCGGAGGATGGGCCGCAGCTCCGCCGTGAAATGGCGCAGAGCCAGCATCACTGTTGATGAGATGACCAGCAGCAGCTGGCCGTGGGAGCGGAGGGTCTTGCTGCGGGACGTGTAGAACGACCACCAGCGCGATCCCTCGTACTCAAACGGCTGACAGGACGACACAAACATTGACGGTGAAATGTCATTGACGGCTGAAATGTCAGTGTGCACTGGCATTTCAGCAAGTACCTGGCTTGGCGAATAGTGTTGCTGGTACCAGGAAATTGTCGTGGCACCATTGGGAATATGTTCTTTATCAACAAAACAAACAGCTTTCTTGCTCAGTGATTGTAGTCTGATTTCTTTCAGTTTAGCAGAAAAGTCACAATTCAACTTCGCTGACCGGACTACCCAACATCATTCACACACACACATACTCAGCGCTCAAATACATTTACATGACACTCTAACACAGGGAAATAGGCGAAACAAACCATTGCAAATGCTAGATAGGTACCTCAGCTCCGGCCATCTCCTCCTCAGTGAAGCCGACGAGGGCACCAGTCCTGGCGCCGCCCAGGCTAGAAAGGGCGATGAAGAGCATCCTATGATGGAGAGACAAAACATCCAGCTTTTGATACCTGCTTCATCAAGATTGATTTACTGGGGAGGACTTATACAGTTGGTGGTAACAATGTTGTTGGCTCCATGCAGGGGCGCCGCCACAGAATTTTCGCAGGAGGGGACGGACCCGGGCTGGTGCTGACCGGGGGAGGCGAATTTTGGCATATTCGGTACCTGACAGCATTAATGACGATTGACCCAAAAATTTTGGGGGACGTCCCCCCCTGGTTGGCCAACAGGGGGGATGCGTCCCCCCGTCCCCCGCCTTCGGCGCCCATGGCTCCATGGTGAAGAGACCAGGAGAGGGAGTTTACTGTATTTACACATAATCACGTTACAGGTTCACGTTGAACGCTTCGCCCTTCCATAAACGACCAGGATCGACTGGTTATGACGAGATATTTTATTTTGTTGCATTATACGGCCACCGACGCTTGGGAAACTCACGCCCTACACTGCTGGGCCAGCTGATAAGTTGGGGCCATCCCCATCGCTTCACGGAGGTAGCGCTGAGTGATGGCCTCGATCAGCAGGCGCTCATCAGCCGAGAGGGTGAGGGCCGGGTCCCTCTTCGCCTCCTCCCGCTGTGCCCTCTGCAGGCTGATAGCTGAGAAACGCACAAATGCACGACTACTTAGTACAAAAACATAAATTTCCTTTGGTGAGCTGAAATGGAGGAACTCAGATAACGTAAGCAAAGCGGACACTAGGTAACAAGCAACACAATTGCGAATTATAAACTTCAAATTCCTCAGCCTTGGCGGTGACAGCCTTCTGCACACAATCCGTGTATCGCCCTTGGGTGAATCCAGGAGCAACTTGTCATGCACAGAACGCTTTATAAAGAAGTCTTTAGCTAACTGGATACTATAGAGCCGGACAAAAGTGTCATACACATAATGCCTTATAAAGAACCCTTGTTTCAGCAGTGACTCACCCTGGCCGTACTGATCTCGCAGCCGGGTGAGGCCCAAGGAAAGCTGGCGGAGCGGAGCCGTGATGGCCTGGTTCCGCAGCCGCCAGCTGTTGTCCGCGATCCAGGTGCACAGGTGGCGGACTGCCTTAAGCAGCCGCTCACCGTTGGCAGGCCTGGAGCGGAGCTCGGCCTCGATGGTGTTGAAGATCTGGGGGAACCATCCGTTTCTGTGACAAGCTGAAATTGAAAAGTAAACCTGCCGCAATATAATATTTGCATTATAATTTAAGCAACCAATTCTATCTTTGTCTCATAACTTCATGTTTGAAAAAGACACACATACACGTATTGGCATGATATCATTACAAAATCAATACAAATATAGAACTGTGGTGATACTTAATCAACAGAGCGTCACTCTGGTCTTCAAGATTCAGACGGCAGGGTATGCAATGGTTTCACTGTGCACTGGAGGAACAATGTGGGTTCTCCTTTTAAATATAATAGTTGTCTTTGCACAGTACATGTATATGTTCAAATTATGTCTCAGTGCTCACCGCCTCCTTTTTGGCCTGACTGGTGACAATATGCCGCCAGTCAGGGCGGCTGTCTAAGCCGGAGGCTCTCAACACCTGTTCCGCCCCCGCCACGTTGGCCGCCCAGGACTGGGCGTACTGAAACACAACACAAAGCATCGACATCAGCAGAACATGTAAAAGTTTTTTTTCAACGAAACCGCCGGGAACGTTCACTGTGGTTCATGCGGTATATGAGAGGACCATTCGTGTTATTGGTTATGATACTTTTTAAGGGATAGCCATCATACAATGCTTCTGCTTTCAGTCAACGCCTTTCAGTTGCACAACAAATAACCAACAATCGTGCATGCTAGCCTCCTAAGACTTTTCATATGGAAAATATGTATTATAGTTTGCAACTATAGTATTCTCTGTCTCTCTTGGTAAAAAGTATATCTTTACGTGTCAACAGCAAAACTTACCGTGCCGGTGTGGCGGAACAGGGGGTGGTCGGCTCCATCCTCTACGATGGAGGCCCCGAGGATATCTTCTGGCCGTAGGTGGCCAGGCAGGGGGGGTCACTTCCTCCTCGGGAAGCAGGCTAGCCGCCTCCCGAGATGAAACAGCGGGCTGCGTACGGTAGGACATGTCACCGCTGAAAAACCTGTATAATTTCTAGTGTTTATCTTAACATCACTCTGAACCTTCTTGTAATTTTGTTCCTAGTTCCAAATGACTAGTTTCCCTCACTCCACAATATAAAATGCTGACGACTTAGGTAAGTATGTTTTGTTGTAACTTGCACGTCGAACAATTGGCAAACGAAATGGGCTTTAACTGGGGCCTCACAGAAGTATGTTGCTCATTTATGACCAATAAATCAATAAAC
Source organism: Lepas anatifera (assembly GCA_034440635.1). NCBI lineage: Eukaryota > Metazoa > Arthropoda > Thecostraca > Lepadidae > Lepas > Lepas anatifera. Next base: position 130,943 of record JAOTON010000859.1, on the reverse strand, counting down.
TGCATGAGCATCTGCTTATAGTTTTCTACTGTATTTATGACAAGATTATATGTTTATCATTTGTATTGCTAGTTTAGCAATTAGTTGGTCACTGTCACATTTCTATAAATACATAAACGTAACAAAAATAGCAGGAACAAATCCAGATTCTTGGTGCTCACCAGAATATCCTCGAAGGCGCTCTCATCGCATTTGTCGGCAATAAGGGTAAGGATGTATTTAAAACAATAAATTGTAATCAATATCCATTCCTTAACACCCGCACTGGAGAGGCGTCCAACACTTCGGGCAATGGAGGGGGGGACTGGTAGGCCCCTGAGCTCTCGGAAACTAGGAGGCTTAGAAAAACTCCGGTTGGGGACTGGGTGGGAACTATTGAAATATATATTATGACTGACCTTAATTGGCCTAGGTCAATATCGTCAAGTTCAAACGAGGTCATAAAAGTCAAGTATTAGCCGTGCTGGGTATTCATCCAGAAATGCCGCGATTAAGCTCAAAGAAGTCCAGAATGCACTAAAAACAGAGCAAGGTCATAGTGAGAACGTCCCAAGAACTGTAAACCTAATTTTTTGGGGTTAAGGTCATTCAAGGTCATTGACCAATGACGTCACAATATGACTTATTACCCTTATTTACACAATGACTAGCACAATAGCAACCGTTGGACGGGAAATGAGCATTGACCTTTACCCATGACATTTTAATTTGACCTGTGAATTTGACCTTTACATTGATTTAGCTTAACTATGACGTTGTAGCATAATATACGTCATACTGGGTAACGCCATGCGACCGGAAGCACCGGACCAATGACTTTGAGAATGCTGGTATGGCCTTGAAATGTGACCTTGACCTTCATGAGGGGTGAAATTGACATATAATCTCGTTTTATATGGCACTATAACGTTGCCAGTTGGTCTTTGATGTACGCGAATTGGTGCAACCGCGCGATTGCAGCGATTTCAAAATAAAGGGTTTAACTTTGAAAGCCTATAATTACAAAATTAAGGGCCGATTTTCAAGGTTATTTGACCAATCGATGTGCCGTTGAATATTCTTGAAATTAGTGAAATAGCGTTTTTTGGCCACGACGGGTTCTCCGGCCACCTAGAAAAAAGTAGGTGGGGCCTCCGAGGCTCCGCTCCAGTGTACTTTTTAACACCCGCAGGTATGAAGCCCCGGGCCACCTTTACTGGCAGGAGAGTTACCCATCCCCTTACGATCTCAGCAAACATGCTTAGACGGGGACACGGAAAGCAATGTTCCATTGCTTGCCTCGATCTCTACCCAAAATGCTTCAACAAAAAGTACTCAAATTAGCTACTGAGCTCAGAAAACGCTTCAATAAGGCAGTCGCGAGAAAAGCAACATTAAAGATTCACAAGTGCGTACCGGTTAATTCGGAGACCGTTATTGTCCATGAGCTCTCGAATGATGGGGGACAGAAGCTTCAAGTTTCGAATTGAATCTGTGAAGTTCAATGGCACCATGATCGTTCTTCCGATCCGTGGGCCAGATCTTAGATAAAGCAGCATGTCTTAATCTTATATGTTCGAAAAGCAGTTGTCGGCGTCGACGCTATGTGACTTTTTGTTTGTTTGTGATGTGTGCTTTCTAATATAAATTGAACTGGGATACATGCAACTTTTTTAGGGTATGGGTAAAAAAGAAAACTTTTTAAAACTACTAAGATAACAGTAATAATCGGCTTCTGACGCATAATCCTCCCACTACATTTTCCAGCAAATGCACCAGTGTCGGAATTGTTCCAAATGTTCCGGTAATACGTTTAGTTTTTTTTCAGAACGGCCAAATTTTTATGTAAGCAATAGGAGCCTCCACACCACATCTAGTTCATTCGCAATGTCACCGAATTCTCCCCTCCCCGTTACCCCACTTCAAATCGGATGCGTCTATGCAGCGTGCCGACTGCAGGCTGAGTGGCCGGTGACGGTGTTGGGCTTGGTCTGCGGTGCTCGTTACTGATTTTGCTCTGTAGTCTCCATTTTTATTGGCGTCATATGTAGTTTAAGCAATGTTTTTTCACATGAAGTTGTTTTGAAGTCAATAAAATATAAAAATATGTATGCTTATCTTTGCAAAAGTTTGGAATTAGATTTTATACATATTCGTGCCAATTAATTTAATCAAACTTACATATTTGTATTGTTCAGACTCTTTGTTATTATTTTCATGTAACCTGTTGAAGGAACACCTTTAATTTAAATGGCTAAAAGCTTAAGCGAAAAGTCCAATGTACGCATCCGATGCTGGATTGCCCGAGGCTATAACTCCGAAACAATTATCCGGACGAAACTAAAAATACCACAGTCGTTTTCAGCGTCACTGAGAACCCTACCCCAAATTTTCATAAAAATCTGAGATATGACGGTATTATTTCAACCCATCGATTTGTCAATTTGTCGTGGAATGCCCCTCATATCAGGTCACGTCACCAGTGCAGGCCAAGTGGTCTTACCTCTAAAAATATATAAGGTGGCATAAAAAGAAAAAAGTGAATATCAAATTCAAACGTACAACATGTAATGAGCCCACCGTGTACTAAAAAACATTCCGGGACTTTTCATATCGATGACCTAGGGTCAGGTACTGATCATGACCTCTTCATTGGAAGTGCGTTGGGAAAACTGAAATTGACTGAAAAATCACTCTATTTCTGTAGATACTGCCTGGAATACCTTTGTATTCCCCAAATCGTAGTAACCTAGGCATCTTTATAGGTTCATGTTTCAAGTTTTGACCTGTGACGTCTGAGAGGTCATCTGGGGCTACTCCAGCAGGATTTCAGACTTGGCTCAATAACTTGATTTGATGTGTCAATAACTTGACTTGAGTCGATTGCTATGTATATTGCCCTAGAGCTTTTCGTACCGCTTTTGCCGACTATCAGCTGATTTGTCGGCAAACGTGGTACCCCCAGTCGGCAATTCTGGCTAACCATTGGAGTCTATGTTGGCTGAAATAATGTGCACCAGAACTGCCGACGTACAGCCTCTGACCAGATTGTCGCTGACACCGGCCGGTGGCGACGACTGGCGGAGGACAAGCAAGAGTGTCGGCGGCGGCGGCACGGCCGTCCTGCACAGGAATTGCGTTGGATGCGATGAACATTATGTTGCAGCAGGGGCGGATGCAGTAAGGGGGATCTAATTAAGTTTTCTTAGCTCGCTTTTTTCTTGCGTAGTCAGGAAGCGTGCTTTAATTGGGAGTGCAACAGTGCCGTCGTAGGGCGATTGGTTTAGTGCCGTGCATGGTAGTTGCGTTGGTTGCGATACTCATTACGCTGCAATAGTGGCAGAGCCAGGAGGGGAGCATTAATGAATTTTCCGATTTTGCTTTCAAAAATTACGCAGGTTAATGGCATGACTGGGCGACGCGAATTTAAGTTGTGTCGTCACGCTTAATATTATATTATATTAGTGGCGGGACCAGGAAGAAATGTTGTTCTTAAAATTTATCTATAATTTTAAGCAGTTGTGTTTCCAGTAAGAGGTCGATAGCGTGACGGACTGTGCCGCCAATCGTAATTAATTCCGTTATGCACAAAATTGTTGATGTCATTTTTCATCATACACCAGCAGGGTGGATGCCACATATGCCTGAGTGCAAGAAAAGTGTGAGTAGACCCACTTGCAGTCGACCCGCCCGTCGGCATTTGTGGTAGAAAAGGCTTGGAGTGAAAAATGAGGTAGAAACGCACCGTTGATATTTTGGCAATGAAAAAATACCACTGAACCCTTGCCCGGTATATTTCCATTGCAAGAATGTAAAAAATCGACTCCAGGCGAGCCTTTAGTGATTATTTTTATCCTAGAATAGACTGTTGAGAGTGTTGCAAGCCTTAGCAATCATAAATTAACCAAAAACACCCCTTTAACCGGAATTCCCAGCAAAAACACACAGTTGGCAATGAAAAGATACTCCTGGACCATTGCCGGGACCCTTCCGGGTATGTTTACATTACCAAAATGTCAACGGGCGGGTTTCGACTGAATGACTGCCTTTTATTGACTAATCCAACACTGGAATGGACAATTGGGTGTGGTGTAAGCCTTAAACAAGCTCCAACACAAGTTTGGAGAGCAAAATGTGGTTTAAACACGGAGTTGACAATTTGGCAATTTAAAGATGCTACTGGACCCTTGCCCGGTATATTTCCATTGCCAGAATGTAAAATGGATTCCAGGTAAAATAAGGCCTACTAGTGATGTTTTAATGCTAGATTGGACATTCAAGCTTGTTGTATGCGGTAGCAATGCTAGATAAACACGCCTTGAATAAGTATTTCTCGACAATACACTGAGTTGACAATTTAGCAATGGAAAGATACCACTGGACCTTTGCCGGGAATACTTTTATTGCCAGAATGTAAATAGCTGATTGCAGGTGAATGAGAGCCTTTGAGTGATTATTCTCATCCTAAAACTGTTCATTGAGAGTGCTGCAAGCCGTAGCAATCATAAATCACCCAGAAACACCCATTTAACCGGTTTCCCCAGTCAAACAACGTAGTTGCATTTTGGCAATGAAAATATACCATTGGACCCTTGTCGGGTATTTATTCATTGCCAGAATGAAAAAATCGATTGCAGGTGAAATAAGACCTTTTAGTGATTATTTTCATACTAGAAGGTACCATTGAGTGTGTTGTGAGCTGTCACCCCTTTATCACCAGGGGTGGGCGCTAAATTTACTTTGGGGACGGTCACCTCGGTCAAAACAGTAAGTCATTGTGGTCAGATGAATATCGGGTGAGCATATGAAGAGATAGAACAAAATTCGTTTGTGAGCCTTTCTAGGAAGGATGCCTCAACTATACAACAAAGTCAACATAAGCCTCATCCATTTCTACATTTTTCCATCTCTGTGGCAATAGCAGGCCGAACGACATTTTCACCTCCTGGTGTCGGCCGCCCCTCCGCTGGACGCCATTGCTGCCGCTGTCGCCACCCCCGTCACCTCCCCCTTCCTGGCACTGCCTTGGGAGACCACCGCCGGCCGGCAGCCGACTTGAAAATGCGCGCCAACGCTTCGCGCCAGATTTTGAAGCTAATCGACCCTCTGTGACCAAACCCACAAAGGAGGGATGAAGCTCCTTACAACTGGCGCATCTCCTCCCGCACCGAACAAATGTGGCCCACCACTTAGGTTCATGGCACCCAATTTCCAGTGTGAAGTAAACCTAGCCTAATTTGTCCACACTATTTGCAGTATACTGCAAAATTTCGTTCTTATTTTCAATGGGCTAAAGAGAACAGCGTTTGAGAGCATTGAGGCATTAGAGGGAATAAAATTTCCGAAATGTCAGAACCTTACCGTGCCTCACCGGGTCCATACGTAAGCACCTAACTGTCCCAGCACGTTTAGACCACACTTGGGACAGAAAGTGACAGCAGTTACATGACAGACGGCTGACTGCAGACATTTTCTAATGCTTTCAATCCCCTCCGATTTTCTGGAGGGGTCTCCTGGGTATCCCGCAAAAAAGCCGAGTGTTGAATAACCAATATCAACTTTAGTGGCGGGCACAGTGGCCTTGTACAGAACGCCTGATAAAAAGCCCTTATGCAAGTAAGTAAGAGGCTATATTCAATAGGCCAGGTCACGCTCAGTACCACTTTTCAAGCAGGAATCGAATAGAGTGAGAGAGGACCTGGGTCTTCTATTGCAATCCAGGACACTTGCTATACAATTGTATACTGTTGTGAAGAACGAAAACAAAATACTGTGGATGCAAAACTCCTTGAGCAGATGTGAGGTCAACAACTTTGATTTATATGCACATAAAATTATGTGTAGATTCCTAAGATACTGATCACTTCAAGACGGAGTTTGAACGACAGCACAGTTTAGGAAGAGAATGCGGTAAGCTATCATGGAGGTCGCCGACATTGATGTCTATCTGTATATGGATCCGATGCACCTTGAATATGTGTAAGCGTAGTTTTAGGAAAACGTGTTGCTAATCTTAAATGTTTTCATACTAAATTTAAGCTTGATGGTTTTCTACGACGGGCTGCAGATCAAGACAAGTCCATACGTAAGCACTGTCCCAGCACGTTCAGACCACACTTGGGACAGAAAGTGACAGCAGTTACATGACAGACGGCTGACTGCAGACATATTCTAGTGCTTTCAATTCCCCCTCCGATTTTTTGGAGGGGTCTCCTGGGCATCCCGCAAAAAAGCCGAGTGTTGAATAACCAATATCAACTTTAGTGGCGGGCACAGTGGCCTTGTACAGAACGTCTGATAAAAAGCCCTTAAGTAAGTAAGTAATAGGCAATATTCAATAGGCCAGGTCACGCTCAGTACCACTTTTCAAGCAGGAATCGAATAGAGTGAGAGAGGACCTGGGTCTTCTATTGCAATCCAGGACATTTGCAATACATTTGTATACTGTTGTGAAGAACGAAAACAAAATACCGTGGATGCAAAACTCCGCCCGTAGGAAGTTTTAAATCGATCGACTTAGAAATGTAGCTGTTATAGAGCTAGAAAGTTGAAGTGAGGTGACCTTGGTTGACCTCGCCTGGTGACCTGACCTTCGGTGACCCGTTGTATAAAATTTCAGGGATGGTGGGAAAATGATTTTTTCCCCTATATTTTGCACCATTAGGCATCACAAGTTACATTCATGCATCGTAACATTTTTCACTTTTTCAATACTCTTAGCTTCACCATCTTCACATTCCACGAAAAAATTACAAACCCAGTTTTCCTCATAAGCACTTTCAATCCCACCCCACCCCACCCCTCCCGACCGCACTATTTTTAGGCAGGCATTACCTATACCGCCACATATTGTGTTTGCACTCAGCCTGTCGATGGCATATGGAGCTAGAACCCGTTAGATACACCTGACAAAGGTCCCCCAGGTGGCACCGCGCGGAGAGCGCCCGACGCGGGGCGCCGGGGCATCAATTCCGCCGCCTACCCCGCGCCTCCGGACCCAGGGGGCCCGGCGGCGCGGAGGAGTCCCTGAGTCCACCCGGGCGCACAGTAAATTACTGAGCGCCCAAGCGGACTCCCCCTGCGCCCCTGTCCTACGGAAGGGGAGCACTAGTCGCACTTCTCCAAATGCGACCCAACCCCCCGTCGGACAGCAGTGTGGCTCCAGACGCGAGGTCAGGAGCCCACAGGGGGAGGCAGGCTCTCGGCGCCAGGCAGCCCCCGCGCAGCGCCACCAAGAGGACTACATTTTGGGTTTGCAAGGTGCTATTCAAAACGATAATCGTAATTCCTCATCAACAAAAGGTCTCCATCTAGATTTAAACTGTTCTAGTCTTCCTTTTCTCTTTGCCGTATACAGTTCGATTTTAAACAACCTCAATAAGCGAGAGACGAAGTGATTAACGTCCATATTTCCATCACTGAAGCGCTGAGATACAATAAATTGTTTTGCATTTAGAATTATAAAATTAATAATTGGTGAGGCCTCAATAGATCCGAAAATAATATTTCTCTCGTTCATGTCAAATTTCCATCGTTGTTCTAGCCTTTGATTCATTTTTGACACCAATAGGACCCAAAAGCTACGCACACATTCGCAATTTAAGAAAAAATGCTGAATTGTTTCAATTTCACCACACTGATCACAAAATGGGTCGTCCACAACAGATCGAACGCACAAGTACCGTTTCGTTGGGAAAAATCTGTGCAAGATTCTGAATTGTAAATTTTGTAGTTTAGTAGATTGTGTTATCCTAAATGGTAATGAATATATCTTTTTCCAATTATCGCCAAAATTTATCGCCTCATTTGTCCATCTTATTTGTGCACTTGGTATGACCTCTCGTAACCATTTGCTGCGAAAGAATTTTGAACTAATAAATTTTATATTAACTCCCTTGCTCTTTATGTGTACAGTTGGTTTCGTGAGTCTATTTTCAGGGCTTAATCTTTCACTCCCAGCAATCCAACGTCTCCATTGTAAAGGTATAGCTTGATACCAACTCATGTATACCAGCCTATTTAACTTAAGTCCAGGGTAACTTTGTTTAAACTGCTCATAGGTATAAGCTTGCCCCTCATTATCGAAAAGATCGTCGACTAAAATAATGTCTCGTCTATAAAGTGCAAGAGAAAAAATAGGCTTTCCACCCACACGGATCGCAACATTATTCCAAATTAATTGCATTCGAACCTCTGTGCCATTGGTAGGTTCCTTCACCGGGAGACATTCTCTCAACCATCTGAGCATTTCTGTATAAAATGAAGAAATTATCGTAGTTTTTATCCAAATATCGCCGTAATTCATGTGTAGAATGTGCTCGTATTTTAACCCCAACCGGTTCAGAAGTATTCTAGACGACACCAGATCCTTGTTAGCGAATAATTTGCCGAACCATGAAACTCGTATGCTTTTATAAATACTTTCGACATTGGGCGCATTCATGCCTCCACTTGCGATGTCTTGGAACAGAACATCGCGAGATACTTTAGGTGGTCGCCCTCTCCAGATAAACCTCATAATTTTCGACTGTATCATGTTGAGACATTTCTGGTTAATCGATACAACGGAAGTGATATAAATCAGTCTAGAAATAATGAGAGATTTAGCAATAGTAATTTTTCCCTTTAATGTTAAATCTCGCTGTGACCACTGATTTAGAGTGTTTTGTATTTTCCCCACAATTGGTTGAATGTTATGTTCGTCGCAGTTTTCCGAGGCACTGAATTGTATACCTAGAATTTTGACCTGTTTTGAGGGCGTTGCACCGCAAATTTCGTGACAAGAACACTTGCTAGCACCGAGCCACATGAACTGATATTTTTCTAGGTTTAGCTGAAGACCTGAAATTTTTCCAAAGTTGTTTATGATCTCAAGTGCGTTTTCGGCTGAATCTGCGTTGTCGACAAAAAGTGTCGTATCATCGATGTATTGAGAGATTTTTGACTCTACTTGTGACACTTTTATCCCTTTAACGTTTTCGGATGCTCGAATTTTGATTGCTAATATTTCTACCACCAGACAAAATAATAAACTAGATGATGGGCACCCTTGCTGTAATCCTCGCGAAGGATTGAACCAATGTGATGTATAGCCGTTGTTAATGATTGCAAGTTCAGTGTCTTTATGCAAAAGCTGAATCCACTGGATGAAAAGCGAACCAAAGCCAAATGTTCTTAAGGTATCGTAGATGAAACCATGCTCAACCGTGTTGAACGCGTTTTGAAAATCCAGAGCAATTAATATGCCATTCAAATTATCTTTGTTAGAATATTTTATAACGTCATCTATCATTCTTAAGTTAAATCCTATATTCCTGCCACGAATTGAGCCTGTTTGGTCCGGTGCAACTAGTTTTGGTATTACCCGCATGATTCTGTTGGCCAACACTTTAGCCACGATTTTATACACAATATCCAACAAGCAAATCGCTCTTTTGTTCTTCAACTTTTTTGGTCTCCCTTTTTTGGTATCATGGTAATGACAGCTCTTCTCTGCGTGACGAAAAAATGACCCTGTGACTTTGCTTGATTAATATAGTTCATTAAAATAGTTTCCAAGTCAAGCCAGAAGAACTGAAAAAAATTCCTTTGAGAATCCTGAAACTGAGGGAGACTTATTATTTGCCATAACATCAAGCGCTGCTTTACACTCAATGTTTGTTATAGGGGCATCGGTCAAAGCGCGATCCTCATCGGTCAGTTGCGGGAAATCCAAAGTCCCTAAAAATTCTCTGCAAAGTGAATGACTGTCATCGATCAAATTGTTTTGTGTGGTTGAATATAAATTTTTAAAATAATCCCTACAAAAATTTAGTATATTCGTATTCCCGGTAACTAACATGTTATCATCAGTCTGAAGAACGTTAACCTCCTTTTTAATTTTTCTGTTCCGGCTCAAATTCAGGAAATATTTCGTGGGCCGCTCTCCCTCCTCTATCCATCGAGCCCCACTGAACACCATTGCCCTCTTTCTCTTCTCCTCCTCTATGTCGTTCACTACATTTTTCAGCTCTTGGTACTGCTGTATGAGTTCGTCACTGGGGTTTGTAGCCATTTGACTCTCACATTTTTCTAATATTAGCATAAATTTTTCATTCTCTTTACGCCTTTCTTTCCCAATTTCTTTCCATCTCCTGATACTGATGACTCGAATGTTGCTTGAGAGCAGTTCTAACTTTAAACCCCAATCAGAAATTCCGCAATATACCTCCTCTCCTGTCGTTGCCTTTTGCATCTCTAACTTGGCTAAATGGATGAACTTGCTATCTTGAAGGAGATCGTTTCTGAAGCGAAATAGCCCAGGGCCCTTATTCGAAGCGAAAATAACAATTTCTGCAGTTACTATACTGTGATCGCTTAAGATTGATGGTTTAATTTCGGACCTATTCACAACATGATTAGAAATAATACGTCTGCCTCCAAAAATATAATCGATTCGCGATTGTTGCACAGGAGCTGTTAGACGTTTCCATGTGTAGCGGGTCAATTCAGGGTTCTTGTGTCGCCACAAGTCTATCAAATCATGCTCCTGAAGAATGTTGTTAAGCTTTCTTGATGCATTAGATGGACGGAATCTCACATTACTTGTTTCTCGTTCCGTTAGATGTGCATTCATGTCACCACAAATTAACAGATAGCCTTTCTCGACGTCAGACAAAGATTCAATTTTATCATTTAGCAAAGTGAAAAATTCTAGTTGCTCTCTCTGTTTGTTCTGGGTGGGTGCATATACTGCTATCAACTTAACACAACAATTTTCAAACGCCAAATCCAAAATCAAAAGTCGTCCGTTTTCCTCTATGTGAGTGGCATTTACTGTGCAGGTATTTTGCAATGATTTCGGCATGAGCACAGCTACACCACATTCGCTACCACTGCGACCATGGGACAAAATAATTTGACTTCCCCATTCTCTCTGCCAAAAGGTGTTATCATTTCCGTTTGAATGAGTTTCCTGTAACACTACCACATAATTCGGAAAGTTAACGTGAAGGAACCGGAAAATGGAGCGTCTTTTCGTTACCTGACGTAAACCTCTAACGTTAAAGGTTAAGACCTTCAGCTCTGGCATTTTATTTAAAGTATCTCATCCAATTCAAGTCATAAACTCTCATCCCATTGGAGCTATTTTGAACGAGCCGCGTGAGGATCTTATCACGTGATGACCAGAGATGGGAGATGCGGAGTGGAACATAACTAGCGCCACCTACCATTAGTTGACTGAATTAGGGTTTCCATTGTGACCGGCTCGACGATTCAGCACAATAAAATCCTTGAATCTTGCATTTACAAAGAAGAACTAATAAATACTGTGGGTTCGTAATCTATGCATCGACAAGCTGAGGCTTAAATAGCTGCTATGTACTAGTTTTTTCTTTCCTCCCTGCCCACCACACCAGCCACCAAACGACATTTTTAGCTCCCCACCCCAGCCATGCTTTCCTAACCCCCCTCCCTCACTAAATATCATTTTGTGTTAACACTGACCCCGCCAGACACGAGGACGGGGCCCCGGGCAGCCAGCGTGCGACCGAGGCGCTTATAGTATCTGCTGCCAAATTACAATTGAACAAATGTACCTATGCTGCTCTGGTCATCTAACACAGGACGTGATTCCGACCAACATGGCCTCGGCTATCGGATTATGCAGCCTTACACGCAAAACACACACCGACACTCTGTTGATGAACAGTGCACATTAGAATCAATAACATAGGAATGAACATCAACTTACAGTTCTCTTTGACGAGAGAAGCCAGGATCCCCGGCGGCCGCCCACGGGGGTGCATCTGGGATGTGCTGTCGGAAGGTTGTGCGCCGACCAAACGTTGGGCCCGAGAGATGTCGCGCGGGCGGCCGCCGAGGAGCCCGGGACACAGCGTTATGAGCTGCGGATACATTCACCTATTTTAGTCGTACGGTAAGTATCCTGCAACACATCAATTTCATTATTCAAAACATTACATCACAATATTCTGGCTATACCATAAAGTTCAGCAAATGGATTCTCAATCAACTATGTCCATGCTCCAGCTTAAAGTAATGTTTCTATTGGATTTACGGGCTTAATAATTACACAAGCTATACGGCGACAGCCCTTTAAGACACACAGATAAATTCCGGATGATTACTCAAATTATTTCCTGCTGGGTAAGTGCCAATACATTTCCAGATGCACAATGATGAGAGTTACAAGATATGACGATTATATTATGCATCAACCACCCCATAGCAGTAATACAGTAAGAGACCAGTAAGATGAAAACCCGCAGAGTCGGAAATACCCAGTTACCAATCTCCAACGCAGATTGAAGCCGAATACCAACTCTAGTGGTGATTTTCAGACTAGGTGGACTGAAAAACGCGATGTCCTGTGTTTTCCTGGGACACGGGAGGTCCAGCACCATCTGCATGACAACTGCCCGTGATTCCGACACACGAGACTCGAAATACCCCCGTGCAGCCATGCAAACGCAAACATATAACATACAATTACAAGCACCAGTTTTGTTCGAATTCACTAACTCAAAGCATTATGTTTTACTGAATCCATCAACACCTATCCCGATTATTTGCCTGAGTTCACGAGAGACCTCGCTCCATCATGAACCGCAGCTGCATCATCACCACCAGCGTCCATTGTCGCTCCATGTCCCGCCTCCGTCTGCCTTCCCGGAGTCGCCGCCCGGAAACTCTCCACCGCACCTACCACGGGCCCCGGCCGGGGGCCTCCCCGTCGCCTCCGGAGAGCGGCGGGTCCCCTCCGCCGTAGACGCCGGGCCAAACAGACGGCCACCAGGCCGCGACCCCGGAGCCGGGCGCGGGCCACGTCGTAGCTGGTCGCGCCGGTCTCCCGACCGCCAGCCGCGCTGCTGCCCACGACGATCAGGCAGCTCCGGAAGCTTGCCACCCAACAAGTTCCGCAGCTGTTCTTGGCTCTTCACCATGATGTTTGCTCCTTTTGGAGTCGTGCGGCAGTACACAAAGCCACGGCGCGTAAAAACGGACGCGACCTTACTGCCGTTCTCGGGGCCGCGCGCAGCGAGCAACAGCTGATAGATTCGCTGCATGTCCGGCACCAGCGACTCATTAATAAACAGTGGCGCCATCTCTGACTGCGCCGGAGCACCACCGCGGCTATGAGAGACCCGCTCTCCGGCCATGCCACGCCCCGGGAACAGCTCAAAGCGGCGTTCGAAAACAGTGTCCCGGACACTCCTCCTTAGAAATTTTACGATGACTTTCGAGTCCGACTCCAAGCGATGGGCGACTTGGATATCATCTGACGAAAGCAGGAGTCCTGGGAAGCGAGAATTGAGGACCTCGACCACTCTAGGCACCATATCTTCTCCCTGAGTGCGGTTCCCAAATGCCCCACAAGTCAGAATCAGAGATGAAAGACGCCGATTTCGGTCAATTCCATCCAGCCTGTCACGCAGCTCCTCGTTTTCCTCCTTTCTCTGCTGGCATTCCTTCTTCAGATCAGTTATAGCCCTATCTTTGTCGAAAATTTCACTTTCCAATACCTCCAGTCTTTTTTCCATACATTCAAATTTCCTTTCTAGCGCTTTGATGATTTGGTCGTTGCCTTTCTCTATGAGGCCCTTAATCGCCTCTAGAGTGACGACAGCTCTGGCCAAACCCACCTCAGTATGCGGACGTGGCGATTTGTGATCATCTGGTTTTCTGATATTTTTTTGACGCTTCCTTTCCAGGTTACGTGTCATTTCACTCACTGATAGTTGTCGTTTCGTCCTGGAAGCCGTATCAGTGCCGGTACCGGATGCTGCATCGGTAAAAACCGAATCTCGGTCATTATCACTGAACTCAGTGTCCGACATGCTGATCTGTCACGCACTCGCACAATCAAAATTCGCAACAGATTATATCTAAGCTGGAAAGCATCCGAGTCCACACCATCTAGCTCACAAAGCGTATTCCACTGTGAAAATCAGCGCCCCGCAGACGTGGTGGGAAAATGATGGGGTGAGAGGTAGGAGCCTTCAACTGCGGTGCTGCACCTCGTTGTTTTTCTGGTATCCTGAAAAACCTTAGGGGAACATCGATGGACCCGGTGGGGCGATGGTTAAGCGGCTTTCCAGAGCCAACTTTGAATGCCGTTATTTTTAAGAAAAACTGACAATATCGCCTTCAAATGCTCAATATCAAAAACAAATTTGATGTAGAATGGTGGAGAAAGAACAATGTTTTCCCATCGACTCATACTGTTCTTGTGAGAGCCGGCTGAAATCGACAAATTTTAACATGGGACCTATTGAGTGAAGGAAAGCTTTGTCGCCAGCGTGACGTCACAGTAAAGGCGGCTCCTGATTCGTGGTTGGGGGCTGCCAACTGACTTCTCAACGAGTCGCAACAATAGCTTCGCGCGTGCCGCCCAGACTATAATTGCCATGATTACCAGCGAGTCGCGCGAACAGAAGTGAAGTAACTCCGAGCGCTCTATTATTGGAGATATACCACGCGAAATAAGGTCGATTTTAGATGCAATTTCAACAGTTTTCATACTAAATTTCAGCTTGATGGTTTTCTACGACGGGCTGCAGATGAAGACAAGTCCATACGAAATCACTGCCACCTAACTGTCCCAGCACGTTTAGACCACACTTGGGACAGAAAGTGACAGCAGTTACATGACAGACGGCTGACTGCAGACTTTTTCCGGCGGCTGCACTTGAATTTAGCTTGATGGTTTTCTACGACGGGCTGCAGATGAAGACAAGTCCATACGTAAGCACTGCCACCTAACTGTCCCAGCACGTTTAGACCACACTTGGGACAGAAAGTGACAGCAGTTACATGACAGACGGCTGGCTGCAGACTTTTTCCGGCGGCTGCACTTGAATTTCAGCTTGATGGTTTTCTACGACGGGCTGCAGATGAAGACAAGTCCATACGTAAGCACTGCCACCTAACTGTCCCAGCACGTTTAGACCACACTTGGGACAGAAAGTGACAGCAGTTACATGACGGACGGATGACTGCAGACATTTTCCGGCGGCTGCCACTTGCAAATAGACAAAAATTTACTTAGAACAAGAGATAAGAAAACAACAGTAAATGGCAGCCACTCGATACGCATTTTAGAGGAGGGCTTGAAGGCATCGAATTAGAACAAAATTGTAAACCCTCTCCCCTCATGGGGTGGCATCGATACCCCCATGTTTTTCTTCCAAATAGCAGAGAAACGACGAGGTGCAGAGCCACAATTGTGTGGTATCCCACTAAATCATCTTCCCACCGTTCCTGAAATTATTTAACCCGAGCCACAGTAGGCCAGGTTAGCAGTGCAATATTGTCCAAAAAAACAAAACAATGAGCGCTAGGACAGAGAGAAATTGCATGAATGAATAGAATAAAACTTTGAAATTTAAAAATGTTTGCAGAACAATGCACAAATTTCTTGGAAGCTTCCAGTGAGCTTTAAAAGTAGTGATTAACATTTTGGCTTTCGTTTCACTTGTCATCAACTCTAGCCATGCCGACAATAAAGTTTACCTCAAGCGGGTGTAAATTTAACAGTTATATTACAAAAAGAGGGACATCAAGTAGCAACGAACCGACACAGAGCAGAGGTAGCAGCAAAATCATCATAAAAATACTTGCAATCCTTTCCGATACAATCAACTCCATACCGGTTCAAGCAACACTTCAGAGGCAGATACAGACCTGTTCCGATCAGTGACGGATCCAAGGGGGGCCCAGGGGCCCGGGCCCCCCCCTTAGCTCCCAAGCGCCCCAGTAGAGCTTAGCTCATATCGGGCGCCGAAGGCGCCCGATATGAGTGGCGCGCCTGTACCCATCTCGTGCGCCAAGGTGGTAGATACCACTTATTCCACTTGAATTAACACATACTCCTTAAAACCATGGCAAAGCGCCCCTGCCCAAACATTAGACGCCTTTACTGGTCTTTTGCGCCCCAGTAAAATGTTGCAGATGAAATTTAGAAAGCTAACAAAAGCGCCCCGGCAAAGAAAAGGCGCCACTAGATAGCAAGATTGCGCCATGGGGAACTAATACACTCCTGAGTAGCCTAGGCGCCCCCTGGATGAAGCGCCCCCAGGTAGCCTAGACGCCCCCTGGATGAAGCGCCCTACGGATATCATATGCGCCCTTGGCTAGGAAAGGCGCCCCTGGGCAGCAAAGGCAAATCTTGGTAGCATATGTACCCCGGACAGCATAAGCGCCCCTGAGATAGAAGTAGGCGCTTTAGGAAAATGAAATGCTCACCTTGGGCAGAAAAAGGCGCCCTTTAACAGCCTAAGCGCCCAGTGGAAAAAGCGCCCTACGGATGTCATATGCACCCTTCGATAGCAAAGGCGCCCCTGGACAGCAAAGACAACCCTGGATAACACAAGTGCTGTGCACGGCAAAGGCGCCCCTGGGTAGCAAAGGCGCCCCTAGGAAGGCACCCCTTCGATAGAAACCCGCCTTTGGATAGCCTAGGCGCCCCCTGGATGAAGCGCCCTACGGATATCACATGCGCCCTGTTCTAGGAAAGGCGCCCCTGGGCAGCAAAGGAAAATCTTGGTAACCCAGGTGCTCTGGACAGCATAAGCGCCCCTTAGATAGAAATAGGTGCTTTAGGAATATGAAATGCTCACCCTGGGTAGAAAAAGGCGCCATTTGATAGCCTAGGCGCCCACTGGAAAAAACGCCTTACGGATGTCGTATGCACCCTTGGATAGCAAAGGCGCCCCTGGACAGCAAAGACAACCCTGGATAACAAAAGTGCTGTGGACAGCAAAGGCGCCCCTGGGTAGCAAAGGCGCCCCTAGGAAGGCACCCCTTCGATAAAAAAGCCGCCTTTGGATAGCCTAGGCGCCCCCTGGATGAAGCGCCCTACGGATATCATATGCGCCCTTGGCTAGGAAAGGCGCCCCTGGGCAGCAAAGGCAAATCTTGGTAACATATGTACCCCGGACAAAATAAGCGCCCCTTAGATAGAAGTAGGCGCCTTGGGAAAATAAAATGATCACCTTGGGCAGAAAAAGGCGCCCTTTGATAGCCTAGGCGCCCACTGGAAAAAGCGCCCTACGGATATTATATGCGCCCTTGGCTAGGAAAGGCGCCCCTTGGCAGCAAAGTCAAATCTTGGTAACATATGTACCCCGTACAGCACAAGCGCCCCTTAGATAGAAGTAGGCGCTTTAGGAAAATAAAATGCTCACCTTGAGCAGAAAAAGGCGCCCTTTGATAGCCTAGGCGCCCACTGGAAAAAGCACCCTACGGATATCATATGCGCCCTTGGCTAGGAAAGGCGCCCCTGGGCAGCGAAGGCAAATCTTGGTAACATATGTATCCCGTACAGCATAACCGCCCCTAAGATAAAAGTAGGCGCTTTAGGAAAATAAAATGCTCACCTTGAGCAGAAAAAGGCGCCCTTTGATAGCCTAAGCGCCCACTGGAAAAAGCGCCCTACGGATGTCATATGCACCCTTGGATAGCAAAGGCGCCCCTGGACAGCAAAGACAACCCTGGATAACACAAGTGCTGTGGACAGCAAAGGCGCCCCTGGGTAGCAAAGGCGCCCCTGGATAGCAAAGGCGCCCCTGGGAGGCAAAGGCGCCCTTGGGTAGCAAAGGCGCCCCTAGGAAGGCACCCCTTCGATAGAAACCCGCCTTTGGATAGCCTAGGCGCCAACTGGAAAAAGCGCCCTACGGATATCATATGCGCCCTTGGCTAGGAAAGGCGCCCCTGGGCAGCAAAGGCAAATCTTAGTAGCATATGTATCCCGGACAGCATAAGCGCCCCTTAGATAGAAGTAGGCGCCCTAGGAAAATAAAATGCTCACCTTGGGCAGAAAAAGGCGCCCTTTGATAGCCTAGGCGCCCACTGGAAAAGTGCCATACGGATATCATAGGCGCCCTTGGCTAGGAAAGGCGCCCCTGGGCAGCAAAGGCAAATCTTGGTAACATATGTACCCCGTACAGCATAAGCGCCCCTTAGATAGAAGTAGGTGCTTTAGGAAAATAAAATGCTCACCTTGAGCAGAAAAAGGCGCCCTTTGATAGCCTAGGCGCCCAATGGAAAAAGCGCCCTATGGATGTCATATGCACCCTTGGATAGCAAAGGCGCCCCTGGACAGCAAAGACAACCCTGGATAACACAAGTGCTGTGGACAGCAAAGGCGCCCCTGGGTAGCAAGGGCGCCCCTAGGAAGGCACCCCTTCGATAGAAAAGCCGCCTTTGGACAGCCTAGGCGCCCCCTGGATAAACTAGGAGCCCGAGAAGGAAAACGAGCGCCCCACTGGGAAATACAGGCTCCCTCTGTATAACATAGATGCCCCTGATCCACCTTCAGCTGCCCTGGATTGGAGCAGCGCCCCCCAAGAGCAAAGGCGCCCTTGGACAAAAAGCCGCCTCCTGGTATCAAAGGCGCTCCTAGATAACATATGCGCCCCTTAGATAGAAATAGGTGCTCCAGGAAAGCAAAATGCGCCCCTTGGTTAAGAAAGGTGCCCTTGGATAGCAAAGGCGTCCCTGGGCAGCAAAGGCAAATCTGGGAAACATAGGTGTCCTGGACAGAATAGGAGACCCTTAGATAGAAATAGGCACTTCAGGAAAATAAATGCAACCCTTGGATAGAAAAAGTGCCCTTTGATAGTCCAGGCACCCACTGGATAAAGCGCCCACGGATATCATATGCACTTTTGGAGGCGCCACTGGACAGCAAAGACAACCCTGGACACAAGTGCTTTGGACAGCAAAGGTGCCCCTAGGAAGGCACCCCTCCGATAGTAAAGGCGCCTTTGGATAGCCTAGGCGCTCTCTAGATAAACTAGGTGCTTGAGAAGGAAAATGAGCGCCCCATTGAAAAGTACAGGCTCCCTCTGTATAACATAGATGTCCCTTATCCATCTTCAGCTACCCTGGATTGGAGCAGCGTCCCTCAAGAGCAAAGGCGCCGCTGGACAAAAAGGCGTCTCCGTATATCAAGGGCACTCCTAGATAATATATGCACCCCTTACATAGAAATAGGCACTTCAGGGAAGTGAAAGGCGGCCTTTGGTTAGGACGGCCCCCTTGGACAGCCTAGGCGCCCTCTGCATAAGGCGCCCTACATATATCATATGTGCCCTTGGATAGCAAAGGCGCCCCTGGACAGCAAAAATAACCCTTCTTGAAATAGATGATCTGGACAGCATAGGCGGTCATGGATAAACTAGGCGCCTGAGAAAGAAAACAAGCGCCTCACCTGAGAGTACAGGCGCCCCCAGGATATCATAGGTGTCCCTTTCCATCTTCAGCTTCCCTATTGTCTATGGTTTGGCACACCTGTCCGACAGTCGCGCGCTCTGTTACAGGGCTCGAGCGCTCAATTTGAGCATGGACTGCCTTAAACCACATTTCGTTAACCTATAACTGAAGGCTTAGTGCTCCATCGCTGCAACCGGGTGTCTTTTTCAGTATGTGCGCCCCACTTCCGAGAACGCTGCCCTCACCAACCAGCAGTCCTCCCCGCTAAGCAGATGAGCGCTTCTTTCTGATAACTAGTCACTTTATTTCAGTGTTCGAGCGCCTTATTTCAGAATTTTTATTCTCCATCTATTTTGGGCTCCTCCTGGATTGCAGAGGCGCCCCCTCAAGTGCAAAGGCGCACCTGGATAGAAAAGTGCGCCCCATGTTTGCAAAGGCGCTCCAAGACAGCATATGCGCCGCTTAGATGGAAATAGGCACTCCATTAAAGTAAAATGTTCCCTTTGGGTAGCAAAGGCGCCCCTTAACAGCGAAGGCAGCCCCAGATAACAAAGGTTCTCTGGACAGCATAGGTGCCCTTTAATAAACTGGTGCCGAAAGAGAAAAATAGCGCCTCACCGGAGACAAAAAACACCCAGGATAACGTAGGGGCATGTATTTCAATCATGTCTGTGATTGAAAAATACATCTAGACAGCATATGCGCCCCTGGATAGAAAGACACCCCTGGGCAGTAACGGCGCCCCTGGAAAGCAATAGTGCGCCCCTGTGGAGAAAAAAAAACCGCCTCCTGAATAACCTAGGCACCGCCCCGAAATATCAGATGCCCGTGGATAGAGCAGACTGCCTTGAATAAAACAGCGGCCCTGGATAGTAAAGGCGCCCTTTGATAGCATAAGCGTTCCTTAGCAACAATATGGGCGCTACATGAGCTCAAGGTTCACGCGCACCTAAGCCCAATAATAGAGCAATCAATCGATGCCAAAGCATTCCTTAAAGCGCGGGCGCCAAACTTCCTGAGAAGTAAAGGCGCCTCTGGGTAGCAAAGGCGACCCTCGACAGTGGTGTAGGTATTCCTGAATAACAGCAGCGTCCCTTGATAAGAATAGCCCCAAGATGGCACAGGTACCCTGCTGATAGGAAAAGCGCCCCTGAATATCAGAGGCACCCTCTGAATGAGGTGCCCATGGAGAGCATAAGGGCGCCCTATGTATAGCAAATTGCCGCCCCCTGGATAGCCTAAGCGCTCCTTGCATAGGGTAGGCGCCACTGGGTGGTATAGGTTACCTTGAATAAAAATACGCCCCTAAATACCAAGGTGAACTTGGATAAGAAAAAGCTCCCCTTGGCCACTGGGTATCAAAGGCACCCCCGGAACAGCAAAGATGCCCCTGGATAGCTAGGTTGCGTCCATTGGGGAGCGAAGGCGCCCCTGGGTGGCACAGGTGCCTCATCGAAGCAAAGGCCCCTCCAGAGAGCATAAGTGTCCCTGATGAGCACAGGTACTCCGGGACAGCCCCTAAATGACGTTGCATAATGTTACGACACCTATTATGACGCATGCAATTACATCAAAGTAAAGGTTATTCAGTGTTTAGATCCAGGTTACAGGTCAATTTTAAAGGTCACTGGCCTTGATGATCAATGCTTGATCAAAGGTCATTGGTAAGCTTGGGCACAGCGCTAGTTATAGCGTAAATTAGGCCTAATTTGTTGGGTTGTGCCGTAATAGGTCAATGACCTTGAAGGACCTTGACCTCAAAAATTGCAGACATTGTTTAGAGCCTTCCCTTTTGGCCTCAGTCCTGTTCTAGAGTATTCACGCCCCGTTCCGGCCCGTTGGGGGGGGTGCTTGAACACCCCCTCGAGGTCTCCCAGTGGCACGAAAAAACGTCGGCGCGAAGCGACACAGTACTTGTCACCCCTTATCATTGATCAATTCCGCTACTTTCCCTCAAAATTCAAGGTTGTGTCATCTCAGGTCAGGTCACCAGCGCAGTTCAAGTGACCTCACCCCAAAAATGTTTAAGGTGGCGTAAGTAAGAAAAGGGTGAACCTATCGAATTCAAGCTTGTACCATATAATGGGCCCAAAAAGTACTAATAGATTTATCCCGGGATTTTTCCCATCGATGACCTAGGGACAGGTAGGAATCATGACCTCTCCATTGAAAATGCGTGGGGTAAAACGGAAATTTGCCGAAAAATTGTTCTATGTCTGCAGACGCCGCTTGGAATACCTTCGGATTCCCCAAATCATAGTATCCTCGGCCTCTTTATCGGTTTATGTTGCAAGTTTAGACATATTACCTCTGAGAGTTCATCTGGGGCTTCCTAAGCAGGTTTTAAGACTTGGGTCAATTGCTTTGCAGGAAATATTGATAAAACCCGTATTTTGATACCATTTTTATTGCTATTGTGACTTGATTCATATGCATACTGACTATGCTAGGCTAGATGGTGACCTTGACCTACCCATAGGTCAGGTCATTTTTATGTTTTGACCTAGTATAGTCATATTATGCATTATTTGATGATTCGCCGTAACGAGAGGAAGCGAAGTGTGCCTAAAAATGATTCTAGCTCAACTCTGGCAGATGCTAGAGTATATAGACAGAGACATGTTGTAAGCTTTGTCTCGGGGGAGGGACCCCAGCGCTGATCCCTGGAAAAATCCGCAATGGCCCCCAGGGGCCCTCAGGGAGTCAGGAAATCTGGTGTGGGTGGAATCCGGGAGGAGGGATTTTGGGTCTCTAAAATCAGCTGAGGGGCCCGTGCCAGTTAAGGGGACCTAGATAAGGGCGCCCGACGAGCTCATTTGACCTCAGTGCCAACACAGGATTCTCAAGACCAGCGTGGGGTGCCTACCTATCTAAACGGTTTCTAAATAGGCTCAGGGACCCAAAACTAACCCAGGGGTTCAGTTTTCAACTCATGGGGCCCAGGCACTCTGAGGGGAACCTGCAGAAGCTCAGAAGGCCCATAAATTTAATAGGGCTAGACTAGCTGGGTGGCTCGCCGAACTAGTGTCCAGATACGCACAGCGGGCCCCAAACAAGCTGAAGGGATCTATATCAGTTAAACGAAAACGATACCAGCCCAGGGGACAATGACCAGCTTAAGGGACACTAATCCAGCTTGGGGCTCAGAGCTCAGAGCTCCAGTTTTTAGCTCAGAGGGCCCGGGACCTGTTGATGGGGCCCTATATCAATAAAAGGGCCCCGAAAAGCTTAATAGGCTTCAGCGGCGACATATAGGTTTCAAGTTCAGTGTGAGAGCCTAGTTAACTAAAGCGGTCCTAGATCAGCTGAGGGGACTCGATATAAACTCAGGGAAGTCACCAAAAACTCAGGGGCCCAGGCCCGCAGAGGTTCTGCGGCCTATGAGGCTCAGGTTAGCGTCAATCGGGTATTTCAGTATGGAGCCGTTAGCCAGGACAACTGTGATAAGTGGAGGTGGTGGATACTACGCCCCAGTTTTTGCCATGACCGAAGATAAATGTATTATTTGCTCATCGTGCTTCAGTGAGCGTCAGCGGGTGCTTTCAGCATTTTCTACCAAGGTACCAGTCGTTAGCTGGCCCGAAATATGCTTGATGGTAAACGCGAAGATGTCTTCACTAAGAGGAAGCCTTCATGAAAATAAGCATTTACAAATCCTTTTTTAAACGCGTTTTTCATTGACACTGGCCGCCTTTTGGGTGGTAAATTGGCCAGTGGCGGATCCAGGGGGGCAAAAATGGCATTCCCCAAACGGAAAAGCTCGGGACAAAACTATGTTTTCGCCCCCAAAGCGATCGACCTCCTTTTTCCCCTACTCCTTTTTAGTTTATAAGCAAGATTTTGGTGTTTCAACTCTCAACTTCAAACAGAACATAATTTGATAAGATGTTCCCTGGCCTGTCCCCTCGAATCCGGAAATGTAAAAAACACTGAAGATTATATATTCGGGCACAACCCTTCATCAGAATCATGGAGTAAATATCAATAATTCTCAGTTATAGTATAGGGGCTTAGGGGGCGCACCAGCCTGGTAAGGCCATATAGCAGTTATAGTATAGCCAGCCTTGGATAGGAAGAAGTATCTCGAGCCCTTTTTTTGGGTTTTCGTCTGAAATACCCCAAAATTCTTCCGGCAAGTGATATTGGTGGCGTAGCTTTTGACTGCGTGACGTTTTTTTTTGCTTTTCGACAGTGGTTTGTCCCTTCCAAACCGACCGGCTAGATTCGCGACTGAAATTGGCGCCCCTCAGGTTCGGCGCCCCCAGGTTCGGCGCCCTCCGAGCCTGGGCCCCCCCCTTAACGAAATCCTAGATCCGTCACTGGTTCCGATGCCATTTCCACGGAAAAACAGTGTAAAACTTCTTCCAAAAAGGAATCAGAGCCTTCCTCTTCAATTGGAAGCTACACAAATTCACAGTTATCGTGCACCTCACTAACGCGTCTCGCTGACCTCCGCGCAGCCACGCACTACCTCCCCGTCGCACGCCTGTCGGCCAACTGAAGCATCTGATTGGCTGCCGCGCCGCCGCGCCGGCCGGCTGCAGCGGCGACAGTGGCGCCTTCAGCTGATGTTCCCTGAGAGGGTGAATTCAACCAAACGCCAAATAATTTGCATTTAACTCATATCTAGACATTTCTTGATGGTAAAAAACTGCGAGAATAGCCTCTGAATACTCAGTCATGGTACGCCTCTGCAGAGGCTCTGGTGATGCCAATCTGGGATAGCTATGGTGATGCTAAGGGAAATATTTTCTTGTTTATTAGTGAAAATATCAATATTTCGTAAAACAAATACATTGAATTTTTGTTTGCCATAAAATTCTACATATAAATATGGCCTTATCTCAAAATGACTAAAAATCAGCCAAATCTGAAGAAGGCTGGTGTTTAAGGCCAAAAGACTTTTTCTCGAATTCACCCATTTTCTCAAAATCAGCATCGGTGGACATTTCATCTTTACCTGGTTTACATGGACCTCTAAACGGCGCATGTTACGACCTTGAAACTATGACCACTTAAAGATGTTGGCGCGAACTAAAACATATCTAAAAACCGCTGCAATCCGTCGAGGGGTTAGTGAGATATTGGTGTTTGAAAAACGGTATCTAAATCGCGTTAGGTGGACCTTTTGATTGTTTTTACGACCGATTAGATGGACCAGTTTTATGGTGTTTTAATGTGTATGTGTGGACCAATTTTATGGTGTTTTAATGAGTATGTGTGGACCATTTTTATAGTGTTTTAATGAGTATGTGTGGACCATTTTTACGAATCTTGGGTGGCTTAGATGGACCTAATTGAGGAATCTTGATCAGTTTGAGTGGACACGTTTTTTTGTTCTTAAGACGTTTGAGTGGACTCCTCTTTTCGACCTGAAGGACAGTTTCGGTGGACCAAATAGAGGACTTTTAGTGGTCACAATGGGATAGTCGTTAGACGTTTGAATGAGCTTTTTTAAACCTTAAGTCGTTTTGCTGGACACGTTTTTTGTTTTACCTTGGGTTTTTAGGGGACTAAGCCAGGCGTAGATCCAGGATTCGGTCAGGGGCGCCCACTTATACGTCCCTATTGCTGTGGGCCGGTCACTATAGGCCATCCCAGGGGTGGGGGGTTGTCCCTGCACCCTCCCTCTTGGATCTGCGCCTGTAAGTGTAGCAGTGAATACATAGCGAGGCGAAACTGAAATATTCTGAAGTTTTTCATGCCAGGCGAAACATTTCATGCTGATCGTCTTCTGCCTTCCTTGTCGTCAGTGGTACAGCTGAGCTTCAGCATGAGGGGAGGTACACTACCAATGAGGGGCACCCTGGGAAAAAGGGTAGTTCTTAGAATGACTTGAAGAAGTGTTCTAGATGGGTCTATAAGCGAGCAGATACAAGCCTCAGTCTCATTTGGACACTTTCATCAGTCGAGGGCACTCAGCATCCAGCTGGGGCACGTGCCTCATATGCATTTTACCTTTACTATTGTACCTATGATAGATACCTAAAGGAGGAAGCGTCTTTTATTCGGAGGCAAACTTACAACGGAGGTACACAGTTGCGTGATAGAAGGGCACTTCTGAGCTAAGGGCACATTAAAAAAACACAGTGCACGTTTCAGCGATAATTGGGTATTTTTATCCGGTGAGAGAATCCAGGAAACACTGGAGGGCACGTGCTCCTTGTGCCCGCTGGCTGCACCCCTGCTTGTCCTCAAAATGATAGTTGAGCAAGAGACAAACTAGCCAATTGAAGGCACCAGCAGGGGCGTCACCGACGGGGGGCAGGTGGGCCGGGCCCCCCACTTTTGGGTCAAGAATTTCCTGATTTCAGTCAAAATGGGAGGAAATCGGACATTTTTATAACCAACCGGTGCGGGAGGCAACGAGCAGCCCGAATTCGAAGAGTTTTTGGTCCTGGCGTGGACAGTTTTTATCAGCATCACGTTGAAGTTGCTGGCTGGCCGACTGCCCCCCCCACGCTTTTTTGGCGGTGGCGACGCTCCTGGACACCAGGTATGAAGTGCAAAGCTTCAGTGAGGTTTCCCAACTATGCTCTGAAGACGCAATGTTAGTTGGACTATCTCCTCAAATCCGGGATGGAAGGTTTAGTACAAGTAGTGACTATATAGATACTTGCACGCAGCCATTCTTCAGAATTATGGCGACGATATTGGTTACAAAAATATCACAGCATATTATATGATTTCCCACAGGAAATTGATATCGGCCATTATATGAACGAATGCGACCATTTTTTGCAACAAACTATGTCGATATTTTTCTCACAAACCGATAACTTCGTTGACCGATTTCCTTTGTGCCGTTGGAAAAATAATGGTTGCGGTATAGCGACGCACCAACTGCCAAGATCATACGGCGTCGCCGACTCTAACCTTGTTGGGAGGGCTTGGGATTTTCAGGTCAACTTATTGAGAGGCCCTGCTGAGATTTTAATCCGGAATAACTGGCCCAGCAGACGAGTGCGCTGTCCACTGCTCCACCTTGTCGTATGAAAAACGTCTTAACACGCGCCCCGCTGGGGTCCCTTGCATGACACGCCCCGCTGGGGCGTTTTTCGCCCCCTCCGTATCTCGTTCCCCACGAAAGCTAAAGGAAAATTACGGGCGGTGTTCGAAAGCTCTTGACAAGACGAAGAGAATTTATAAGAATAATTGTTGTGTCAGGTCAATATTAAGGTCAGCATAGGTCAAAGAAGGCTCCATAGGCTTACAACAGAGCAGTGTACGTTTCCCTCTCTAGATCTGCCCTCAGGGGAGCTAGAGCAAATCTTCATGCATCATTAGATTCTTCTCATCGCGGCGAATCTAATGATGTATAATATGACCTGGCTAGGTCAAATAGTTAAAATGACCTGACCTCGACCTAGGTCAGGGTCACAGAGTGACGGATAAGCGCGATTCATTGTATTAAAGTTTGTCAACTTTTGACTTCTGCCTTTCATAGGAAGAAATAAGTGAAAATAAAATGCCAAATAATTTTCAATTTACTCCTCGTCGGCTGTTTTTTGATAGAGGTAGACGGCTCATGGGCAATATACATTGATTTAGTGCATTTTTCTCAAATGTTTACTGTGGATTAAAGAAAGAAGTGGTCACAATCAGTGTTCAAGGGGCATATTTACCAGTCGAAAATGCACTCCTGTTTTTATAGGGCATTCATGGTTCATGCCTAGTACAGCAGCCCTAATTAATAAGGGTTCATTCCCATCTTTAGCAAATGGCTCAGAAACTACTTTCATGGCGCAAGTGACGGAAAATCTGAGGGGCTTCGAAAAATTGGACGAAACCAGCCTAAAAAATGGCTCCCATTTTGTAGGTAAACCTTTTGCTACTTTGATTGGAGCAGCATTACAAAAATTTGCGTTAATTTTGAAACTCACTTAACACCACAATTCAACACATCAACCTTGGTACATCGTATATATTTCGGCCATTCCTAAACGATGATTTTGCATACCTCGATGTCCCATCCTGAACAATAACTAAACATGGACAATTCAAAGAGGCTTACGTATCAAAGCTTAGCTCAAGTAAGGCTTCAAATTTTCACACAGAAAATACTCTAAACAACAGAGTGTGTCCATCTGAATAGAGGCAGAATGTCAGCCTCATTCCCCTTTTATACTCAGCTTTCTCATCGAGACTATCTCCCAGCTCTTTCTAGGTTGACAGCAAGAGCCGAGATATTTTTGACAGCTCGACAGTACTGTCCTGGAGGCGATAATATTTTCGGTGGATGTTTAGGTCATGCCCCAAGTGCATAGCAACCTGGGCCTTCCCCATACGAAAATACTGCGTGCAAACATAGTTTCCTGCGTGCAAACATTGTGTCCAGATCCGGTTTAAACCCCTAGCCACTTGCATAGTTGCTGCAACACGGCGCTTTAAACGTACCGCAGCCAGACATGTAGTTGACTCGAGCTGAGGTGCACTTTTCGTTTCATTTTAACCATGGTCGCAGCCACAAACCCGTTATTTATATGCATCAATATGAGGCCGTGAATGCTCTGAATACGCTCTAAGTTAAAAAAATAGGACATTTGACTATACAAGCCTAACAGTGCTTGTATGTATTGGGGAGTGAAAGACTTCTAACTTATTCTCAAACTCAAATTTCGTCAGACCCCTAGAAAAAACGCACAGCTTGTTGCAGTTAGGAACCTGTATGTAGTATGAGTGGCGCGGTTCAGTTGGCGTTTCTTCTAGAGGAACTTGTTTAACACGCGAAGTGGAGGGGTCCTAAAGTGCCTCCCCCATCTGTTTTTCCGGGGTGGCGAAGAACCGTTGGACGCCAGAAAACAAAACTCGGCCACATTTGAGAGAATTTATGAGCGCGTCTAATGGTGCATACATTTTGAAAAACGACCGAAAATGTTTTGACTTATAGGCTTTCAAAGTCAGATTTATATTTTGCGATCACCATAATGGCGCGGCCACAGTAGTTAGTCTGCGTTTCATGCCGAGTGGTGGCATCATAAGGCAATATAATTAGGTTATATGTTAAGGCTATCCTACATGAAGGTCAAGGTCAAGGTCAAAGTTCAAAGGTCAATGTAATTTAATCTATTCAAGGTCATTGACTCCAGTGCTCCCAGTCAAATGGCATCACCCATTATGAAGCATGACGTCATAGTTAAGGTCACCCTGTGACAAGTTCAAGGTCGCAGGTCAAGTTCAAAGGTCATGGGTCAAGGTCAAACACTTATTTACTGCCAAATGGAGGTCATATTGGCAGTTACATTGTATATTACGGGAATATGCTATTTTGTGACGTCATAGGTCAATGATCTTGAATGACCTTGGCCCCTAAATATGAGACCAACTCGTACAGGGCCTTTCTTTCACACCCTAAGCCCGTTTATAGCGTATTTGTGACTTGTTTTCGCAAAATCCCGGCATTTACCGGTAGGTCCCCAGCACGGCCAAATTTTGACATTTGTGACCTCATTTGACCTTGAAGATATTGACCCAGGTCTATGAAACTTGGGCATAATGTAGATCACCACCATCCCCACCAACTCCGAAACGTGCGTTATTCTACCCCTCTTCGTTTCCGAGATCTCAGGGGGCCCTTTAGGACCCCTACCCTCCACTGCGCGTGTTAAAATTGGCAAAAATAGGCCCATCATCATCATGATTTGTATCAAGGTAAAAGGTCATGGGCCAAGGTCATGGTTATGGTGATATCTTAACGCTATATGATTCGGATATATGGTAGGGTCACCTCAAATGATGGTCAAAGTCAAAGGTAACTGACAGGGGCGTCGCCACCGGGGGGGCAGGGAGGCCGGCCCCCCACTTTTGGGCCAAAAATTTCCTTATCTCTGTCAAAATGGGATGATATCGTAAATTTTCATAACCAGTCGGTGCGGGAGGCAACGAGGAGCCCAAATCCGAAGAGTTTTTGGTCCTAGCGTGGACAATTTCTTGTCAGCATCAGGTTTAAGTTGCTGGCTGGCCGGCCGCCCCCCCCACTTTTTGGCGTTTACGAGGTTCCTGGTAACTGACCACGCAATTATTAGCCGCAATGCAAGTTTAAGTTCATATTACGGGAAATATGACATTTTGTGACGTCATAAGTCAAAGACCTTCAATGAAATTGGCCCCAAAATTTCTTGAAACGTGGCTTTGTACCCTCTTATTATGACCAAAGTCTGCTTTTAGTGAACTTGTCTTGGTTTTGCACGACAAAGGCATGTTCTAATAGGTTTCCAGCACGGGACAGATTTGACCATTATTTCCTCTATTGACATGGAAGATATCTACCAAGGTCAATAAACCTAGATATGGATGTAGATCACCAAAGACCCATCAACTCCCATACACTCAACCTTGTTTTTTTTCAAAATCTCTAGGGGAGCTCTTCAGAATCACCCTCTACTGTGCGTCTCATATGTTTTGCTTGCCAAAAATGACGCCATCTGGTCCGGATGGCGCCCCCAGAAACGTGCCCCACTCCACCCCCGGCAAGGTGTCACCCCCCCCCCGATCGGTAATCTTGGATTCACCTATGATCCGGCCCCCCGGGGGCTCCCGGTGGCGAGCCCCTGCCTACCTATAGCCAGGGACGGATCCAAGGGGGAGGGGCAAAGTGGGCGGCCGCCCCCTTAAGCCTAAGTGTCGCCCCACTGAGGACGAAATGCCGACCCAAAGATTATCAGCTCCCAACCCCCTCCTCCTCCCGGGA
Source organism: Lepas anatifera (assembly GCA_034440635.1). Lineage (NCBI taxonomy): Eukaryota > Metazoa > Arthropoda > Thecostraca > Lepadidae > Lepas > Lepas anatifera. The sequence continues at coordinate 101,056 of JAOTON010000859.1, read as the reverse complement.
TGCAACAATTTGCCGCCCTTTGGGTGAAAAGTGCACCCTTCGAGTGGCAAAGTGTCGCCCCCTGAAGCTTCGCCCCCCTTTATCGAAATCATAGATCATAGTCACTGCCTATAGCCAGGGACGTCACTACTGGGGGGTAAGGACGGGGGGCTTTCCCCCCACTTTTAGGCCAGCAATTTCCTTATCTCAGTCAAAATAGTAGGGAATCGGACATTTTATAACCAGCCGGTGCGGGAGGCAGCAAGCAGCCCAAATCTGAAGAGTTTTTGGTCCCAGCGTGGACAGTTTCTTGTCAGTATCAGGTTGAAGTTGCTGGCTGGACGTCTGTCCCCCGCCCCCTCCACTGTTTTGACGGCGACGACGCTCTTGCCTATAGCTATGCTCCAACAGTTCTGCACCATTTCTGAAACAACCAAATCAGCCTCCCCTTAACGTTGCTATGCATGCATGCACATCATTAACATATTTTCTTATCTTGCGGGTCGTCCTTTTCGGTCCCATTGCGACTTGACAGCGTGGATTAGCACCTGCAATGCTCCAATCAAGTGTACATCGTGTGGCACAATGAATTTGGCGCGCAACGCCTGATGACAACAAACTCATTGCGCATGCGCGGACCGGCCAAATCACTAAAACACGTTTAGGGGGACCTAAGTGGCATTTTTAAGTATACGTGGACCAGCTGAGAATCTGCTGCAGAGCGTAGCACACCATGAAGTTGCTGGGCGCCCATGCCGACAAGGAATAAACAGCGCATGCGCAAGCAAGGTGGTTTTGATTTCAGTTACAAAATTCCAGCTTAGGGGGACATCACTTGGTATCTTTTAGGGCATAGGTGGACCAACTTGGAATTTTCCCTCAGCACAGGTGGACCTTCACGTTAGCTGACCACGCAGCAGCTGACTGCATTCCTATGGTGTTGCCATCTGTGTCAAAACTTGGTACTACAAACCGTAAAAAAATTCTTAGCGGTTTCTAAGATCGTTTAGGTGGACCAATTTTTCGGGTCCACCGATGCTAGGACTCCGGCTCCCGATCTTTTGTCCCCAGAAACGGCAAGAGACGAATTTAGTTTAGGTGGACCTGGGAGGTCCACCGATGCTGACAGGTCCACCGAACGCCAGAAAAGATACTCAAATTGTCCACCGATGCCGAGTTTAGGAAACCACCCCAAAAAACAATACACACTTATCAAAGCAATCACGCTGAACATTTTTGTAATGTCATGTTTCCATCGAAAATGGACGCAACATGCTCAAAATCTGAACGCAATAATTCAAAATCCCTTAAATACACTAATTTGTTCAAGAAATATATTAAATTTTCATTAAAAATAAAGATACGCATCTAAATATACCCTTATGCCAAAATGAGCAAAATCGTCAAAAACCTTGTGGTCGGTGGCGTATTTGTTCCTCCCACAAAGAACCAAAATCAAAATTTCTGGTAGCGGCCGACCAGAAATTATGAAGCCGACAAAGGCAGGTTAAAGGGTATCCGCACCGGTCATTCTAGTCACTTGTGGTCGGCTGCGTATTTTTCTTACCAGAAATGGCGAAGGTTGAAATTTTTGGTAGGAATGACCCTGGGTGCTTTTCCAGGCCGAACAATTGTTACAATTTCTCCACTGGCATAAAATTTCAGGCCTCTATCTCAAGCACAAGTCTCAGAATCTGCTTCACAGCTAAGCATTCTCTCGGTTTCCAAGCTGTAAACCTACTACCGGCCGATCACGCAACTTTGTAAGAGATAGAGTAAACCCGACAACGGTTTTTTCATGTAACAGGGGTAGAAAACTATTAAATTTATTCCAAATTTTAAAAAATCTAAATAAATAGCTTCGGTAAACATATGGTCTTGAAAATGAGTTTGGATACGTTTCTGGCATCCATATTTCGGATAAAAAGAAAAAATATAAAAATGTCAAAATTAAAGAAAAAGTTTTTTTTAATTATTTTTTGACAATTTTTTCCTCCTGTAAATGAACGAATTCTGTTAGAAATTCAACAGTGATTGAGAAAAAAAGAAAAAAATGATAAAAACGCGTTTACCACCGCTTTTCCCGATGCTACGTATCCTACCCACCAAAATTCGGGAGGCGGGAGGGCAGAGCTCCGACAATTTGATATCCCGATATGTTATGACGTCATGATATGCAGGGACCTCCATGCTCTTCACGTATTTCGATATCCTCCAACATGGTGTTTTTAACCCGTTCACCAAGCAAGCGCGGACAGTCTGAAGGTGTGCATCCATGATTTTCGTGCGCGCAAGGGCCCGGCTAACGAGTGGGATGGCGGGCCAATGAGGGGCGGTGCTTGGCTGGTGCATCATGTGGTAGCCTTTGAGCTTTCTTGAAATATACAGAAAATCCTGCAATACTGCTTGAAGAAAGTACCATGCTGAAACCTGTATTAAATACTGCAAACTGCAACACGGGTACTGCAATACAAATTGCCTGTCAAAGTGCCTGTAGATACTGTCTTTGTGTTACTAAACTTATTTAGATCTCCCGATAATCTGTTGATGACAGTCCAGCCTATTTTGTTTTAACTATTCTAGCTGTATTTGGGGCATTTGTAGCATAGCTTTCTGCCATTGGTCATGGGTGAAGAAAAATAGTACAGAGATCACTGTAATGTGGAGAGCAAATTTGTAGCCTTATGTGGAAGCTTCTAACCTTTTTTCAAGGAAGCATAGCTGGTTGTAATCCTGTTGAACTATCTTACCGTCTTGAGCCCGTGTTAAACGCTGCAACAGGCAACATGGTCAGTACAGTACTAGGCAGGCGTGATGTTTTGAAATTTTCTGTCATGGTAGCCGCGGACTGCCCCGGCGTCGAACACGTTTTGCTATTATGATGGGATAATACTGTTTTCCAGACATGGCGTATTTTTAGGCCTTATTTTCGAAAACCGAACTGGTCTGCCGTCCCAGACTATTTGAAAAGCCAACGCTTCGTCGATAAGTTCTACAGCGGAGTTTGGTTTTGGCCGGCCGAGTACACAGACGCCCATCGCACCTGTGGACGCTCCCGGATCTGCTGGCTCGGTGTGTGTATGTGTGTGTGTGTGTGTGTGTGTGTGTGTGTGTGTGTGTGTGTGTGTGTGTGTGTGTGTGTGTGTGTGTGTGTGTGTGTGTGTGTGTGTGTGTGTGTGTGTGTGTGTGTGTGTGTGTGTTGGTTCTGGGTAATGTTCCCAATTCGTCGCGGTTGGCCCCTTACCTCAGGGGTCCGGGCCGCGCGAGCAAAACAGGGGCGCAGCGGAGCCGCGCTGTCTGTACTCAATCTGTGGTCAGCGGCGTCAATTACGTCCGCCGTGTTCTGTTCTTTGATTCTTCCCCTTGCTGTTGCGCTGAAACTTTTAGTCCATGCCACCTATTTTACAGAGCTTTATTTTATATTGCTTTTAATCACCACCGATAGCAGTCAATCTCTACTCACTGACAGATAGACACGGCAAAGGCGAGACATTGCCGTCTGGAGGTCTTTCCAGCTCCGTTAAACAGCTGTCATGAAACAGCATCCTACGTATCCTGGCTACCAATATTCGGGAAGCGGGGTCGCAGAGCTCCAACAATGGGATATATTTTGCGTATGTAGAGTGTCGCATTGCAGGTTTTGCGCTCCTGCTCGGTGATGACAAATATCTGTCACACCATTCTCGGATGCTCGCGTTGAGGCATTAACGTGTAAGTGAATGCCTCCTTCATCAGTCCAGGGCGGAGAAACGCGAGTTACTGGCGATGCATGATTTATTTTACACACGTTAACAATACACTACACTTGAACTTCACGACAACATGCGGTACAAAATGACTAGAAGAATGGCCAGCAGACTATCGCCGTCCGGAGCGGAAGAGGGGGGCCTGGAACAGAAAAAAACAGAGGGTTAGATCAGACAATAATTACATCAAGTATTGGTGAAAGTTAGCTCAGAGACTCATCCACATGTGTTCCAAGCAGTGGAGAGAACAAGTTAACGCAAAGTCATTTCATAAAACAAAATGGCTAGGTGTCAGTGTAGATAGCAGGTGCAAGGCTTCGGATAGCCCCGTTTGCAGTACCAAAACAATCAGCTGTGAGTTGCGGTACATATTTTGGCATTCCACATCGTAGGTGCATCACCCCAGAATGCTTTAGTTTAGAAAAGAACGCTGCAGTTTAGAAAAGAAGATATCATTTTTAAAAATTAGAAAATCAACGCTAGAAACGTCACAATACAATAAACATTTAACTTTCTGCTTCCACAATATACACTAGTGATTACTAATGATCAATTGTGGTCGTGTTAAACTCACCAGACGCTTGGTCTTCCGGTACCACTGCACCACGGAGCGGTTGAAGCCCAGGGCCATCCTGGCCATGCCGATGAAGGCCTGGGCGTCGCGGAACGGCATTCCGGTGACGGGGTTCAGCAGCCGCGGACCAGCAGCGAGGTAGAAGTAGATGATCGCCGTCTCGGCCGGCGACCACCTCGCGAACTGGCTGCGGCTGCTGGGCTGCATTCCCCAGGAGCTGGACCGGTAGCTCTGGCCGTCGCCGAGCCCGTACTCGGCCCTGGCGACGGCGTAGAATGCAGCCAGGGACCCCATCTGTCGAGGCAGATATGGATATTTGTTACTACCGGAAATAGTCTATGGCGGGGTCTAGGAATAGTTTGTGTGGGGGGCAAACCAACGTATGGGAAAACGCCTGAGGAAAATCACGAACACCGAATTTGCCCCAATTCATCAGCTTTGAGGGCCTGGATACAGTTTTATATTTTTGAGGACAGCGATACCCTTGGTCCCCCTGAATCCATCAGCGGAATGACTAACTCTAAACTCCGTTAGGTAAGATTGCAATTTATCCTGGGATGAGACAATATACACAAAAAAGCAAATGATCTGGCACGTAGGCACATTAACTTTAGGCATGTGCCCTTTAAATATCAGGGAAAATAGATGAAGCAGTGATACTTACCACCCGAATGCCTGTTTCTTCCTCGACCGCTACCGTGGCACCGGTAGGGAAGGGCACACTGCCAGTTGCCTGCGACGCAGTGTCAAACAATCAACGGCCTGCAATTGTACCCGTAAATTCACTTGAATAGTTTCGCCATCAGCGATTGAGGCCTTGCATATTTTCTAAATTCGATATTATGCACATTAAACCAGCCAACAGTTGGGTTCCCTGTCAATTACCAGTTGATTTACAAGAGCTGTATTTCGAAAGAATTAGTCGGATATATCGCAAAGAATGTTTACTTTCATCCGTGTTCTTCACCATGTAACACTTCTAATTATTCCAAAACGAATTAATGCTTACCAGTGAGCGGACGGCCTCCTGCAGCATCGTGCCTACTGCAGCTTGTGCAGCAGGCCAAGCGACCTGCGAAGCAGAATGGCAATGCTGAAATCAGTCTGCCTTATCTGGTGAAGGGATATTATTTTAGCGTGGGCTACACCATCAACAAAATTCACCTGGGCTATTGCACCGTGATTTGCAGTAACATCACATTATTAAATCATACAATGTATTCATACTTTAGAGGCGGTCAAAGGTTATTTGCATAGAACGCCTTGAAAAGACCATCGCTCGATTGATGATGGAATTTTGCAGGGGCTTCAGGGCCGTCTCCACCGCCACACATGATCAGGGCTGATTTGATATTTCATTTTCAGAGATAAGAGCCTGCTAACCTGGGGCCTTCCCTCAACAGGTGCAGGCAGCACTGCCTCTGTCGCTTCCCGACGGGGCGGCGGCGGCGACGGGGCCTCCCGACGGGGCAGCGGTGCCGGGGCCTCCAGACAGGGCGGCGGTGCCGTGCCGGGGCCTCCAGACCGAGCAGCGGCAGCGGTGGCAGCATCTGCTCCAATGGAGCAAATGCTGCCTCCAGAGACAGCTGACGAGAAACATATTGCAATTAGTTATAATTATCTCTCTACCAGTCGGGGAGTCATGCTGATCACAAAGTTCCGGTCATGAAACACGTTTCAAATGAAGGACCGGGATACCATACATATTGTTTTTTTTAAGAGCAAGTGACACATACCTTCCTCTTAGGACTTTAACTGAGCTACAGCGCGAGTCATTTGATCATTTCATTTCCAGTGATTAGAGCCTGCTAACCTGGGGCCTTCCCTCAACAGGTGCAGGCAGCACCGTCTCTGCCGCTTCCCGACGGGGTGGTGCCGGTGCCGGGGCCTCCCCGACGGGGTGGTGCCGGTGCCGGGGCCTCCCGACGGGGTGGTGCCGGTGCCGGGGCCTCCCGACGGGGTGGGGCCGGTGCCGGGGCCTCCCGACGGGGCGGCGGTGGTGCCGGGGCCTCCCGACGGGGCAGCGGCAGCGGTGGTAGCATCTGCTCCAATGGAGCAAATGCTGCCTCCAGAGACAGCTGACGAGAAACACATTGCATTAAAACATCATCATCTCTCTACAAGTCGGGGAGTCATGCTGATAAGAAAGTTCCGGCCGTGAAACATGTTTAAAAGGAAGTACTTGAGTATCATACAGTTCCTTTTGTGACGGGAAAGTGACAAACGTTTTCCTGTCAGCAATTATCTGAGCTACAGCGCGAGTCATTTGTATTAAATTTCCAATGATCCAATGCTAACCTGGGGCCTCCCCTCCACCGGCGCGGGCAGCACCGTCTCTGCCGCTTCCCGACTGGGCGGCGGCGGCGACGGGGCCTCCCGACGGGGCGGCGGCGCGGCCGGGACCTCCCGACGGGGCGGCATTGGTGGCGGGGCCTCCAGAGACAGCTGAAGAGAAACACAGTGTGAGTGAACAATGCTCATCTCCATTCTGAGAAGTGGGCATGACCGAGCAAGTATGAAAATTAAACACGAGCTTATCAATGGCCGTATGCGGTGAACCAAAGTTAAGGTTTCCGGTATGGCCAAGCTACACACGCAGTCTTGGCTAAAAACATTGGACTGACTAACCTGGGCCGTCAGCTGCTCGGGTGCAGGCCGCACCACCGTCGCGGCTGGCTCCCGACGGGATGAGGGGGCGGTGGTCTCCCACCGGAGGCTGGCTCCAGGGACAGCTGAGGACAAACAGTATGGAGAGACATGTTTATACCCCTGCTAGACACTGGCCACGCTGATAAGAAAAGTCGAAGTATGTCCATTCTATCACATTCGTTGCGCAGCTGCTGCAAAGCCATTTACTTATCTATCAGCTTTAAGTGGAAGAGCGCTTACCAGCCCGGTCCTAAACGAAGCCGCATAGGACGCTATGCGGCTGCGGTGCCACTGGGCCATGTAGGCTGATTCGGCGGTGGTGGTGGAGTGGGCCCGGGCCTCAGCCGCCACCTCCGCCGAAAAGCCTATCACGCCTCGTTCACGGAGTGCCCGGTCCTGCAAAGCACGGCAGGGCACCGCTGTCACTGGTGATTCATGGATGAGGAATAGAAGAATCACCCTGGCCACGAAAAGTTCATTACCGCGTAGATATGTTTCGTAACGAGTAAAAACATTGTAACACAGTATGTCTAACTACCTTCGCTCAGACATTAGTAGCATAGGTGAGTTTATATCTACTTTGCCTTATACTACTCTAGTTTAAAAAATTCCACGCTCAGCAGGAGGTGGTAATTCACATGAGTTCAAGTCCATGATTTAGCCCGTACTTGTGAAAACATTATACAGTGTCACAACACAACGTGCCAACAAAGCGTCATCCCTAACCCGTCAGCTACTGCGTCACCTGTACTGCTACTACAGCTACATCTGCATACAAATCTTACCATAACGTTCTGGAACGTTCTGTTCCGGGACCCCGTGAACCTCCCCACCAGGTTGGGAGCCGGCCCCATTTCCAGGAGCGCTGCGGCCCTCTTGCAGCCTCTGGTTGAGCGACTCCGTGCTGGTAGAGACGCCCACCAGCACGGAGGGGTTGTCGGCTGCAATAGAACACGCCAATGAGTCAATTACCCAGCGCAAATTTCTCAACTCCCCTGACTCTATCACTGGCTCAACATTGCGTAGTATGCCAGTGACTTACCACCCGGCCTTACTTATTTAGGTGTTTTGCCAAATTGCTTACATCATATGGCGTTTCTGTATCGTTTCAACGTTTGATACACACAAACTTTATTTTCATTACATCATGAGCTACGCACAGATGCCAGTTCATACCTGACTTGGTCATCCTCTGGCGGAGGATGGGCCGCAGCTCCGCCGTGAAATGGCGCAGAGCCAGCATCACTGTTGATGAGATGACCAGCAGCAGCTGGCCGTGGGAGCGGAGGGTCTTGCTGCGGGACGTGTAGAACGACCACCAGCGCGATCCCTCGTACTCAAACGGCTGACAGGACGACACAAACATTGACGGTGAAATGTCATTGACGGCTGAAATGTCAGTGTGCACTGGCATTTCAGCAAGTACCTGGCTTGGCGAATAGTGTTGCTGGTACCAGGAAATTGTCGTGGCACCATTGGGAATATGTTCTTTATCAACAAAACAAACAGCTTTCTTGCTCAGTGATTGTAGTCTGATTTCTTTCAGTTTAGCAGAAAAGTCACAATTCAACTTCGCTGACCGGACTACCCAACATCATTCACACACACACATACTCAGCGCTCAAATACATTTACATGACACTCTAACACAGGGAAATAGGCGAAACAAACCATTGCAAATGCTAGATAGGTACCTCAGCTCCGGCCATCTCCTCCTCAGTGAAGCCGACGAGGGCTCCAGTCCTGGCGCCGCCCAGGTTAGAAAGGGCGATGAAGAGCATCCTGTGATGGAGAGACAAAACATCCAGCTTTTGATACCTGCTTCATCAAGATTGATTTACTGGGGAGGACTTATACAGTTGGTGGTAACAATGTTGTTGGCTCCATGCAGGGGCGCCGCCACAGAATTTTCGCAGGGGGGGACGGACCCGGGCTGGTGCTGACCGGGGGAGGCGAATTTTGGCATATTCGGTACCTGACAGCATTAATGACGATTGACCCAAAAATTTTGGGGGGACGTCCCCCCTGGTTGGCCAACAGGGGGGGGACGCGTCCCCCCGTCCCCCCCGCCTTCGGCGCCCATGGCTCCATGGTGAAGAGACCAGGAGAGGGAGTTTACTGTATTTACACATAATCACGTTACAGGTTCACGTTGAACGCTTCGCCCTTCCATAAACGACCAGGATCGACTGGTTATGACGAGATATTTTATTTTGTTGCATTATACGGCCACCGACGCTTGGGAAACTCACGCCCTAAACTGCTGGGCCAGCTGATAAGTTGGGGCCATCCCCATCGCTTCACGGAGGTAGCGCTGAGTGATGGCCTCGATCAGCAGGCGCTCATCAGCCGAGAGGGTGAGGGCCGGGTCCCTCTTCGCCTCCTCCCGCTGTGCCCTCTGCAGGCTGATAGCTGAGAAACGCACAAATGCACGACTACTTAGTACAAAAACATAAATTTCCTTTGGTGAGCTGAAATGGAGGAACTCAGATAACGTAAGCAAAGCGGACACTAGGTAACAAGCAACACAATTGCGAATTATAAACTTCAAATTCCTCAGCCTTGGCGGTGACAGCCTTCTGCACACAATCCGTGTATCGCCCTTGGGTGAATCCAGGAGCAACTTGTCATGCACAGAACGCTTTATAAAGAAGTCTTTAGCTAACTGGATACTATAGAGCCGGACAAAAGTGTCATACACATAATGCCTTATAAAGAACCCTTGTTTCAGCAGTGACTCACCCTGGCCGTACTGATCTCGCAGCCGGGTGAGGCCCAAGGAAAGCTGGCGGAACGGAGCCGTGATGGCCTGGTTCCGCAGCCGCCAGCTGTTGTCCGCGATCCAGGTGCACAGGTGGCGGACTGCCTTAAGCAGCCGCTCACCGTTGGCAGGCCTGGAGCGGAGCTCGGCCTCGATGGTGTTGAAGATCTGGGGGAACCATCCGTTTCTGTGACAAGCTGAAATTGAAAAGTAAACCTGCCGCAATATAATATTTGCATTATAATTTAAGCAACCAATTCTATCTTTGTCTGATAACTTCATGTTTGAAAAAGACACACATACACGTATTGGCATAATATCATTACAAAATCAATACAAATATAGAACTGTGGTGATACTTAATCAACAGAGCGTCACTCTGGTCTTCAAGATTCAGACGGCAGGGTATGCAATGGTTTCACTGTGCACTGGAGGAACAATGTGGGTTCTCCTTTTAAATATAATAGTTGTCTTTGCACAGTACATGTATATGTTCAAATTATGTCTCAGTGCTCACCGCCTCCTTTTTGGCCTGACTGGTGACAATATGCCGCCAGTCAGGGCGGCTGTCTAAGCCGGAGGCTCTCAACACCTGTTCCGCCCCCGCCACGTTGGCCGCCCAGGACTGGGCGTACTGAAACACAACACAAAGCATCGACATCAGCAGAACATGTAAAAGTTTTTTTCAACGAAACCGCCGGGAACGTTCACTGTGGTTCATGCGGTATATGAGAGGACCATTCGTGTTATTGGTTATGATACTTTTTAAGGGATAGCCATCATACAATGCTTCTGCTTTCAGTCAACGCCTTTCAGTTGCACAACAAATAACCAACAATCGTGCATGCTAGCCTCCTAAGACTTTTCATATGGAAAATATGTATTATAGTTTGCAACTATAGTATTCTCTGTCTCTCTTGGTAAAAAGTATATCTTTACGTGTCAACAGCAAAACTTACCGTGCCGGTGTGGCGGAACAGGGGGTGGTCGGCGCCATCCTCTACGATGGAGGCCCCGAGGATATCTTCTGGCCGTAGGTGGCCAGGCAGGGGGGTCACTTCCTCCTCGGGAAGCAGGCTAGCCGCCTCCCGAGATGAAACAGTGGCCTGCGTACGGTAGGACATGTCACCGCTGAAAAACCTGTATAATTTCTAGTGTTTATCTTAACATCACTCTGAACCTTCTTGTAATTTTGTTCCTAGTTCCAAATGACTAGTTTCCCTCACTCCACAATGTAAAATGCTGACGACTTAGGTAAGTATGTTTTGTTGTAACTTGCACGTCGAACAATTGGCAAACGAAATGGGCTTTAACTGGGGCCTCACAGAAGTATGTTGCTCATTTATGACCAATAAATCAATAAACCGCATGAGCAACTGCTTATAGTTTTCTACTGTATTTATGACAAGATTATATGTTTATCATTTGTATTGCTAGTTTAGCAATTAGTTGGTCACTGTCACATTTCTATAAATACATAAACGTAACAAAAATAGCAGGAACAAATCCAGATTCTTGGTGCTCACCAGAATATCCTCGAAGGCGCTCTCATCGCAGGGGATGTAGAGACGCGCGACCGCCTCCTCCGTGAGGGCCCGTAGGCGCTGCAAAAAAACGCGGTGATTCGTAATGCCTGCACGGGCCCGCCTACTATGTTGCTTATTTACCGGTCATAGCACTACTGATTTCTTCTGATTATGTGTTTTTAGCTACGATTCATGAACGACAATTGTTCACAATTGCGGGAAACGGGTCTCCGAAGCTTCAGCGCCGACAACGATAAGTATTTAGGCGATTTGATGACAACGTCGATACGATTTTCAAACCGAATACAATTGTACAGAGAAGCAGCGTTACATCAACGGTTACATACACTGACAAAATATAGCGCAGAAATAGCAAAAAGCTGAAAAGAAAAATACCACACTGCCATCTTTAAGGACCGAGATAATGTCTTGCATAGAACGCCTTAAAAAAGGCCCGTAATAAATGAATGTCATTGTCTCAGCAGTTGTCACGCAACTTGTATGACATAACCTGTATTTGAGCATCATGACAGTAGTGACAGTCATTTAGATGCATGTAGACCTCGAGGGCCTGCAAGAACAGGAAAACTCACCACGTTCCGCAAGAACCGCTCCTCCCGCGGCGCATCATCTCCGGGATGTTGTTTCCCGCAGTGATGGAGCAGGTTCTTGCGGCCCTTTGCGCCCCGCCCGAACGGCTTGTGCCCAGGGCAGCGAGGGCAGCGAACCTCAGCACTGCGGGAGAGTCAAACGCAATGTCAAATTTGGAACAGGTCCAGTCATTTCAATGATTCTAGGTAATACTGGCTGCATCCAGGTTTCGTCGGAAACATATTGGGCTGACATTTGAAAAAAATAAACAGAACAGTTTAGAAGTTGCAAAGTCATTCCGGCAGAAATTTTAACATGGTATAATCATGCTTATATTGCTGAAGCGACTCACTGCTCTGGGTTTTGGGCCACGTAGAGCCGGACGGCACCCCGGTTGATGAGGTCCCTGTAGAGCCGGAACCTCTGCCGCTCTACAGGGTCGCTGCACCTCTGGGTGTGCCGCCGGGCCGTCACGCCGTCCGGGTAGGTCCTGCCGCAGTGGCAGACCACCATCCCCTTCGGCGCAGGCTCTGCAGAAGGGCAGAACACGATCTCGTTATTACCCACACCAGGGGCGGATCCAGGAATTTTCGCTAGGGGGGCCGCAGCACTGGGGGCGCCACTTGCATGACCAGGGGGCGCCATTTTTAGTCTGGCTGGGGGCGCCCAATTTTATGTTCTATACCCATTTAAAGTATTGTTTTTGCGAACTGAATCAGTTGACCAGCGCCCCGTGGGCCTCTGAGCTACCTTCGCCCTGGCGGGGGTGAACACCCCCTCTCGAACTCGGCCCCTGTGCGGGATAGCGAGAAACGCGAAAGCTGGTGGATAGTTCATACAAATTCATGAGGAAACTATATCGGTCACTTTTTGGCTCAGGTCAATATTGAGGTCATGACAGGTAAAATGCCGCCCCGGTAGCTCAGTTGGTAGAGCGTTGGGCTCCGGCCCGCTGCTCAGAAGCATGCAGTGGCAGTGCATGTCCAGGCTTGGGATCGGTTCCCCTGAGACGCTCCGGCGCTCAAACGTTTACCCGATGTACAGGTCGGCTGGCAACTGACTGGTGAGAGGGTGACCTGAGCGGGGCGGCCGTCTCTGTGCTTTGTGGGACGTTAAATTTTGGCTTCTAAATTAGCCCTCCATTGAGGGAGTTGCTCGTTCGGGTGGTGGGGTCGGGGTCTCCGTGACAAGTCCCTTGGTGACTTTAGTGAGACTCCGACTCCAGCAGCCTTACCAGGAACAACTTGAACAAAATTTATAAAAAAATAAGTTGGCATTTTTAGCAGTTTTTGGGCTCTAGCGTCTGACAGCGTTGAGTTAGAATCATTTTGTAGGCACTATTCGCTGTCTCTCGTCACGGCGAATCGGATAATTGTATAATGTGACCATACTAGATCCAAACACAAATGACCTGAACGCAGGTCAGGTCAAGATCACTTTTTGAACTAGCATAATTCATATTCATATCAATCGACTTGGAATATCAATCCAAACGCAATGGTATAAACATAAAAGCTGTATCATCATTGCATGCATTGCATGTTATAGAACTAAGTCTGAAAACTGCTTAAGTAGCTCCAGATAACCTCTAAGAAGTCACAGATCCAAGATTGTAAGATGAACCTAAAAAGGGACCTAGGATACTTTGATTTTGAGAATATGAAGGTATTATCACCTTTATCCACACAAATACAGTCCAATATCATAGGTCAACAGTCTGACCCAACTTGACCTGGTATAGTCATGATTTATACAGTTTGACCGGCAGTGACTATAGAAACACTTTGGTGACAAAATAAAAGTTCTATCTTTGTTTATTCAAAATTTATAGAGTAAAACACCAAAAATGCTTATTTGACCTAAGGCGACCTGTCAAAGGTCACAAGTCAAACTTTTTGGTATCAACTTCAGAAGTGGGCTAAGAGCAAGTCGTAACCGATGTTTCAAGCTGATTCCATCCATACTTATTGAGAAAAGCTCATTTCGTGATTTTCCCCATGTATTTACAATTGGGAGGTCATGGTCTGCACATCACCTTAGGTCACCAATATAAAAAAATCCCGGAACATATGTTGTAGCTCCTGGTGGGCCCATTATGTGGTATAAGTTTAAACTTGATCGATTAATCCTCCTTTTAGTTATGCAGTCCTAAGCATTTTTTAGGTGAAGTCACTTCACCTGACCTGGTGATCTGACCTGATCTGAACTTGAGCTAAAATTTTCAGGAAAGATGTAAAAGTGATGAAGGAACAGCTAGACTAAGTTTGGTGGCGCTGCGCGCCGCCGTTTTTTGGTCACTTCGGAAAAGCCCGAGGGGGTCTAAAAGACCCCCACCCGGGCGAAGATTAATATGGCAGGAATTGCCAGATCATGGCGTCATCCACAGGAGGAGGTTTATTTTTCACCCTAGAGGAGCATTTTAAAAATAAAAATATAGAGCTCATTGTACATTTTAAGGGAAATCATGGACGTTTTCATTTTCGGCTAAAATACTCCTTATTACACTGAATTCCTGGATTCTACCAAGGTGTCACATTCTCATTAACCCTCGCCCCACTGGGGGCCATCGATGGCCCCCTAAGGTTTTTCCGGGATAGCAGAAAAACAAAGAGGCGCAGCACCGCGGTTGAGCGCTCTACCTCTCACTGCATCATTTTACCACCATTCCTGAAATTTTTTACCCCGGGTCACCCAAGGTCAGGTCATCAGACGAGGTCAACCAAGGTCACCTCACTTCAACTTTAGAGCTCTGTAAGAGCTACATTTCAAAGTCGATCGATTTGAAACTTCCTACACTTTATGGCCCCACCGGGGTCTAGAAGGCGTATATCCGGGATTTTTCGATTTCGTGCCCTGAGGTCAGGTCACGAGGTGACCTCTCCCATTGAAAAAGCATGGGGAAAAGCTGTCTTATGATCTATAAGTCACAAAAGCGATTGAAAATGCTCAGCTTGATCAGAAAAGCGTTCTTGGACACCCTTTCACGGATTTCAGGGGCCATATTTGCCCTTTGACCTCTCCAAGGTCATCCAAGGTCACCAGGGGTCAACAACAGTATTTTGACAATAACTTTTGACCTGTATAAGCTAGAGCGCTGAAACAAACACCATCGTGTTTTTCTTGTCATTGGCTTTCATTTGATATACGGCAAGGTTACTTTCTGACCTTTCGTGACCTCAGGTCATCTTAGGTCACGAGGTGACCTCTGGAGGTCAAACCACTGGCGGGAGGTCTTTTTGTTTCACATAGCGGAAAAAGGACTGACAATTTCCTATCAAATGTACTTTACCAGACCTCAATAGCTCTAATGGCATAAGAGTTATGCCCAGTCTGCTTAAGCATTGCATATTTGAGTGAAAATAGCCGATCTTGGCCCAATTTGACCTTTGGAGGTCAAACCATTGCCCTGAGCACTAAAACATGTGAAGTAATTACTTACTGAATTCACGCGAGCTTTCTATTGCACTTTGCAGATTTGCGCTAACGCCCATATTTTCGGAGTTAGAGGGGGGCCATCGATGCCCCCGGTGGGGCGAAGGTGGCGCTGGCCCCCCGGTGGGGAGTGGGTTAAGTGCTACCATCCGCCCATGTCAACTGGGCGGATATTTTAAAAAGACAGTCGCTTGGTTTGGCATTTTCTGAGGTGGAAAAAGTGTTGATCAAGATAGGGTGGGTACCTACAAAACAGCATGGGATACACACATCGGGGCGTCACTACGGCATTAGTAAATAGTACCGATGCGCTTCACTTGCACTAGGCTTCTAAACATTTGCCTAAGCGCACGCAGATAACAGGGAGAAAACCAAAACCACATGTCGAGTCCCCACGACACCACTCACTTCCGACGCCCATGGCCGCGGAGCATTTCTCCCTGCTAAAATTGCAGCCACAAAAATCCGCCGCGAAACGTCAGCCAGCGACGTGCGTGCCTGGCGGTGCAGCATCACTGCAGGCGAGACACTGCGGCGCAGCATAGAGACAGGCACTGCGTGCTACTTGACGCAGAAGTAAAAATAGAAAAAATAAGTACTTTGTGTAAAATTAAGATATCAAGGACGTATCATTTCTCTTACTTGAATTTCATGAAGCTAGTAATCATACCCGAAATTGGCACACAAAATACTTACTTCAGGTAAGATCACCAATTATTAATTTATCCTATCCACCTCTCACTTCGTAGCTGATGCCTCTTATGAAATATTAGATGCTTATTATATGTAAATACCCAGATTTTTTGCCATTCCATGAAATCGGGTCAGGTCATTTTTGTGTTTTGACCTAGCACAGTAATATCATACATCATTCGATTTTCCATGACGAGAGAAAGAGAATAGTGCCTAAAAATGATCCTGCTCAACTCTGTCAGACGCTAGAGTCCAAAACCTGCAAAAACTGTACTCTAAAATGCAACTTCTTTGACCTGTCATGACCTCAATATTGGTCTCAGCCAAAAAGTGGCTGATGTAGTTTCTTCATGAATTTTGATGGGCTATCCACTAGCGTTCGCGTTTTTTTTGCTATCCCGCATAGGAGCTGAGTTTGAGGGGGTGTTTGAAACCCCCAACCGACCCTGGCGAAGATGGCTCGCAGGCCCTCCCGGGTGGGTGTTAATGAAAATGCCTCGGCACACAATCTAACTTTTTCCCATTATGATCGTTGCAATGCAGCCAAATTACATAACTTCACTCACTGAACTGGCTTACTATCGCATTCAACTCGGTCAGGATCGTGGTGACCGGTCAAACTCAGTTTGTACCTCGGTACTTATATGCCCCACACGGTGGGGGGTGGTTAAGACCAAGAGTTGTCGGTCTTCTGGACGAGCCAGTCCTTGGACTAGGTGATGATAAAATCGTTGCCAACATTTTGCTAAGCAGAACAAGTCCAATAGCTGATAAAATTATCTTATGTATGAAGATTTTGTAAAAATATACATTTTATTCGCCTGCGTAGGTTTAAGTCAATGAAGAGGCTCGGCATGTGATAAATTATGACGTCACATGCTTACGTCATGATCCGGCCGAATCGTCGGATGACCGTGCCTTTTACGTTAAGGGCCTTGGTCTGGACACAGCCTTTCAATAGTGGCACTGCCAGAAAAAACACCTCGGAAAATAAGTAAATGATCGAAGTCAACAGCTTACAGGGTTATCAGTAGATCCGAAATGTTTTTTTTACAAATTCAAGGGTTATTTGTCTACGTGCTCAAAATTTGCTTCACAAGAAACATTATTTTTACCAGTTCGCTATATTGCATTGTAACATGTTCTCGTCGCAATAGACAACACAACCACATATCGGACGGGCACACGACCACACATCGGATGGGCATGAACGCGCCCTGGGGGATCCTGCTTGGTAATGGAGCAAAATGACACCGATGGATACCCAAAACAAACACTAAAAGAACTCGGGGCAATTTTTACCACTCAGAGCTGAGAGCTGGCCATGTCGCAGTGGGATGCCTTAAGGCTGAAAAAGAGCGGTCAATCGTGAAATTGGGGTACCCGAATACAAAGAAGAGGACAAGCGAAGTTGAAGGCGGTATACGTAAAAGTGGGGTGCCCCAAGGCTAAGAAAGAGCAGACAATGGTGGAAAATGGGCGCGCAATCATGCACTAGAGGGCAGTCAAAAGTAGATGAGAGTGCTCAATTTTATGGTGGGCCGCTTTATAGCTAAAAGGGACGGTCAAGCATGATTTAGGGGCTCCGAACCACAAAGCGGAAGGCGGCCAGAGGTGAATGAGGGCAGTCCCCGTTGAAGTGGGGTGCTTTAAGGCTGCACAAGAGCGGCCAACAGTGGAGAAGGTGCGCACAATCATGCAGAAGAGAGCGGCTAAAAGTGGATGAGGGCAGTTCATGTTTCAGTGGGGCACCCAAGGGCTGAAAAGCGGATCAATTATGAAAACAGGGTGCCCAACCACAAAGTTAAGAGCGCCTGGAGGTAAATGAGGGTGGTCCACGTTGCAGAGTTCCACCAAGGGCTGAAAAAGGGTGGCCAATCGTGAAATATGGGGTCATGTCTAGGAAATATCTGAAACTTTGTCTCCAGGGCATTTTTGGGCCAGGAACACGCCTGTGAGAATCTTAGCCCCCTCCGACCAAGGGTGACCGAGTTATAGCCCGAGGCATTTTTGGGGGGTCACCTTGTAGACTCAGCTTTGATGCTTCATAACTCAAAAACGCATTGCCTGATTATCAAGTTTTATATATAATTGAACTCGTATTGAACTATTATTATTTTGAAAAAAGAAAGCTTTAAAATTTAAAAAGTTTTGACTTTTAATTTGTTTGGTCTTTTTCTTGTTTGGTCTTTGCTTGACCTTTTCGCAGTTGAAATTGACCTGTTAAACATCTAAAAAATTTTGCTTCATAAATTATCTTTCGATAAAAACAATAAAAAATGCGTTCGTGCTATAAATTCTAAATTTTAGCACCTAAGGTATGTATGCAGAATTTTTGGTTTTTGACCACTGCGGTAGTACAGCCTTACGTTTAAGACCGCAAACAAAGGGGTTGCTTTTGTAATCGGTTGCTTGCAATGATACTGCATTGTCATTACGAAATTTTCATCGTGCAAGTGTCAGAGTTTATGAGGATTACACGCACCCACACGAGGGGGCGGGCAACCAGCCTCCTCAGGTTTCCACAGGTAGTAAAAAAAACACCTTCGCGCAGCGCCATCATGCTTCATATACCTCTAACTCGACATTTTTGAAGCTTCTAGCAAAATTTTAGGCCTGGGTCATACCAGGTCAGCCCGCCAACCCAGGTCAAGAGACCTAACCTCGAAAAAAACTTTGGAGGTGCATCACTAAGATAAAGTTGAACCTATTGTGCTTAGATTCACATCACATAGTTGGGTCACCGAGGGAGCTAATTTTTCGAAGCAGGATTTCTATATCGATCATCTGGGACGAGGTCATGGTCCCAATCTTTCCATTAGAAATGCATGGGACAGTTAGTAAATTTTGATAACTTGCAAGAATTGAGAATTGTCGAGAATTGCGATGTAGGTTTTATTTTTAAGTTGTGTCTGACTTGCCACTGCAGGTTGATTAACACGCGCATTGACGGGGGTCTGAGCCACCTTCGCATTGACGGGGGGGCGGGTACCCGCCCCCCTAAGATCTCGAGAACCACGGTAGGTAGCAAAAAACGGTAAACGGCGTTGGGCTGCCCATCCACTTCTCCATCGAAAACATTTGAACCATTTTTTTGTCAGGTCACATTTAAGGTCACGAGAGATCAAAACATGCCCGTCATAGGGATAACATGTAAATTCAGTTTTTCGGCCATTAAATCTGAACAAGTAAAGATAGAGCAAAACGACTTGAACTATATGAATCCTCTTAGCAAGCCGAATCGAATGATATATAATTTGACCTTGCTAGGTCAAATCAAGGATTTGACCTGACCTGAGGTCAGGTCAGGGTCAAATTATATAAAATGCATATCATTAGAACCGCAAAGCCCAGGCGAGTCTAATGCAGCTAAAATAAATGCTCTATCACCATCCGTTACTGAGTTATTCCGTAAAAACCATTTTTCCCATGTATTTCCAATGGAGAGGTCATGCCTCGTACCTGACCTTAGGTCATCGATATAAAAAATACCGGAACACATTTTAGAGAACTCGGTGGGGCCATTATGTGATATGAGTTTCAATTGCATAAGTTCACCCTGCTCCGACTTATGCTATCTTAAACTTTTTTTGAGGTCGGGTCACTTGACCTGTAATGGTGACCTGACCTGAGATGACCTAACCCTAAAATTTTCACAGAAGTTGTAAAAATGATGAGGAAAAAGGTATACCAAGTACGGCGGCGCTACACGCCGCCGTTTTTCTGCTATCTCCGAAAAACCCGAGGGGGGCGGGTACCCGCCCCCCGTCAATGCGCGTGTTAATATGTTTTACCATAAAGACCTAAGCCCGGCTCTAGGTCAAAGCAGGTTAATTTTGAAATTTGACTAGACAAAATTATAAGATATATAATCCGATCGGACTCGACAAGAGCATTCCAATGGTGTTGAACATTTTTTCTACGGCTCTATTCTGTCAGCTATTGTGCCAAAAATTTAGGTTTCCACTGTGTTCCTGTAATGCTTTTCTTACGCATACATTTTTCACTGCTATTAAGTTCTTGTACATTCCACAATCAAGCATAGCCAATGACAGCTCCAAAGTCTGTTCGCCAATGTGATTCTGGAAAAACGACCAAAAGTCTCATAGAATACCAGCGGTAAATAAGATATCCATCACTGTTCATGAAAGCTCTGCAAACAAAACAAGAGAGGTTCGGGTTTCGTATACCTATGTTTGAACTAAACTGTGTCGTGCTGTGGAAGTAGACTTTCTTTTATGGGTGCTGCGTGAATGGTCGCAAATTTAGTCATGGTGAATGTCCAATGCAAAGTTAATATTAAACATACAGGTATGAATTATTTGGCTTGAGTAATGAGTGATCTGACGGCCACATTTGAACTGGGATCGTTTCGGCTATGAAATGATTAACTTTTAAAAATATGATGTGAGGCAACCTGTTCAAGTGACCCAGTTGAATGCGTTATGATTTCAGGACAACAGTTTTTCGCATGTATGAGCAGATTCAAATTACTTCCTGGGAATGAAAGCCTTTCAGATACTTTTTTTACATTGTATGAATCCTCTCGAACGTATGCTTTGCTGCACTGGGGCACATTGTATCGATTTTCTTTCTATTTTTTATTATTCCATCTCCGGGAACGATGTAATTGTGTGAGTTAGTGGTGCTTATAGGATAAGTTATAATTGTTTGAACTATTGATAATTTCGCAACATCTTTGTATATTCTCGTTTAAGGCTGCAAGGCCCATTTCTAATAAGTTCCTTTGCGCTCGTCTCCCTCTGAACAATGTATCGTTTTTATCACTTTTAATGACTGCTGTTTTTATATTATTCTATCTTTTTATAAACCTCGTCCAAGTTGTTGCCCGTTCAGTTTTAGGAGTCGGAGTCTCACTAGAGTCATCAAAGGACTTTTCACGGAGACACCAACCCCACCACACAAACGAGCAACTCCCATGATGAAGGGTTAATAAAGGAACCAAAGTTGAACGTCCCACAAAGCATAAGGACGGCCGTCTACCTCAGGTCACCCTCTCACCAGTCAGTTGCCAGCTGACCTACGGTATTTGCGGTACCTACCACCTGCCAGTTGACCTAAATTATTTTGCCAGAAGTTGCAAAAATGTCGAATTAGAGGTAGATGAAGTACGATGGCGCTACGCAAAGGTGTTTTTTTTTACTACCTGTGGAAACCTGAGGAGGCCGGTTGCTCGCCCCCTCGTGTGGGCGCGTGTTAATTCTCATAAACTCTGACACTTGCACGATTAAAATTTCGTAAAGACAATGCAGCATCATTGCAAACAACCGATTACAAAAGCAATCGCTTTTTTGCGGTGTTAAACATATTTTGTACTACCGCAGTGGTCAAAAACCGTCTGCATACCTACCTTAGGTGCTAAAAATTTGTAATTTATAGCAAGAACGCATTTTTTTATCGAAATATAATCTAGGAAGCAAAATTTTTGAGGTGTCTAAAAGGTCAATTTCAACTGCGAAAAGGTCAAGCTAGGTAGGAAAAGAAAAGGTCAAAGGAATTAAAAGTCAAAATGTTTAACATTTCAAAATTTTCTTTTTCCAAAATAGTGCATAGTTCAAGACGAGTTCAATGATATTCAAAACTTGTTAATCAGGCTATGCGTTTTTGAGTTATGAAGCATCAAAGATGAGTCTATAAGGTGACCTCCCGAAAATGCCTCGGACTATAACTCGGTCACCGTTGGTTGGAGGGGCTAAGATTCTCACAGGCGTGTTCCTGGCCCAAAAATACCCCAGAGACATAGTTTCATATTTTTAGAGATGGTGGTGTCAAATTGAAATACTTTTGGTCGTTTTGTCCTGGAATGCCCCTCATGTGGAAGAGGGCGGCCAAAGGCAGACACGGGCGGTCCATGTTGCAGTGGGGCGCTCTAGAGCTGAAAAGGGCCGCCAATCGTGAAAGTTGGGCGTCCAACCGCAAAAAAGAGGGTGTCAAAAACAGTGATATGTTGGTGCGTAAATGGAGCAAACGATAGGCACCTATCGTGCACCATGGAGGCGCTGGAGGCACAATGCGTGCTGTCAAATGTTGGGGCGCCCCTAGTGCCGTGTGGCGGGGGGGGCTGGTTGGGCGCCGTTGGAGAAAAAGTAAGATACCAATGATGCATCAAGCACTCAGCAGAAATATGTGGGCGCCTATAGAGAAGTGTGGGAGCAACAATGGAGCGAAAGAAAAACACCAATGTGTACCATGGGGGCCGCCAAACAGAGCGGTTTGTCGAAATGTGGGGACGCTCCCGATGAGCCCAGGGCGGGAGATGAAGGCGCCGGTGGGGCAAAGAACAGGCACCAATGATTCATCATGGGGGCGCCAGTGATACAGACCGATGTGTCAAAAGATGGTGGAAAGGGGCGGGGGAGGGCGCCCATAAAGCTAAAAGTAGACAACAATGTTGGATCATAAGAGAGGGGAACCAGTGGTATAGAATGGGCTGTTGAAAGGTGAAGACCCCCTCAGTGGGCCATGGGGGCGCCGTTTGAGAACGCACCAATTATGCACCATGGGGGAGCCAGAGGTAAAGAGCGGGTCTAACAAGCAGGGGGCGCCCACAGTGAAGCGTGGGGGCCCCAGTGGAGTGCAAAGAAGACACCAATGATGCCCATGGGAGTGTCAGTGATACATGCAGGGTTTCAACAGATGGGGCGCTCACAGTGACGCGTGGGGGCACCGTTGGAGCAAGAACGAGATATCAATGCTGCACCATGGAGGCGCCAGTAGTATAGAGCGGATTTTAAGAAGATGGGGGCGCCCGTAGTGAAGAGTGGGGCGCCGGTAGTACATAGCGGGATGTCAAGAGATGGAAGAGCCCACGATGTGGCTTGGGGCGTTGATGGAGTGAAACAAAGACATCAATGATGCATCATGGGGGGGGGCGCCAGTGATACAGGACTGGTTGTCAATATGTATTTGTATGCAGCATCATTACCACGGGGCACCAGTATTTCCGTTAGGCATGCAAACGTGGAGCAAATGGAGGCGGGCCCCGGGGGGCGCCATAGTGTCGAGGGGGCGCCTTACCAGCGAGGGGGGGCCGCGGCCCCCGCGGCCCCCTTGGATCCGCCCCTGACCCACACATGCTTCCAGCAGGCATCTATTGACTGAGCTCTTAGCTCACAAAAAATGGTTGGGTAAGGTCGCTCAGGGAGGAACTTTTGCTGGTCATCATCGGCAAAAATAAGAGGACCCATCTCAATCTTCAAGCCGGTGTCACTTAAGAAAAACAGTTTTAGTATAAAATAAAAACCCAATTTGTACCGAATACGGTTATTAATAATAATCATGTGCCTAACTTACCAAAGTCGACCGGCAGCCCTTCCGTATATAAATCCGCCACGGTGGGCGGAGGCGGCTGGGTGGGCTGCACAGTCTCCGGCTGCACCCCTGGCTCCAGAGCCGGCTGCAGAGGCTGCAGCTTCAGCTCTGGCTCCAAGGGTGGGGCCTGCGGCGGTGGAGGCTGGGGCTGGGACGGCGGCGGCGAACCCGGCTGCGGCTGCGGCTGCGGCGGCGGCGGCTGGGCTGGGGCTGCGGCGGCGGGCTGGGCTGGGGCTGCAGCTGCGGCGGTGACCCCGGCTGCGGCTGCGGCGGTGACCCCGGCTGCGGCTGCGGCGGTGACCCAGGCTGGGGCTGCGGCGTTGGCCCCGGCTGGGGCTGCGGCTGCGGCGGCGGGCCGGGCTGGGGCTGCGGCGTTGGCCCCGGCTGGGGCTGCGGCTGCGGCGGCGGGCTGGGCTGGGGCTGCGGCGGCGGGCCGGGCTGGGGCTGCGGCTGCGGCGGCGGGCTGGGCTGGGGCTGCGGCTGCGGCGGTGACCCCGGCTGGGGCTGCGGCGTTGGCCCCGGCTGGGGCTGCGGCTGCGGCGTTGGCCCCGGCTGGGTCTGCGGCTGCGGCGTTGGCCCCGGCTGGGGCTGCGGCTGCGGTGTTGGCCCCGGCTGGGGCTGCGGCTGCGGCGCTGGCCCCGGCTGGGGCTGAGCCTGCGGCAGCGGGCTGGGCTGGGGCTGCGGCTGTTGTGGTGGGCCCCGCTGCTTTGTCTTTTCTTCTTCATTCCTCTTCTTCTTCTTCTTCTTCTCTTTCTTGTCTTTTTTCTGCTTTTTCTTTTTTCTCTTTTTCTCATCCAGCCCTGTGCAGCGAAGTAATGTGTTACCGTTGATTTGTTTAGTGACCATTTCGATTGGTAAGAGCAAGTGTGGTACATCTCACTGAAGCTCAAGCAGCATAATGCACCTGCTCTAGGGCTAAAGCATATGTTTTGGGGATTTTGATGGCGGGACTTATGGCCTTTGCCTCTCAATAATGCCATTATCTATACATACATTGGCAAATAATACACTCTCTCCCTGGTCTCATCATCGAAGTATATTAGGACACTTGAACAGGCAAACATTCTGACAATAAGACGAATCACGTGAATTTGTGTCGTTTCCTTTTAAATGGAATTGCCATTCACATGAACATTTTAAGAGACATGGTATACTGCGTACCTTCATCCCCGGCAGCGCCCTGGTAGGACAGCTTGCGGCGGCGTTTTCTGGCCGGCGCACCAGACTCCGCGGCTGAGGGCAGGTGACTCGGGCCAGCTGAAGCGCCGGTCGCGAGCACCTTGCCCTCCTGTCGGGCACCAAGAGTCAAGAACATCTATGTTTGGTCAAAGTGGTTCTCGTGCGTTTTATATGTAAATGCATCCAAGCCTTGCAAGAAATATAAAGCACGGACAAACCACAAGATTACATGAGCTGCCACAGCAGACAGCTGAAGAAGGTGCGCAAGCAGACTGGCTACTCACGTCGCGGTGGTGGCCGGCAGCCTCTGCCGCCAGTTGCTGGCGCTGCTGCCGGGCCAGCTGTCGGCTGGGGGACAGCTGGACCAGTGCCCGCTCACGGGCCGCGTTCGCCGCCCGGATGTTGCTGCTGGCCAGGCGGGCGCGGTCCTCAGCACCTCCGGCTCCCCGGAGCGGGCTGACGTACGGTCCAGCTATCCGCTTTTTCGGACTCCGGACCTTCCAGCGCGACAGCCACGCAGTGCCCGCCAGGGGCCTGCTGCCTGACTTGACGCTGCAACCACATGCATCACTTCATTGTACAGAAAAGTGACAGTCTTGTGTGATGCACATGATCAAATATGTTATATATATATATATATATATATATATATATTTCTCGCAAACTGCTGATAACAAAAAATTAATTTCTCCTACCGTACAGCTTTCCTAAATATGCTAATCTGGGAGCCAGTAACGATTCTAGTTACTTTATTTAACCAACAGTATCTTACTATCTACCAACAGATTGGGATAAAAAGCGAAAACGGAAAAGTTATACTTTGTATTTTATTCTTTGTGTTTTTTTACACTTTTCACTTCGTGCAGTGAAGAATTTAGGCCGAAACTTTTAACCATAGGACGGCCGGAAAAGATGTATGCCTATAACGGCCACGCCGCCTTTTGACCGGTCGCAACTGAGCAATCTAACTTTGTTATGCAGCATTTGAAAGCATGCAAAAAGAGCAGCGATACGCACGGCGTCAGTTATGAGGGAGGGTTCAAACCCCTGATGGCACGTGCGCGTGTCTAGCACATGGCGTTTTCTAACAATGTAGACGTGTTTTATTTGCTCCATCTGACGTGCAACATTCTCCTTGTGATCGCTTTGCCCCGGTGGACCACCTCAGCCTAGCTTTTCCACATCTGCACTAGAACAAGGTTTGTTTATCTCTATTCACCATACCTTGTCTTGTTCCCAAAGCAATATACATGTTGTTGAATTGTTACTTTGCAAATACTTACAGAGCTGCACACAGTGAACGAGTCAGATTCACAGTTTAAGAGTCAGATTCATCTATGTATCATGCCCTGCAATGAATAAGAATATTTGTATCATTAACATCGTAAAGGGCAATGGAACGGGCGTTAGGGTCTTCTGTCTTTTACGTTTAAGTTATTACAATAGCCTAAACAATCAAATGAGGCTAACAATCAAGTCAGTAAGCTAAGGATCTTTTATATGTGTATTGTGCAAGGCCACTTTTCCCGGTTCTTAAGTGTATGAAAAAATTTATAGGTCAGGGTGGGTTACTTTAACGTTCCAAAGCAATGGGGAGGTTATTTCAAGTAATGGATCGCGAGGTGTTTCAACACTTGCGAGGAAATAGTAACATCGTCAATTAGTTAAATACTTCTCATCAAAAGAAATATACAAGTCACAGAGCACTAACCTGGGTTGTCCATGCTCATGGAGATCGCTGCGTACACGTCCGCACTTGGTGATGACCGGCGCACACTGACACCGGCGACTCCAGCCACCCATTGTTTTGTATCTCTCGCCCTGGCAGAGGGGGAAGACAGGGGGCTCATGTTTGCACATCCACCGCTCACGTGAAGGGAGACGTATCTAGAAGGTAGAAGAAGGCTCTAGAAGGTGGAGACGAAGCTGGCAAAAAGAGACAATGGTAAGCCGAGCCTTTTTGAACTTAATTTGCAACAAAAATGCTGAGTCGTCCATCCAGCTCGCATATGCCCCTAGGCATTGCCAATGGCGACAGCCATGTGAGACTATACACTGGCAACAAATATAGCCCATCGGAGACGGCACGGTTCAGCAATTCAATTACAACTTGTATGCAACTTGCATGCAACGCACGGCGTTGCATGCGGGGTTTTATTTCTATCGCTAATAATTTTTTAACCGTCGCTGCTCGATCTATTCTAGCTGCGAAAATAAAAGATCAATTAATGTAACCTTTAGAGCTTAATATTCTACTTAAAATCAATATTTCATGTCACAGGAAACGGACAGTAATATTAAAGTTTCAGCAGAGCCGGCGACGAAGCTCCGGCATCATGATCCGAGCGAACATTGAGAGGAATTACAGACATTTTTCACCTTCCGTTGACATCTGCTACTGCTTTTGCTTTCTTGGCGCCAACTCAGGTGTTTAACTGTGAGGCCTAAAGAGGCTTCGCAGCCTTTGGCGTGGTGTACTGGGAAAGCCACCTCGACAGACTTAGCCGTGATAACGGATCAAGAAGAGAAGGTTACGCGAAGTCTGATGACCGACATACTCCGCTGAGAGCTTCTGCAAATGAATCATACTTGGGCTGCGACGTTTCAGGCCTTCATTGAACTGGTGGCCTGCAACGCTCTGGACCAGGAGTTCATGTATGTCAGCTAGATGACGAAAACATGCACCGAATATCCAAATTTGGCCGCGCAGATAAGCTTTTGCTGCTGTCTGATTCAGCAACCCACGTCGTGCACAGAATGCTATTTGCTCAGTCATGAAGGATACGTTCAAGCATACATGTCTACACTTAACTCTGTATCTCCGAAGTAAACGAAGGCTGCTATCTCAGGTGACAGCGGCATGTGTTTTAATTATCCTCATTACTCAGTTTTGCCACTAGGCTATATTTCAATCGATGTAATTCGTTTGAGACGTAGGTCAAGATGAGTTGCCGTGTATTTTACTAATCCATGCCTCGTGGATAGTTGAACCAAAGTGATTCCATTAGGATTCGACTATGTGTATATTAATGCTGTTCATTTTTCACAAAACGAGTTTGACGCCAAATCACTTGAAACCAGTCATCAGGGACTTTGTTTCCGATCTTAAGGTGACTCCTCTGTGAGTTATACAATGTGCTGTGTGCTGGCTTCAAGATAGTCGAAATGAATTCATTGTGTCCACGACGGGAATACAATGAGCGAGTTACAATGAGCGAGCGAGCCTGAAACGAGTTTGACATCAAATCGAGTTAGAAATCAGAAACCGGAAGCTCAGTCTATCCAAATGAAATCAATTATTGTCTTACTGTGTTGCCGATAAGGACAGCTAATGTTGAACTCCGTAAGATTTTACCTGGTTGCCTTCAGAGGTCAAGGATCTCGCCAACTCGCCCACGCTCGTGGGTAGCCAAATGAAGTTCAAGGAACAGAACTTAGGTAGCCAATCACGGAGAATTGACAGATATCAAGATTTGCACTTACCAGCGCAAAACAATTATTTCCACGATCTTACCGCCACGTAAAAAGAACGATTCATAACATGGCAGTGCTACCTTGACTTATTTTAGGTACTATTATAACTATTAGTGACAGACGATATAAATTAGTGACAAATAATGTATCCTTACTCAATCGAGTTATTTCACAGCTAAGTTAGAGATGGGTAGGTAACCACATCGGCAATGAAATTGACCCACAAAAAGCCATGAGAGAAAGGTAGTCTAAATTGCGATGGCATGGAATAGTGATATTCATTCTTTTTCTAAATTTGACAATTTATTTTAAACAAAAAGAGAAAACTTTTAAGTCTATATCAGGATTCATAGTGAAATTACTCAGCATAAGATAGTAACTCTACTGCTTACTTTGTACTTGAGGACTCGTTTCATGCAATTAGAGATGGTGTGGTAGCCAGGCCGGCCATGAAAATTACGATTAGGGACCACCAGGTAGCCACTTGGGTAACCACAAAGTTTTGCGTTTCTGGCGCGCGAGTAGCGAGAATAAAACAGGCAGAAATACTACGTGTTGAAGCTGCTGTGTGGGTGTGGGCTTGGTGCGGGAGTTCGGAGATAATGTCGAGGTGGTTGAAATGATATGAGGCTGTAGATTTTGACCTAAGTCAGAATAGGTTTTTTGCCAGTGGTAAATTCACTACCCATTTTTTAATATTCTGCCACAGCCAGGGAAACATAGGACAAAGTGAAGTCTGCCAGATCTCAAAAGCCTAGGAGAATTGTGTGATTTTTCAGCGTTTCAGTTTCAGTTTCAGTCAAGTTTCAGCGCAGCAGCAGGGGAACGAATCAAAGAACACGGCGGACGTAATTGACGCCGCTGCCCACAGATTGAGTGCAGACAGCGCGGCCCCCCGCGCACCTGTTTTTCTTGCGCGGCCCGGACCCCTGAGGTAAGGGGCCAACCGCCACGAATTGGGAACATTACCCAGAACCAACACACACACACACAGACACCGAGCCGGCAGATCCGGGAGCGTCCACGGGTGCGACGGGCGTGTGTGTACTTGGCCGGCCAAAACCAAACTCCGCTGTAGAACTTATCGACGAAGCGTTGGCTTTCCAAATAGCCTGGGACGGCAGACCGGTACTGTTTTCGAAAATAATGCCCGAAAATACGCCGTGCCTGGAAAACAATATTGTCCCATCATATTATCCGTTCCGATATTTTCTCAACTGGCCGAGACGTACCAGGACGTGCTCGACGCGACAGCCACGAGATTGTTTTATCATATCGACGTGGACAAGTAAAAAGCCCTCCTGATTGGACCTTGTTTGAATGCATCTGAATCCGAATCAGAGTGAAGGTATCAAAAACAAGGGCTTTCCGACGAGCTAAAAACACAGGATTCTGTGTTAGGCCACTTCAAAACTCTCCTCTAATGCTGGTTTTAGAGTGAAAGTAATGAAACGCAGCGCTTGAAGACATTGCCACCGATAGATCTAAACAAAACGGTAAGAAGTAGGGTACCATGCATGCCACGGTCTGATCAAAATACAAATTAAACAGGCATTAAACCCACACATACGGTGCAGCAGAGCATATCTTAATCAGATCATAATAAACACAGGAGATTTGAAAGTAAATTTAGGAAGAATTTAGCTGTGTTGTTTCAATATATCCGAAAAAAACACTAATCATTTACATTTTCAATGAAAAACAATACTCCTATACAAAAACAATACAATACAATACGAAAGGTCTTGACGAGACGAATATCCATTATGCGAACTTATTTTGGTTAAGTCAATATTGAGGTCACCAGAACTCAAAGAAGGATCCATACAGTGGCCGAATCAGGGGGAGAGGGCGAAAAAGGCAGTTGATCCCCCAAACGAAAAAGTTCAGTGAAGAACCATATTCCCCCCAAAAGCTGTCGACTTCTAGTCATTTTTCCCCGGCTCCTGCTCCTTAAGTCTATAAGCAAGGTTTTGGTGCTTTAACTGAACCATTAAACTTCAAACAGAACCAGTCAACTTCGGTGCAAGCATTGGACCTAGGTCCTCTTGATATCAAAAAAAGCTTTTGAGTGAATGATCCTTGAATAGCAAAAGCAAACATCTTGTGGCCGAATCTTTTACCGGGTTATTTTTGCTTTTCGACTTTGGTTGCCCCCTAAACCTACCGGCCAGATCCGCCACTGGTTCCATATGCCTGACAATCCCTGGCTACACCCATACAGCCATTTTTAGGTAATGGAAGAAGTTTCGAAAGACGTAGGTATGTACCTAATTGGACACTTCGCATTCCAATGCAGCTGCTTACATTGCAAGTCCAATCCGTTTCCAAGTCCACACCACTTTAGCGACTGCCTGCTCCCGATGTCATTGGGCACTGACACTGAAAAAGATTGGTCTAGAATATGCCTAAATAGGCTATACGCTAACCAAAAAAATTTCCACCGCAATCCGCTAACTGTACTTACACCGTCCCGCGTACACTCCCCGTGGCCTGCGTCCTTAAAACTGAGGGAGGCGCTTGATCACGACACGAATGAAAAAATGCAGAGCGCACGTGCATCTTACACTTCCGGTGCTTCCACGACACAAGTATTGCCAGGTCAAAATGTGTACGGCATCTGTAAGGATACGACCATCTTGCCAATGTATTAGCAAGGCTGTCATAATTCCTGCTTTGATTATACGGGACAGCGTTGCTACCCTTGTACTGGCTTAATTGCGTGTTCATATCATTATGGAGGACGACTAATGTTGGTTTTAAAACAATGCCTGAACTACTTTTTGTTTGGCACGAACTGGGTTTTGTCCTTCTTAAGCGTTGGTTGTGCTCTAGTGAACCCCGATATCAGGGCTGTATTCGTATAGAAAGCACCATGTGCATGCTCCATGGGTCTGCAGGAGGCCTGAGCCGGCTAGCTGCCGTGCTGGCGCCGGCGGGCCGGACAGTAGATACCAGTCGGGAGACCTTGGAGGGGTAATGTGACAACAGGAGGTAAGAAAGTATTTATTTCCAAGTGGCTTGCATTGCTGTTTTGTAATAATTGACCTTGTTGGTTTCACTTTTAAGTCAATCTATTTAGTATGCAATTGGCGTCAAACACCGAAGAGGGACGTCATGGGCATACATTTCCATCTCTATCACTCAAGTGCGTAGGCCGCCGCGACGTGGCTGGCTTCGATTCAGCCGACCCGGGTTCAAGGCCCAGCGGCTTCCTTGAACAAGGAGCATGCTGGCTCCCAAGAAACTCTGTTATATTCCATTGCCGGTTTAAAACACATAATTAATGGTAATTATCAAAACTAATTGGAGCGCAAATTGAATTTTGTTGTTTGTGAATCCCGGGTGAACGAATTAGTGTGCTTAGCTGGAACCAGTCAATTGACTGGTGCAGTCGTTCTAGGTATACACACTTTCTACTCGCCCAAGGCTCGGCGATTAAGCATTAAAAATACATTTATTGAATTTAAAGTTAGGCATGTCCATGTCCAATCACTGACAAACCTGCAATACGAAGGTAATGCTTGACTCTGCGCTAGAGGGACAGCAAATACCGCACCAAGATTTAACCCTCGCCCCACCGGGGGCATCGATGGCCCCCCTAAGGTTTTTCCGGGATAGCAGAAAAATGAAGAGGCCCAGCACCGCGGTTGAGAGCTCTACCTCTCACTGCATCATTTTCCCACCATCCCTGAAATTTTTACCCCTGTTCACCCAAGGTCAGGTCACCAGACGAGGTCAACCAAGGTCACCTCACTTCAACTTTAGAGCTCTGTAAGAGCTACATTTCTAAGTCGATCGATTTGAAACTTCCTACACTTCATGGTCCCTCCAGGGTCTACAAGGTGTATATCCGGGATTTTTCGATTTCGTGCCCTGAGGTCAGGTCACGAGGTGACCTCTACCGTTGAAAAAGCATGGGGAAAAGCTGTCTTATGGTTTAAAAGTCACAAAAACGATTGAAAATGCTCAGCTTGATCAGAAAAGCGTTCTTGGACACCTTTTCACGGATTCCAGGGGCCATATTTGGGCTTTGAACTCTTTAAGGTCATCCAAGGTCACCAGGGGTCAAAAACAGTATTTTGACAATAACTTTTGACCTAATTAAGTTAGAGCGCTGAAACAAACACCATCGTGTTTGTCTTGTCACTGGCTTTCATTTGATATACGGCAGTCACTTTCTGACCTTTCGTAACCTCAGGTCATCTTAGGTCACGAGGTGACCTCTGGAGGTCAAACCACTGGCGGGAGGTCTTTACGTTTTTCATACCGGAAAAAGGATTGACAATTCCCTATCAAATGTACTTTACCAGACCTCAATAGCTCTAATGGCATAAGAGTTATGCCCAGTTTGCTTAAGCATTGCATATTTGAGTGAAAATAGCCGATCTTGACCTAATTTGCCCTCTGGAGGTCAAACCATTGACCTGAGCACTAAAACACGTGAAGTAATTTCTTACTGAATTCACGCGAGCTTTCTAATGCACTTTGCAGATTTGCGCTAACGTCAATATTTTCGGAGTTAGAGGGGGGACCATCGATGGCCCCCGGTGGGGCGAAGGTGGCGCTGGACCCCCGGTGGGGCGCGGGTTAATGGGCTTGGGATATATAGATATGCTTATTGAACTATCCACCACTCAACAATGGTTGAAAACAAGGAAAACTGAACGGGGTTGCAGGACAGCAGGATGCATGCATTGTTGTTATACGCAACTGCAATAGTTTTAACATGAAATTACAGACGGTGCTTCGGAGCCCACCAAAAGTGAGCTGTTATTCTTGGCCACCTACGTCTTAAAGGACTAAATATAAATTCACATCGACCATCACGATTTGATAACACAAGCATTAATAGTTAATATAAGCCGACACACAAACTATTACAATCAATCTAAGCCAGACCATGGAAAATACTTGAAGGGAATGTGACACCTTGGTCGAATCCTGGAATTTAGTGTAATTAGGCGTACTTTTAGTCAAAAATAATGAAACCACTCATGATTTCTCTGAAAAATGTACAATAAGCTCAATATTTGGTTTTTAAAAATACTCCTCTAGAAAAAGAAATAAATATCAGTCTGTGGATAATGTCATGATCTGGCAACCACTACCATACTTGAAACGCTTCAAGGGCTTCGATTGGCTGATGCTCATCGTGACATCAGCATATGTTGATGTCGTCACACCAGTAGCTCACAACAATGGCCACTGGCGACGGGGGGCTGAGGGGGGCTGGTGTCAGGTACGTTTTAGCTTTTTTCTACGGAAATATCGAGTTCCAACACAAATGAAATATGGAGTACCGGGTTTTCCGACCTGCTTTACAACTTGCCTATCTCAGTTAAAATCACGTTGCGAAGGTGCCACATTCCCTTGAAGAGATACACCCCTGTAGTAGTATTCTACGCAAACTTGTATAAATATCAGGCTTCTGACTTTGACACTGGGCAGGAGACGAAGATGAGTCGATTTGCAAACACTGTTCCGCACCTGTAAGAGCAGGTTTATAATACACCCTAGACAGAACGGAACAGCAGTCGCAGAATCAACAATTGAGTAGCTGGAGATGTCTTCACATGCTTCTCAAGTCCCGCACTTGCGTGCCCTGTGCTTCCATGCCTACACTGCAATCTTCATTTTGTAGCTGCGCACAACTACTGTTCTCAATATATAAACTTATCTGGTAATGGGGAGCGAGCCATGCCGACGACAAAGTTTACCTCAAGCGGGGGTAAACCAAACAGTTATATTACAAATGTTGCGATTGTAAGCTGGTCAGGGAACTGTTTTCGAGTAAACAGTTATAACAGTTATCTAAATAGTGGACTGTATCAATTATATGAAGGTTGACTATACATTGTTCGGTCTTCCCATCCCAGAACCTTTTCAATCACCGTCAACAGAGAAAGCAGGAGGATCAATTGGCTGAATTTATTTTTCAATATTTTGGCGCTTGATGTCACGAGGGAACCAAATAATACATAAACACAGAGTATCTTTCTAAAACATGGAATGTGACAGTCATGGAAAATCACAGAGATGACATAACAGGTTCCAAGGTTGGATACGGTCTACAACCACTCGGCTGGGCTGCACCGGTGAATACTCACGCGTACAGGCCTGCACTGGCCTGCACCAATCCTTAAGGGTGCGTTACCCTCGACACATGCACCACACGACGTGACCCGTCAGAACTAATACCCTGTTTCCCCAACAACAGATGTCAGGTCATTCGTTCATTCATTTCGATACACAGACCGCCCACGTGACACGTTGGTTGTAAACCGTACTACGCTTCCGCATTCCACGCTTTACGACCCTTCAGGTAAACAAGAACCGCTGCGGGCAAGGTCAGACGGGTCGCAGTAACAGGTGCTCTCGCAGGGGCGGGCCCAGTATTTGTCCGAGAGCAGACTGCTAAAGCCTTTGTCTTGATTTCTCTAAATAAGAAAGCAGTTGCAGCTCGCACAACTGTCACCTGGGATGGACCAAAGCTAGCCAAATGACATTTCAAGCATGGCTGTGGATTGGCTACGCTCTTTGCGTCAGTTAGCAGCTAGTTAGTTGTAGGATCCTCGACTACTTTGTCCACTTTCGTGACCAAACCTTGTGGACCCACTTTCTTCCTCCCAAACTAAGCTAGTCCTTTTCCATCCTGGTAAATATATCAGAAATATTTCCGTAATATCCTTGTTTACTGTTTTCCGTGAGAACCACAGGGAAATTTAACGACTTCTTCCATCCCGAAAAAAATATAAAAAACGTCGTCCACCCAGTCACATAACATCCCCTCTTTATGCGGAGGGTCCTAACTTTGTAAACATATAGTGTCTTCTTTTGAAAGCTATCGTTTTTCAGCATTATTGCTCGGGCCGCCTTGCGTCGGTGGTGCGTCATTTTCCGTGCGTGTGTAAACACACACACACGCACATACACATGACACATGGGCCGGGTGCCCGCATTTGTGATCGCCTTGGGGTTTTCTTAGAGATTCCCCGCCCCGTGGCGGTCACGGAAAGGGGCGTGCGTTCGTACGGGACTCACTGACTTGCTCACCCACCGAACCCTGAGGCGCGCAGCTCCATGTGTTTACCAAAGTATTTATTATGGAACATTGTTCTGATGCTCGGAGATGGGGGGCGTGGTATCCCTCGATCACGTGCGGAGTTTTCCTCACTGTGATCGAGAAGTGTTTCTGATCATAGGGTAGTTTGTGTTGTAATCGACAAAACACGTGTTCTGTCTCAATCCCGTCCAGACGCTTTCTGAACACATCAGTTCGATATAAACCAAAGCCTTTGTAATGTATTAGAAGCAGTTTCTTTAGGTATAGGCCCTGACCTAGGACAGTATCGAAAGATAGTCTCCGAAACATATGAGACCGTCCATAAAGTACAGAAGGAAAAACAAGGGGGAGCGGGAAGTCAGCAACCGTTTTGTTAGACGTTACAACAGGGTGTAAGCAAGTATTACCATGAGGGGGGGTTAGAATTATAAGAATACATGTAACGTAATTTATGGATAGGCCCTCAGCTCTGACTTAGAATTAACACGCGCATTGACGGGGGTCTGAGCCACCTTCGCATTGACGGGGGGGGCGGGTACCCGCCCCCTAAGATCTCGAGAACCACGGTAGGTAGCGAAAAACGGTAAACGGCGTTGGGCTGCCCATCCACTTCTCCATCGAAAACATTTGAACCATTTTTTTGTCAGGTCACATTTAAGGTCACGAGAGGTCAAAACATGCCCGTCATAGGGATAACATGTAAAATTCAGTTTTTCGGGCATTACATCTGAACAAGTAAAGATAGAGCAAAACGACTTGAACTATATGAATCCTCTTAGCAAGTCGAATCGAATGATATATAATTTGACCTTGCTAGGTCAAATCAAGGATTTGACCTGACCTTAGGTCAGGTCAGGGTCAAATTATATAAAATGCATATCATTAGAACCGCAAAGCCCAGGCGAGTCTAATACAGCTAAAATAAATGCTCTATCACCATCCGTTACTGAGTTATTCCGTAAAAACCATTTTTCCCATGTATTTCCAATGGAGAGGTCATGCGTCGTACCTGACCTTACGTCATCGATATCAAAAATACCGGAACATATTTTAGAGAACTCGGTGGGGCCATTATGTGATATGAGTTTCAATTGGATAAGTTCACCCTGCTCCGACTTATGCTATCTTAAACTTTTTTTGAGGTCGGGTCACTTGACCTGTACTGGTGACCTGACCTGAGATGACCTAACCTTAAAATTTTCACAGAAGTTGTAAAAATGATGAGGAAAAAGGTATACCAAGTACGGCGGCGCTACGCGCCGCCGTTTTTCTACTGTCTCCGTAAAACCCGAGGGGGCGGGTACCCGCCCCCCCGTCAATGCGCGTGTTAAGACTGATGTGATTCAATGGAGTCCACACATCATCACCATTGAATTTTGGAATTGCTTGTGTGACCTTTTTATGAGGAGAGGAACCATGAGAGATTCGTGTGAATACGTGTGCTGACGTCCAAATAACCCTCACATGCCTCCAGTCATGAGTCAGTAGTTCCCTGATGTTAGGAGCTAAAGGTTTGTGCAAAACACGCGCAATAAATGTTCCATAGTCCGTATAGATTTTCAAGACCTGAACGACGATCCTGAAATATTCGGCAAGTATTAGTGGGTGATGCAACACCACCTCCCCTGCAAAATTTCAGTGGGGGTGTCATTAGCCATTTCAAGGAGTATCGTAATCATTTCAGGGAAAGCCGTAGTTCAATTGGGCGAGAAAGTACCCTCTTTCTGGAAATTTACAGGTCCAAAAATGACTTTTATGGAGTCTAAAGGATACAAAAAACATGTTACTGTGTCAGGGGACGAAAATATATGTTTTCATCACAGCAAAAAGCAGAATAAACAGATATTTTGCTAACAAACTGCAAAGTGGCAACATCAGCAGCAAATAATTGCATCGGGCTTGAACTTCACGCCCCGAGAGTGAAGAGGGTTTACCGGTCGAAAATTCGGAACATTGAATGCGATAAAGCTGATGGACTAAGGAACGAGACACTCAAGTCATCACATAGCTGCCCCAAAGTGGGAGGATCATACGCAGATCCAGGGGAGCAAAGAGGGGCACGTCCCCCTCTATCGACCCTCGGAGCCCCCTGAAATGGCCATGGCGCCCCCTGAAAGGTTGATGGCGCCCCCTGAAATGTGATGATGATGATTGTTCCGGCCGTCGAATAAAGATATTCATATGGGGGGCGCTTCGTTAAAGTCGCCCCAATCGCCGAAGGAAGCTCTGGCGATTCCGGTTTGGATGACAGCCGATTTGTGGCGAGGACCCGCGCCGTTGCGCCGTCCCCACCGTCCAGATCCCACCCGGCCGCCTCTCGGGACCGGAGTAGGCTGTCTTCGGGACCGTTTTTGTGATGATTTCCCGGGCTTGCATACCTGCATTGCAACCTCGATCAGCTTGGGTGATCCAAGGCATAGGCGTTGGCCGTCAGCCCAGTCTTTTCGGTAGTCGGTTTGGTCGACTGAGTGGAGATGCATTCGTGAGTCTATCGGTCCTGTTTTTATACAAGTAACTAGATATTTCGGGTACGAATTAGTGGCTATCATTATATTCTTATGATATTGTAGTGTGACATTTTTCTACGTATTGTGCGATGAATAAATTATCTCCACCCGCTATGCACGATCTATGCACAAATACCAAAAATAACAATATCTTTAGAATGCAGCTTCAGGGAGGTTCCATGACGGGAGTATCATAAAGAATATTCTTCCGATATTTTTCCGATCATAAAAAATTAATCGCAGAGACAAATCTAAAACAAGTGCTGCAAACTCGACAATTGAATCAAAACTGCCCTCAGTCCTTCCATTTTCATTTCAAGAAAAACGTGACGTCTTTAACAAGACTCCCCCTGAAATGTCGCTTTCCATCCCCCCCAGGATGCAAAAATCGGTGCCAACCGATAGGATTTTGCGCCCAACTGATGGGTTTTGCCGGTCAAAAGTGGCAACCCCCTGGTCCAAATGGCGCCCGTCGGGAAGCTGCCCGCCCCCCCCCCGATCGGCAATCCTGGAGCCGCCTACGGGGGAGGATACCCTAGTCACCAGCCTCGGTGATAACAGGTGCTGGCAGAATATGATACAGAAGTCTGACTCGCACAATTGCTTGCCTTTCCGTATGAGAAGTGTACTACGGGGACACACTAGTTGAGTTAATCGCTGCCCTGAAGTCGTCGTCGCTAGCACTCTGCTCACAGTACAATCGCTGCTTTCTTTTCCCCAGAAAGATCTTGTCACTCCAGCCCGTGGTGGCCAGAAATGGGTCTTACTGATATTGGTAGAGCCTGGTGTTCTGCCGTTTGTATCCCGCTGAACGGAAAGTGTCATCCTTGATAATGGCGATGGAGGCACAATGATCTAAATCCTGGAATGCTTAGTAGAGTGTGACACCCAGGCGCCCTGAATTTCCCCTTCACTTTTTCCCCTTCATTTTTTTCTAACTCACTTTTCCAAACACTTTTCCTGGGGATTTTTTTTAGCATAATTCAATAATCCTAGTATATATAAAACCATCTAGTGTGGAAGGAAAGACAAATTTGATGAAAAATGCGCGAGTAAGGGCTAGTAAGGGCTGTAACCGAGTTTCAACTAACTCCCACAATATTATAGCGTTTGGACTTTCTACTCGCCTTCCATATTTGCAAGCGTGAATTTTACACTCACTATCCCAATGCAAAACCAGTTTTGAGACACTGCAGAATGGAGTGCTGCGAAATCCTAAAGATTATCAACATACTGAACGCGTCTTTTTTCTGAGTGTCACCTTCCCACTCTGCTCTTTGTCAGCAAAAGTATTCCATCAAGCAGTCGTCGGAAGTTCCACTTGTAGTGTATTCCGTGGACGCCATGGATCAAAATCTATTCACATTTAAACTTGCGCTAGTAACAGTGGCATCTCCATAAAAGTCCGGATCTTCCGGCTGCTGGTAAGGTTGTATTTTAGACCTCTCTCGCTGTCGGAAGTTTTGCCCTGCTGAGGGAGGATGATGAGCAACAAATGAAGAAGGCTTCCATAGATCTTAGCTGACCCCGGAGGATAATTTTTGGGGTTTTCACTCGTTGGAACAGATCTCTCGCGGCAGCTTTTGCTTCTGGTGATCATAGACCAATCAATTTCTAGGTGTCCCCTAAAATCGATTATTTGGGTACCTAAAAGGTACGAAAAGGATTTGGGCGGGTCAATTCGGCATAAACCTCCCTCAGGATCGTTCCCTGTCACCCGCCTCTCCTTGCTATTGCACACAGCTCACATCGGTAAAAACACCGTCTTGGGTCAACTAGGCCATTTGACCCAAATCAGGTACAAAGTAGCTCAGCCTATTCTTCATGTGTACTTTAAATGTGTTAAGAATGGTCCATTCTGTCAATATTATTTCGAAAATACACCCCGTATCTTTCTGGTACGATTTTTTTAGCTGTAACTATGCAAAATTTATTTCATGCTGATTTCTCGAACGCGGAGAGTGATCTGATTAAGACCAAATTTTGATCGGATGTCCAAAATAAACCATATCATGGAAAATTTGCGGGGCGCTCATTTTTAAACAAACATAGGCAAAATATGAAGCCACATCGATTAAAAAAAAACACCAATGCAGCAACATTTCATATGTTAGTAGACTCATGAAGGCTCATATTGTCCAGTTGCAGAACAATGTGCGATATCCAGCTTCGGCCAGGCAGGCCGAAACTGGCCAGAAAGTGAGGGAACCATAGACCTTCAGCCTCCAACTCTGGCACTACATTTTGAACTGCAAAACTGAAAGCTAACCAGATTTTGGCCTATTTTTGCTGCCAGTTAATCACACTAAAAATTTACTGTGCCCACAAATCCATTAAAAACGAAATAAACATTTTTGCTGGAAGTGAAATGGCCTGGTCTCACCTGAGGCTCATTTTGTGAAAACAGCCTGTTAGTTACCCTCACTGGTCCACAAGAGGAGGTAAGACTCGAAAGAAAGGACGTGCTTGAAATGCGGTCATGAGACGGAGTGAGCTAGCGAGCGATAGCAAGGAAGTGAACGCAGGACTGCATTTCCCAAATGACGAACTTGTGTTGAATCTTCTTTGTATGTCATGAAGATTTATCTCCACTCCGTCGGATCTATGGGACCAATTGGAGCAAGGATCACATCGGCAGATCCATGATTTCCGGTATTGTTGCATAGGCAAAAAACTGCATCCATGATTGTGACAATGTAGGGTCTGCACATAATTGACTGTTTTTTGGTCCAAAACATGTGGTAGCCATCGGCTTAGTATGATGCTCAGTACCCCTGATCATGCTGTGTATGCTTTATTAGTCAATCATAGAATTGGGATATTACAGCAATCGTAATATAAAAAATATAGGTAGAATTCGCAAAGCCCTATTAATGTTTAATGAGACCTCTTAGCAGGGGCGTAGCCAAGGAGGGGGCGGCAGGGACAGCCGCCCCCTTAGGGCCCGAAGGGCCCCCCTGAGGATACGGACCGCGCGAAGCGCGGCTCGCCTCCACTATGATCTGTGGCCAAATTTGAAATTTCATACCAGACAGCGCACTCTCAAGCCCTCTTCAGCACTCTATTTTGTAACAAGCAAGGCCCTTTTTACCCATCAGGGCTCTTTTGGCGCTGTCGCAGGGAAATCGAGCGAAATCCTGGCTACGCCCCTGCCTCTTAGTAAATACGAATGTGTGATAACTGAGAAGTGCTGCTCCAATTTTTTCCTCCTGCCTTATTTCAAATTGCTTTATTTTATTCATTTTGTGTTTTATAACACAACAATAATACATGGTTGCTTGGATTTAAAACATCAGTCCCACTAAAATACTTGAATTTTGTTATGGGCTACACTTCGGCTGCTTTCGATGAAAACATCACCCCCTGAGCGATGCTCCCCTGTAGAGATAAACGCTCCCGTCGGACCTTTTGTCCCCCTCTCTGTCTCCTCGGTCGGTTAGTCATTCTAAAATTCCCGAGCATTTTTTCTGGGGGGACGTTTGCAAGCCCGATTTAGCTATTTTCGTCTAATTACCACGATATTATTTCACAAGACAAGTAGCTATTTCTCTTGTTAATGGAATACAGAAGCTACCGAAATATCATCAATCATGATTGGACAATCGGTCGGATGAAGTCTGATGCTTTCGTCTCAGTTTGGAAATTGTAAGAGCACTGATCATGGTTTTTGAGAGACAATAAATTGTTAGGCGGACTTAAAATGATAAAACATCAGCAGCTAGATTTCACTTCTTGGTACGAGCAGGTGCGATGCACCGTTTTAGATTCTTGGAAGTTTTTCAAAGACAGAAGTGTAGATTTTATTATAAAACTTGAAAACTGTTTTATAGAACTTAAACTTCTTCGCCGAGCCTTTTTTGATTTTTATTTTGTATGGGAATGGTATGGAAGAGATAGCCACAAAACTTTGTTGTTTTCGTTTTCTCGATCTTTACCCTGGACACATCATTGTAGCTCACCTCTCGGTCGTCTAGACCATCGATCCAATAAGAAAACACCTTGCGGAGATGACTGAATGTTGGGGTGGTAAAAACTGAACCAGTTTTGATGACCGGGATGATGTAATATTAATTAGGGTGAATCCCATTGTTTTTTTACAATTCCTTCATATCCTCATTTCAAATATTTGATTCGACAACACGGTAGCCAAAGTTCATGCAAACTCTATGGCTGTGGCGGATCCAGAGGGGAGGGCAAAAAATATTTACCCCCTAAACGGACAAGCTCGGGGCAGAACTATGTTGTGCCTTCCCCTCCCCCCACAAAGTCATCGACCTCCTTTTTGCCTCCACTCCGCTTGAGTTCATAACCGAGATTTGTGTTCCCTTAACTCTAAACTTCAAACAGAACCAGTCAACTTCAGTGTTAGCATTGGGCCGTGGATAGCAAAAACAAGCATCTTGTGCGCATATATTTCACCCCGTGATGGTTTTTTGCCTTTCGTCTTGGGCATCCCCAAAAACTACGGTCAAATTATATTGCGGCAACATTTTTCACTGTGTGACGTTTTTTATTTGTTGCGACTTTGCCTTGCCCCCCCTCCAACCGACCGGCTAGATCCGGCACTGCCCAATGGAGACGTCCTTATCCACTCAGCAGGGCCTCAGCAGCCGGATCCCGTCCTCAGTCGGCTGCCACGTGACTGGCG
Organism: Lepas anatifera; assembly: GCA_034440635.1. Lineage (NCBI taxonomy): Eukaryota > Metazoa > Arthropoda > Thecostraca > Lepadidae > Lepas > Lepas anatifera. The sequence continues at coordinate 58,899 of JAOTON010000859.1, read as the reverse complement.
CGCGCCCGAGGCGCAGAGGAACTGGTCACGCCGGTAAACAGGTGTCCGTGTGCCAGTGGCGTAGCTAAGGGGTGATCAGGCTATAGGCTCTCCTTTTGTTCAATATTTCCTATCCAAATTTTTGAATATATTTATTTTGGCTTCTAACTGCAGTTTCTCTGCTATCAACCACCTTGACGTATTTCTTGTAATGCCACTGCTCCTGTCCCATTCACTAAATCATGAATGAACAGACCTGGCTCAGCGGCGACTCATGCGAATCTGGTACTGCCAGCGCCATCTATTGGGAAAGTTTTATAAAACTTGAAATAACTTTTTCGCCGAGCCTTTTTTGGTTTTGATTCTGTATGGAAATTGTATAGAGGAGATAGCCGCAAAACTCTGTTGTTTCCGTTTTTCCGATTTTTACCCTGAATTTTTGGAAAACGCTTTCAAATTTCAGCTTCTAATATCTTTCTTATAAAGCAAAAATTCAAAAAAGTACAACAACAGAGTTGTGGAGACTGGCTCCTAGAACATAGGCCCACTCACACTGTTTCAATGATTATATTATGTAAAAAGTTATTCAAACTTTAAGTTTGAGAAATTTGAAAAAGAAAGTCAAATTGTACAAAAACTGGAAATGCGTCACGCTTGAAATATCAACTGCCGTAAAGATACACATATTGTCTACTTTTGGTGAAAAAATCCCGACGATGGCCACCTTACTTTACGAGATATTTCACGAAATATGCTCCCATAGGGTTAACATTGATAACGCACCTTAAAGGCCGGCCGCTACGCGCGACCGGCTAATATTCAAAACACTAGCACACACGTTAAAATCCTCACTTAAAGTTACACCGGTGGCGGGGCTCCGAAATGACTTAAGCGTTCGAAATAAATCTAAAGGTTAGAACTATCCCCAGCAGGATAAGCGAACTGGTCAGGCAGGCCAAATTCGCCCACTGAAGATAGTTTTACGTTAAATTCCAATAAGTTCTAATATATAATTAAATAAAGTGTCTCTGCGCTGGCAAACAGTGCCAAACGCAGAGCCCAGCCCACACCCACCGGCGGAGTCGTCCCAACTGACTTCTCAACGAGTCGCAACAATGGCGGCGCGCGTGCCGCCCAGGCTATAATTGCCATGACTACCAGCGAGTCGCGCGAACAGAAGTGAAGTAACTTCGAGCGCTCTATTATTGGAGATATACCACGCGAAATAAGGTCGATTTTTAGATGCTATTTCAACAACAAAAACAGGGAATTCAAGTAGCACGAAAACGACACAGAGCAGAGGTAGCAGCAAAATAATCATAAAAACACTCCATACCGGTTCCAGCAACACTTCAGAGGCAGATACAGACCTGTTCCGATGCCATTTCCACGGAAAAAGTGTAAAACTTCTTCCAAAAAGGAATCAGAGCCTTCTTCTTCAATTGGAAGCTACACAAATTCGCAGTTATCGTGCACTTCACTAACGCGTCTCGCTGACGCTCCGCGCAGCCACGCACACCCTTCCCGTCGCACGCCTGTCGGCCAACTCAAGGCCTTTGAGAGGAGGTACAGTCATTAGGGCATATGACCGATTTCGATGACGTCATTAGTGAACTCACTGAAAAGTTCCACTTGAAGACAATAGAAATTGGCTGTTTTTACTCCTCATTTAGAGGTCTATATACCCAATTTACAGTAACAGCTTATACATCATATGAAAGCTTATTGAATTTTCTATTGAGCGTTTATTTACCAATTAGTCGTCAAATGCCTCCTTAGCCCCCTAAAAGTAGGATCAAAAACTTGCCTCCAGGAAGGTTGACTTCGGCCGTATACCTTGCGGTCGCGATAGTGTAGTGGATAACATGGCTGTCTTTCACGCGGTAGACTAGAGTTCGAATCTCACTAGGGACATAAATCTGTTTGTTTGTTCTTGCCCATTTCGATGTATTCTTCAGTATCAAAAGAGTTTTATTGATAATAATATCCTAACACAGGCTTAATAAAAACTATTTTTTAGGATAGGCAGTGGCGGATCTAGGACGTTATTTGGGGAGGGCTATGGGCGAGGTGGGAGCGGATTTTTCTTTTGCATCGCAGACCTAGTGTAAACTTTTTGTACGGGGCAACACTTTTCACTCGAAAGGCGGATGATCATTTCATCCCTGGGGAGGGAGGGGGGCAAAACAGTATCCAGCCCGACGGTGTGGGCGGGGGAGGGGGGTCAACAGAGCCTAAATTACTGAAAACATGTTTTTTTAATCTATGGGCAAAGGGGAAACAGCAGGTTGGAGGGGGAAAATATATATTTCCCCTCCCCTGGATCCGCCCCTGAGTGGGAACGGTGAATGATTTGCTTTGCAGACCTAGTGTAACCTATTTTCAAGGGGCGGCACGTTACGTTTGGGAGGGGTGGGGGGGCAGGCTGCCTCCCTAAGGTGCGCTACTGGCGAAAGGGTTGAAACCTCCCCAGCTGTTACTGACCTACTGACCGAGGGGATTCGCCCCCTCTCCCGCCCCAGCTAACTCAGCTTCTTCAAAAAAGGAAAAATTGAATAACGTTGCATTTTATTAAACACTGGGTGGTCAGTAGACTCTCTGGCTGCACTGGCCCTTCAGCTGAGGGGAAGTCAAATTCAAGTTCAATGATATTTGCTGCAAAGCTTATCAATATGCGCTTACAGGCGTTTGCAATTAGCTGGTTGTACTTCGCCTTTTCCCAATCGCGATTTTAAATATGAAAAGGCATAGGAAAGTAAACTGAATTACTACGCCACCCCTTCCCTTCCCGAAGTGTCCACGTAAGTGAGGTAAATTAACGCAGTAGAGTTGAATGAGTTTGCTGAGCTCAACTCATCAGTATGCAAGCAGGCTGTGATAACGCGTGATTGGATGAAAATACGGTTCCTAGGAAAAGGCAAGGGGGATGGAGTTTTCAAAGGTAAAGTAAGTGGCGTAGCCAGAAAGGGCGCTATGAGGTCTGTCCTGCAAAACGATTGCTTATCGCCTTAATCGAATACTGGTTACGCCACTGAGCAGAGAGTGGCATGCACACTCCATCCCGGTTGCATCAAGTACCAGTGAGGGATTCGAACCCACGTGAGCAATGCCATACTCTCTAGGAAAGAAGAGGCATGTGAGGAGAAGGCAAATAAATGAAAAGGAATTGGAGGACGAACATAGGAGTCGTGGGATGAATGAAAATTTAACCATGTTCCTATAACTGAATTTGACCACATTTTTTACGAAAAATTGGATCTATGAAATGTATACCAAATAAGCAAATGCATACGCCAGAAAACCTTATCCGGATACTAGCCTTCGTATCGCAATAGTCATACCGTGTACTGAAAATCATGGTCAGAGAACAAGAGATAGTATTATCAACATCATCCTATTTTTTAATTTCCTTTTTACGTAACAACTGGTCAACAGAAACAAAAATAACAAAAAGACTGCGAAAAAATCAGCATGGCAAAACGGAACTATAAAATTAGTTAGACAAAATTTCAGAAGCAAGAAGCACAAATAATCAATCAACGCAAAACAAATGAACGCAAATGGTGAGAAAGAGACACATGCTGACCCTAATGGAATGCTGTACGGTTCGGCTTACTCATAGGTGTATACCATTGTTTAGCCCCTTGGTCAGGAAGTCTCCCACACTCCCTCAGTGAATCTCTTCCTTACTTCCTTCTTCCCTCTCTCCCTGCTCCTCCTTCTTAATTCTTTCCATCTTCTTCCTCCTTGCTTCTCTCCCCCTCTCTCTCTCGCGCGCCTCTCTCCCCCTTCCCTTCTAAACTCCCTTTCTCCCTTGCCTCCTTCTTTCTTTCTTGCTCTTTATGATAAATTATAGATATTTTTGTGACAACCAGCCTCCAATGTTTTTGTGTGTGTGAAATATTGGTTGATATCTAGGCCAAGATTATATTTATGTAAACTTGACCATAAAAATTGTTCTTATGTCAGCTTAGGAGGCGGGTGCGCCACCTTGAATTTTTGCGGGATAGGGACAGAAGAAATTGTGTTATGGTACATGTGTTATCACCTTCATTTTGATACAAGTAGCATTACCAGCAAGCATCAGTGGTTGTTCGAGGAAAGAAGGTCTTCATGTGAAATTGTTTTTTTCTCTTTTGTTTTGCCCTGGCTGCTTATTGGGGGCTGGCGCCGCCGCGGCTTGCCGGCGGCCGGCCGTCCGGCCGTGGGCAGGTGACGTCCGCTCTGCGGTTGCGTGGTTTCGTATCCGCCGGTCGCTGTACCGGGACGGCCTCCCGCCGCCCGCCGCTGCGGCCACTCTGCGGCTCCGGGTCTTCGGTCGCCGCGGTCGATTAGCCGCGGCGACCGAATCTTCGCGTTTAATCTTACCTATATCTTAGTATTTAATAATTCTTTCTAGTATCATTAGTATTTATAGTATTGTTCTAGATTCCCCAGATGTGGGACAGAAAAAGCTTAAGGTATATCTAGTAGTTTTTTTCAGTTTGTACGTATGAATCTTAGACAGGACGTCGTTGCTCCTTATCAAGCGTTGGTCGTTCGGGGTTGCCATAACTGCATTTTCAATTCTGATAAAACTGAACACCAAACAAAGCTATATACACACAGCGATACATTGACAGGTGCAAGCCAAGACCTAGAAGATATCTGTCGTGATGTTCTCTGAAATGTTTGAGAATCCTTTTAAAGATATAGTACTTGAAGATACTTCTGATTTAAACCAGCAATTTATTGAAATAATAAAATAAATGTGAATACTATGTACCTCCCATTAAAATGAATATATCAAATAGTTTTCAAATTATCCATATAAATGCGCGATCAATCAAAAACAAGTTTGATGAAATCAAAACCTTTCTATCACAATCTGGCATAACTTGGTCTATTATTTGCATCGCGGAGACATGGCTGAAAAAAGAAATCGAAAAATATTTTGATATAGATGAATATGAACTATATTCATCGAGTCGGGAGAATAATCAGGGGGAGGAACAGCAATATATGTGAACAAAAAATATACCTCTAGAAGAAGGGCAGATCTAGAGTTTGAACAAATAGAATCCACTTTTGTAGAAGTAGAGAACGCAGGAGATAAACATGGGAAACATTTCGTGGTTGGTGAGGTTTATAAACCTCCAAACCAGGATAGCAATAGCTTTCTGGAACATTTGGAAAAGGTTTTGGACTCAATAAATCCGTGTAAAAATGACTATGTATTGGCAGGGGACTTCAACTATGATTTATTAAAGACTAAAGATGACAAAAACGCACATAAGTTTCTAACCCTGATGTTATCATACAACCTTTTGCCTCTGGTCTCAAGGGCAACTAGGTTTGCATCAAATTCTCATACCTTATTGGATAACTTTTTTGTCAGTAATACAGATCAAGTTGCACATTCAGGTATAATTGTAACTGATATATCTGATCATTTACCTATATATATAACTTTAAAAAAAGATTAGTTAATACAAAAACGGCAATTATGATAAAGACTTTAGACTGGTCCAAAGAAAAAGAACTCAATGATTATATTGTTTCGGAATTAGCCAATTTTCAAAACATCAATGATCCTGATGAGGCTTGTGAAGTTCTTATAAATACTTATAAAACTGGAATTGATAAATTTTCGAAATCATTTAAACCATGTAGAAGGAAAACCCCAATTAAACCGTGGATTTCTCCAGGGATACTAGCGTCTATAAATTATAAGAACAAACTGTATCATAGGTATATTTCACACAAAAATAGGAAAAAAACAAATAGTGAAAATGATCCTGTGCTGAGACAACATGAAAATAAATATAAACTTTATAGAAACTACCTGACTAAAATTATTAAGGAAAGTAAGAGGAAATACTATATGTCTGAGTTTGAAGCTCATAAGGGGGATGGAAAAAAAACGTGGAAACTTTTGGATGAAATTATGAATCGAAACACTGTGAAAAGTACATCATATCCCTCTGTGTTTTTTGATAATAGTTCCGGGGAGCACAAAGATGATGACATAGCGAATGGATTTAACGATTTTTTTGCTACAATTGGATCAACACTTGAAAAAGACATTCCTGTTTCGAACATAAATCCTATAGAATATCTCGAAGATTACTCACACCCACCATTTACGGCTGAACTTTCAACAAACCAACAACAGATAGAAAATATCATCAAATCACTAAAACAAGTGGGTGGTGGCATTGATGGAATTAGCACAAAGATTCTACATCGTACATATAAAAGTTGTCTTTGTAATTTGACATATTTTTCCAACCTATGTCTTAAGAAAGGTATATTCCCAAAGATGTTAAAAGAAGCAGTAGTGGTCCCTATATTTAAATCAGGTGAAAAAGATAGATTTACGAACTATAGACCCATTTCATGGTTACCCATCTTCTCCAAAATTTTGGAACGGGTACTATACCAATATATATCTGATTATTTGATCGAAAATAACATCTTATATTCATTTCAGTTCGGCTTTAGAAAAAAGCATAGTACGTACATGCCTCTGGTACATCTTTACGAGAGCGTAACAAAATCTTTAGAAAAGGGTAACACATCATGTGGAATTTATTTAGACTTGAAAAAAGCATTCGATACGGTTAGTCTAGGCATACTATTGCAAAAATTAAATCACATTGGTATTAAGGGTAAATTGTATAATATTATTTCTTCATATCTAACTAACAGATTTCAGAGGACTAAAATTAAGGGGGTCATCTCTCATGCAAAACAATTAAGGACGGGAGTACCACAGGGATCAATACTAGGACCACTATTATTTATTATATACATTAATGATCTGTATCGAGTGTCCATTGGAACTAGATTTTACTTATTTGCAGATGATACTGCTATTATAATCTCGGGGGATGATGTGAGAAGTGTACAGTCAAAAATCCATAAAGTTCTTCCAGAAGTGTCAAAATGGTTTCAGTCCAATCGTTTGTCTCTAAATGCTTCAAAATCTCATTATCAGCTTTATTCTAGCGCTAACATTAGAAATTTTGATGTAAGACTAAATGGAATGCAGCTTAAACGTGAAGAAACTGTAAAGTATCTTGGCGTTTATATTGACGAAAAGCTTAAGTGGAATTCGCACATCCTTCATGTGTCTTCGATTATAAGTAGAAATTTAGGAATCATGAGCAGAGCCAAGTATTTCCTATCATCGCACGAACTCACTCATTTGTATAACGCCTTTATATTGCCCCATCTAAATTATTGTGCAATGGTTTGGGGTAGTAATTACGAATCCACTCTCGATAAGATCATCAAATTACAGAAACGTGCTATTCGAATCATCGACAAAAAACCCTATTATTACCACACAAATGAATTGTTTCTAAAATTAAAAATACTTAAATTCCCTGAACTAGTCTCAGAACAAAAAGTTATTATATTGTCGAAAGTATTGGATGGTACAATGCCAGATGTGATATCGTCTCTTTTTCAGAAATACAGAACAACTAATACGAGATTGATTAGACACTTTGAAATACCTCAGGCTACAACAAATTATAGGAAATTTGCTCTGGCATGCTCTGCACCTGAAATTTGGAACAAAACTATATATCCAACCTTTAAATGTATAACGGAAGTTCCTCTAAACAAACATGTGCTTAAAAAATATATCAGAGAAGTATTCTTTTGCAATTATAGAATTCTTAATAATGAGCCTCGATGACCGGCGCTGATGGTGGTGATGATGCACCGGAGCACAATGTGTGTGGGTGTGGGCGTGCGTGTATGTGAGTGGGATAGTGTGCTTGTAGGTGGGCGAGAGGGAGTACTTGTGGGTGGGAAGGTGGATGTCTGCCGTGCGTGGGTGGGTGACTGCGGTACTCGGTGTGTGTGGGTGTGTACGTGCGCGTGTGTGTGGATGTTTAGGCAGGCGTGCGTGCGTGGATTCGGATATGTGTGTGTGTGTGTGTGTGTGTGTGTGTGTGTGTGTGTGTGTGTGTGTGTGTGTGTGTGTGTGTGTGTGTGTGTGTGTGTGTGTGTGTGTGTGTGGCGCGTGCGTGCGTGCGTGCGTGCGTGCGTGCGTGCGTGCGTGCGTGCGTGTGTCTGACTCCCTGCTGCGCTTGCTTGCTAATTTGCCTGCTTGTTTGCTTGCTTGCCTATGCCTGCATGTCTGCCCTAATTTGCTTTCTGTCTTCCGAGTTCTCTGGCGAATGTTACTAGGCCTCTATCTTTTCGCCAGAATCTCGGAGGGGCTAACACGAATCTCCAGTTTTGGGTAGTCCCGTTTGGAAAAAGACTAACAATCTAAGTGGTAATGAGCTAAATTATTGTGCATTTAACCTAAATAGACCTGTATTCCTGCTCCCTGTATATTTACAGGGAGCTACTACTGGCAGTTTTTACTAATAGTATGATATTTATTATGCTTTCTTTAAGTTACTTTCTTTTTCCCAGCAGGGCGTGCCGCGACTTGTAATATTTTATGTTCTGGTGGTGTTAACGTAAGGGTACTGTTGTCGTTGGGATCGCGGAGGGGGCACGCCTGGCTACCCGTTTAAATGGATGGCGGACTTTTTCTAGCAATAGAATTGCATGAAAAAAATGTTATTGGATGAGAACAATTTAGTTGTTGCTAAACGGTATAGTAAACAAAAACAAATCATCAAAGAAGGAAACAAAATAAAAGAAAATACAAAGCAAAAACAACACTTTTCACCCAAAAGGCGGATGATCATCGCATCCGAAACGGTAATCCCATCCACCAGTAATCCCATCGTACAGTCTCCAGCTCCAACAGTGTCCAGCTATGAATTTACTATAAGCACCACAACATTCGGTGGGGGACTTAGGCCCCCTGGTCCTCCTTGTATACACCACTGGGTACAGCTATATTGATAACTTAAAAAAATCTATTATCTTCACACAGAAGGGATGGATAGTGACAATTCAGTGCAATTGTTCTGGGACATACAGAGCATGCAAACTTTTGGTTCTTCCAAATATATTGACCAGAAACAGTTCGGGCCAATTGCTTAATGAAAGAGGAATACAAATTCAGATTCTGAATAAAGATTACAATCCAGAGCATGATGAAACAAAGGTTCAGTACATCTGGATGAGTGATATTTTCTTCATAAAATATATGTGTTAAACAATTAATAATTCACATCTCATTTGAGGCTGATAGGTAGGCAGAATCATCAATTATGCTTCTGCATGAGTGATCAGCATCTCAGATTCTTGGCTGAGATGTTCAAACTAAGACAAAATAGCTCACATGTTTTCCACTGTGCATGCACAGTCTCTCTGGCCTGCCACCTAGCGGGAAGACTAGCCTACTATGCATGCATAGTGGAAGCAATTTGAACTATTTGGTCTCAGTTAGAACATCCTAGCTCAGAATCTGAGTTGCCAATAACCCCCCTTGCTGTACATGCACCAAAAGTCTGCATCCCCTCTACAAAATTCCAACACTGAACCTTATTTAATTTAGACAGTTCGAATATTCTGTATTCCCATCCCCCCTTCTGACTCCAACTTTTGGGAGCCCCTGCATTAATACATCAGAGGTAGTATTGATACCAGTTAACCACACCAGCTTTAAATACCACTCATTGAGTCAAAGTTATTTACTAACCTTTCTGTCAGCACCTGGTCAACCAGCTGGTGGTCTGATCTTCTCTGGTTCCGTGCACACCTCTCAGAAGCAGGCGCACCTACACTCCTGAAAAGCAATGGATCAATTTTTATATGCTTTGAATGCAAACAAAAAGCTTGGTCTTTCAAAGCATTTCAGCATTTTTAAAGCTTTTGATGGGGCAGAAATAATTACTTGGGGCAGCTTTTTCCCCTTTTTGGAGTCAGTGAGGAAAACTTGAAAAAGCACTGACCCCAATAGCCACAAAGATACCCCAAAATAAGGCTAAAGAAGCAACTAGTACCATTTCTAAGTGGAGTTTGTAGAGTTCATCACGACAAATTTTGCCCTAGTGAAGAAAAAGTCTGTCTAATTGAGGCAGGATTTGAGCGCCCACCACCTCCCTCAACAAGAAGTAAGAACCCAAGCACATTCTGAATACTAGGGAACAGAGTTTCAATGTACATGGAAAATCTTAATAATTTTCCATGTAGTTGAGTTTCTCACCTGGACAAACGAGCTGGAAGGTGCAAGGATGGCAAGACACCTGGCTTTAGACACGGCTTGGCTTTAAATCCCATGGCCATCTTGCACACATATGAGGTGTCCAGGTCAGTTTCCGAAAAGTGCAGGGAGCAAATGCGCGCATATTTCACGTTAAATATATCCTCACTTGCACACCTGTGTCTCCACTCCTCACACTGCTCTATGTCTTTGGTTGGAAACGAAAAATAGGATAAGTTCGCACATTCTGGTTTTCTTGGGCACGAGGAGCACCCAGCAACAGCACAAATAACCATGGTTTAGTTCATAGTATTCTCATCACAATAATCATAAGGCAAAAGAGACACTGGGAAAATAGAATTAAAAGAACAAGCACCACATTCTTGATCACACTGGCTGAACTATCTTGTAATCAAATATCTCAACTATCCGGATTGTTTTTCTGGTACTTGAATTGTTGCGCTTCTATTAGGCGCCGCAATAGCCGCAGATGCGCAGATCCCGCGCAGAGGCGTGACGTCAACAGTGATCAAGATGGCGCCGGGTGACACACAGGGAGATAGGCAATGACATACCCCTGGGCCAACTGAAGCACCTGATTGGCTGCCGCGCCGCCGCGCCGGCCGGCTGCGGCGGCGACAGTGGCGCCTTCAGCTGATGTTCCCTGAGAGGGTGAGTTTAATGAAACACCAAATAATTTGTGTTTAACTCATATCTAGCAATTTCTCGATTGTAAAAAAATGCGAGAATATCCTCTGAATACACATTCATGGTACGCCTCTGCATAACTGCAGGGGCTCTGGTGATGCCAATCTAGGACAGCTATGGTGATGCTAAGGAAACTATTTTATTGTTTATTAGTCCAAATATCAATATTTCGTAAAACAAATACATTACATTTTTGTTTGCCATAAAAATCTACATATAAATATGACCTTGTCTCAAAATGACCAAAAATCAGCCAAATCTGAAGGCCCCTTTGGTGTTTCTTAAGGCCAAAAACTTTTTCTGGAATTCACCCCCAAAAACAAGGCACACTTATCAAAGCGATCACGCTGAACAATTTTGTAATGCCATGTTTCCATCAAAAATGGACGCAACATGCTCAAAATCTGAACGCAAAATTTGAAACCTCCTTAAATACAATAATTTGTTCAAGAAATGTATTAAATTTTCATTGAAAATAAAGATAAGCATCTAAATATACCCTTATCTCAAAATGAGCAAAATCGTCAAAAACCTTGTGGTCGGTGGCGTATTTGTTCCTCCCACAAAGAACCAAAGTCAAAATTTCTAGTAGCAGCCGACCAGAAGTGATGAAGCCGACAAAGGCAGGTTAAAGGGTATGCACACCGGCCGTTCTAGTCACTTGTGGTCGGCTGCGTATTTTTTCTTGGCTGTGTATGCTTGTATCATTGGTTTTGTGTGATTGAGTGTCTGATGGTGTGCTTGAAATCCTATTAATTCAACCTGAGTGGTCTCCATTGACGCTGGACTAAGAATAGCCATGGTATTTGTGGAGAGTCCAAAGGTGTCCAATAAATAAATAAATAAATAAATAAGCTGGGCTCCCTCGTCACGACGAAAACAGTGGGCATAACAAATGAATTTTCAATATATCTTAACTTGCACATGGTAACATATATCACAAGCTCCGCTGATTCCTCTGATGTAAAGCACTTGCATGAGTTGGCTGATTTGTCCTTAAATCTGTCCAAAACAGCCGTGTTTTGGCTACCTACATGTCATTCTGGCGATTTTTTTGTTTGAATAGAACTTTCCTTCTCTATCAATGCCTGATTTGCATTTTTATTGAACAAAGGTGCAACAAAAGAGATAAAAACAAAGATATAGTAAGTTTTTGGCTACCTAAAAAGTGTCCATTTTCTTCCGGGGTGCCCGTCAAAGTTGGTGTGCCCCCATACCAAAGCTCTGGCTGCGCACATGCATCAGTATGTAAATAAATCCGCATAAATTAAGGGTAATAACATGGAATAGAGATACCTGGAATGGAGACCTTAATGCAAACCCTTTTGCTTTTGGGTGCCAATCTAGGACATGAAAAAATGCTTCGGTAAGTAAAGCTCGGTAAGGACCAATGTAAAGTCTATGGGAGATGTGGTGGCCGATGACTTTGATGTGACTTATAAACCGTGGCTTGCACAGGAAAACGACCATGCATTTCGGAAAGCCCAATCTGTGCTGCGTCCGCTAAAATACATTTTAGGCATGAAATATCTAAAATTGCAGAGCAAAGCGCAGGAGAAATCAGAATCTGATACTGCAGCTCAACTTGTATTATTACATGCTTTTAGGCGCGCCGAATCCGGCGACGTAATAGCGGTCTCCCGATGGAGCCCGCCTTCAAGTGGTGGGAGGTGTGGGTCCAGCCGGACCCCCCGATGCTGGCCGACTCCAGCACCGGGACACCAAACGGGCCCCAACTCGTGCCCTCTCCGAGTGGCACCTGGCGGTGGTCTCCGCTGCCGCCGTCTTCTCGTCGTCGCGCATCTCCGAGTCGCCTGCTCACCTATCACGCCGGGAGGCTTGCTTCTGCGGGTCCGGGACCGCGCTCGCTGCGCGGGACCGGCCCGCTAGATGATTAGCCCCCAGGCAGCGCCCGCCCCCGCGCGCACCGGCGGGGAGTGACCGCCGGGACAGGCCCGGGGGTCCGGCAGGAGGAGAGCGCGTAACCGACGCTACCGACGCAACCGAGCGACACGAAGTCTCCTGCACATCGTGTGTTGGAACGCGGAGGGTCTCAGATCTAAAGTACCTGAGCTCCAACGCTGGCTTCCCTCGGCACAGGCGGACGTGGTAGCCGTCCAAGAGGGCCAGTTCTCCAAATCTGCTGTGAGGCTCCCGGGATTCCAGCCCCCGGTGGTCACACGACGGGCGCGAGGGCGTCAACCAGGTGCAAGGGCCAGAGGAGGAGACGTCGCCATCTACGTCCGTGCGGGCATCCAGTTCGCACCTCTGGATGACCGTCCGCTAGCTCCGGCGGATGACACGACCGAAGTATGCGGGGTTCGCATCTTTGGCAGCAGACCGGTGGACATATTTAATATCTACCGTCCTCCCATCCGGACGGATGCCGATGATCTGCGAGAGGACCATTTCGACCCTGAAAAGCTCCCAACCAACGACGACACCATCATCCTCGGGGACTTTAACGCTCATCACCCAATGTGGGACGACAGCTGCGACGCCGCGGATGAGGTTGGCCAGCGCGTGGCGGGTTGGCTGGACCGTGCCGGCTGGTCCGTGCTGAATACCGGGGAGGCCACCTTCGCCAGCTACCGCACGGGGAGCCGCACCGCACCCGACCTGGCCGTCTGCGGCGCCAGTATCGCCCGCAGAACTAACTGGGCTGTCGGACCGGACCTGGGAAGTGACCACCTCCCCATGACACTCACCGTCCGTGACGGCTTTGCCGCCCCTCGTCGAATCCGCAAGACCAAGTGGCAATTCCAGAAAGCCGACTGGGTTAACTGGGTGGGACACTGTGAGGCTGCCTTGTCCGAGGCGGTGCCTGAGTCAGCTTCCCCCAGGACCTCTGCACCCGGTTCACCACCGTTCTTCAGCAGGCCAGCTCCCGCTTCATCCCCAGAGGTGCCCGCGCGGACCCAAAGCCCTGGGCCCTGGACCCCGAGCTGGCGGAGGCCGTGAGAGAGCGGAGGGCTGCGCGCGAACGGGTCTGTGCGGAGGACCCTGACTCCAAACAACGGTGGATCCAGGCCAAGAGACACGCGGCAGAGGTAGAACGTCGAGTGTCACGGTCCCGGTTCCGGCAGTTCGTCTCAGAGGAGCTGAACCACCCCAGCAGCGTCGGCAGGATCTCTAAGACCCTGAAGAAATGGGAGCGTGCCACCGACGACGAACACCGGGATGGACAGGCCATGATCGTGGACGGCCGCCTCCTGACGAGGGACTCCGAGAGGGCTGAGGCTTTCTGTCAGACCTACGCGTGGGTTTCGCGGCAAGTGCGCGCCCCGAAACAAGACCGCGAGGCAAAACAGAAGATGTCCAGCCCTGCTTTCAGCCGGTGTCAGGAGTGCGGCGGGACCAGGTCTACCTGCTGCTCGGAATTCACGATGGAAGAGCTGACCCGTGAACTCCAGCAACTCAAGCTGAAGAAAGCCGGCGGCCCGGATGGCATCACCAACGAGATGCTCAAGCACCTGGGGCCGGTCGCCCGGGAGAGCCTGCTGAGGCTGTTCAACGCCTCATGGCGCGGGGGGTCTGTCCCTCGGGAATGGCGCCGCGCAACGATTGTCCCAATTCCGAAGGCTGGGAAGGACAAGCGATACGTCGGCAGCTACCGCCCCATCGCCCTGACCAGCCACATTTCGAAGCTGATGGAGCGCCTGGTGCTCTCCCGCTTGTCGTACGCCGCCGCCCTGCGGGATCTTATCCCCGCCGAGCAGGTCAGCTTCAGAGAGGGGCGTGCAGTGGAAGACTCCATCGGGCGCCTGATCCAGCAAGTTCAGGATGGGTGGCAGCTCCCCAAGTCGCGGTCTGGGAGGGCGGCCGACGGTGCGACGGCCCAGAAGTTTGTCCTTCTCGCCTTCGACTTTGCGCGCGCCTACGATATGGTGGACCACAGACTCTTGAGGTCCAGACTACTGGAGATGGGCGTACCGTTGTGTCTGGTGCGCTGGACATGGCAGTTCCTTCGGGACCGTCGAGCCAAGGTTGAGGTCAACGGCGTGATGAGCCGCGAGCGGGTGTTCCGGGCAGGCCTGCCGCAGGGCAGTGTCCTGTCTCCGACCCTGTTTCTGTTATGGGCGGCCCCGCTCGCGGCAGACCTCAGACGGATCCCGGGTGTCACTCCATTTCTGTACGCAGATGACACCGCTGCCCTCTGCGCGGGAAATGACATAGCCTCAGCGAAGTCCAGAGCCCAGCTGGCAGCTGACGCCCTCGTCCGATGGGCCCAGCGCTCCAAGATGTTAGTAGCGGGGAAAAAAAACCCAGGCACTGGTGCTATCACAGTGGTCACGTGACGCCATCGACTGCGCCATCAAGGTGGCCGGCAAGACGGTGGCCGCGGGCGACTACCTTAAGCTCCTGGGTGTAACGCTGGACCGCCTGCTCCACTTCGGAACCCACTGCAAGACCCTCAGGACGCGTACCAGACCCCGACTCGCCCATCTCCGCACCCTCACCGGACGAGACTGGGGCCTCGACGAGAGGATGCTCAGGATGGTGGCCAACGGATACGTCCGCGGCGCCCTGGAGCACGCGGCCGCTGCCTGGCTACCGGCGACGCCCCCTCACACGTCGAGGTCCTGGAGAGGGAGATGCGAGCGGCCGCCCGTATCATCACCGGCTGCCCCATCTCCACCCCAACTCACGCCGTTATGGCGGAGGCCGGCTTGGTCCCGGTATCGGCGCGCCGCACCACGCTGGCAGCGCGGTTCCTGGCGAAGGCCCGAGCCCTCCCGCCATCCGACCCTCTCCGAGTCGTGGCAGACGCCAGAGCCCCAGCAAGACTCTCCACAGTCGCTGGCTGGAGGGACGTCGGCCTCGCGGCGTGGCAGGCCGCGGGCGTCGCGTCCCCTGTGGAGCCTGTCCTCCCCCGGCACCTGCCTCCATGGACGAGCCCTGGCACGGTGACCTTCCGGTTGGATGTCGGGGTGGGGGTCCTGGCCGAGACACCGCCGGACCGGAGAAGAGAAGCCGCCACCCTGCACCTATCGTCGCTCCCACAATGCGCCACCTGGATTTGGACCGACGGATCTGCGGACTCCGGCGTGCTGAACGAATCAATCAATCAATGGCTTTTTATTAGGCGTTCTGTGCATAGCACCTTTGCCCGCCTCTAAAGGAGTGTGTGGGAGAATTTTAGAATTTTGTGTGAGGGTAAGCTACGTTAGTCTGTTAAAGCAATGGGAGTTATTTCAAGTAATGGGTTGCAAGCTATTTTAGCTTGCAAATGGACTTGTCGTGGCAATGGCATAGCCATGCCAAGGGAGGTCTTTTAATAAGTTTAGACCCGCAGAGTGCGAAGGTTATTTCTGTGGTTGAAGACCTTAAATTTAGAGTTTAAAATTTAGAATTTGGAATTTAGAATTTGAAATTTAGAATTTAGAATTTAGAATTTTGTGTGTCAGCTATTGATGTCCGCTTGTATACGTTACTCGAAAACCTCCGTTAACTCAATAATTTCGTATTTTAGAAAGTGCGCTAAACACCTGGCCAGGGTGCCGCGAATTTACCCTGCAACCCGGAGGTGAAGTTGCAGCACCCCTCTCCGGCTGGGCAGCCGCCGCGCAGAGAAAGAAGTGTGAGAGGATAGTTAGATTGTTAGTAAGAGTATAGGTGTGGTTAGTATAGACCCGCAGTGAAAGGTATCACTGCGGTGAAGAAATCTAACCTAGCTAGCCTAACCTGATTTCAAAGTTAGCCTAACATAACCTATCCTTAGCCTACAATGAACCATTTAAAGGTTACAAAACTATTGCTTAAATTTCGCAGTGGATCAGCTATGATTGGAAAATAGGCAAGTCCTACTTTGGGGGTGCACCATGCACCCTCATCATATATACTGGGAGGGGTGATTTATAGAAACTTCTCTAGCCCAGAGTCCTTTAGAAATGTAAAGACTTTTTCGAGAAGTTCAGGATGGTCGTTACCGAGCAGAGTTTTTAGGTCTATAGGGATGTTTTGGATTCGGCAGTAATCTAGCATGGGTTGCCGATGGGTATTGTGCTGGGGACAATCGATGAGAATGTGATGGGGATTCTCCATTGCGTCGCAGGTACCACAGGTACCCGCGTTCCAATAGGCATTTAATTTTGTGTGTCCATTTCTGAGTCTGGTTAGAATAACCTCGCGCCGACGACTCTTTTGGTTGGAACTGGGCCAGTAGCCGATGTTAGGCTTGATATAAAATAGGTGGGCGCTGTGGTTTGTGGTCCAGTTATGTTGAATTTGCTTCCGGATGGTGTCCTGGAGGAGAGCTTTGCTATCGTCTCCAGACCACTTTAAGGGTTCGATCCCTCTAAGTTCTAGGGACTTTTTTGCCTGCTCATCGGCCTTTTCATTTCCTTGAATTTTGCAGTGGCCCGGAATCCAAAGAAAAGAGACATCAGGGGTATCATCGATACCTTTCTGAATATCTGCTATAACGTGGTGGCTGGGGTTGACTACGTTACTGATGGCCTGCAGGACAGATTTAGAGTCTGAACAGATGACGGCTGAGTTGATATTTTGGGTTCTGATTATGGCTAATGCATTTAGGATGGCAACAGCCTCGGCTGTGAAGATGGAGCAGTTGTCCGGAAGTCTTTTCTGAAGGCAAATGTTTTGCCCCCAGATGCCGAGGCCTACTTTTTCGCCTATTTTGGAGCCGTCTGTAAATATAAAGGTCTTTTCCGCGTTACAAGATCGGAACTCTAGGAATTTTTGGGAGACTTCTTCCTCTGAGAAGTCCGTTTTACGGGAAGTGAAGAGAAATTCCACTTTGGGCTCTTTTCGAGTCCAGAAGCGGGAGAGTGGGGGTTTGCCTATTGTCGCTGGCAGTGCAAGATTTAGGCTTTCCAGGGTTTTCGCTACTCTGTGCTTAAATGGGGGCCACTTCTGTAGAGTGGCTTTATTTGCTCGTCTGGGATGGGCAAAACATTGTTTTGCCGGGTGATTTTCGGTGGATTGAACCTTGATGTAGTAAGAAATAAGCTGGGCGTCGCGTCTTGTCTGTAGTGGGCACAGCCCGCTATCAGTTAGCAGGCTGGTGATGGGGGATTCTCTGAGCGCGCCTGTGGCTGCCCGGATACTGGCGTTTTGGACTCGCTCTAGCTTTAATTTATTGGTCTTGTTCGTCGAGTCAAAAACGAACGAATTATATTCGAGAATAGACCGAATCAGGGACTTGTAGAGCATAAGCAGGGTCTTTCGATCCCCGCCATACTCTGTGCCGCCGAGCATGCGGAGAATGTTGACTCGCTTTTGACAGCTAGAGACGACTTTGGTGATGTGCTCATTGAAACTCAATCGGGAATCTAGGGTGACGCCCAAGAATTTGAAGCTATTGGTGCATTCAATAGGTTTACCCGAGATTTGGAGCCGTGGAGGGTCGTGTCTGGAATGCACTCTGGCAAAGACAACGACTGATGATTTTTCCGCCGAGAGTGATAGACCCATTAAGCTACACCAATTATCGATGTCGTTTAAGCTGTCCTGCAACTGCGTAGTTGCGTGTTGGAATTCTGGTTCGTTATACCGCCTGGTATCGATTGCAGTGGTTTTCCAAATGGCGACATCGTCCGCAAAGAGGGAGTAATTTATTCCAGGCGGTAGCTTTTTGGCGAAGAGATCATTGATCATTACTAAAAAGAGGGTGGGGGACAGAACGCTACCCTGGGGTGTGCCTTGGTCCTGGGTTGCCAGGTAGGAGAATGTGGTGCCACAACGGACTTTAAATTTTCGGTCCTTGAGGAAGTTTTCGATGAATTTTGCAAGGTGGCCACGAATTCCTAGTTTGCTTAATTTAAACAACAGGGCGTCTTTTTGTACGCGATCGAACGCCGATTTAATGTCTAAGAATGCAGCTATTGTTACTTGCTTTTTGTAAAAGCCATTTTGGATGTCACTGACTAGTTTCACCAAATTGTCAGTGGTGGCTCGCCCGCGCCGGAAGCCTGATTGCATAGCATCAAGCTTCTTTTCGAGGATCTCGTGAAGTCTAACGTTTACCATGCGCTCGACAAGCTTGCTAGCACAGCTAGTAAGCGAAATTGGGCGATAACCTTTTGGGTCTGTTTTTTCTTTGCCAGGTTTTGGAAGGGGGATGATAATACTCTCTCGCCACGATGTGGGGAAAGAGTCGCTAAGAAACATGTTGTTAATGGCCGAAAGCAGGTACTTTAGTGCTGTTTGGCTGAGGTGCCTGAAGAAAGAGTAGTGAATTTCGTCAGGGCCCACTGCAGTGTTTCCACACTTGCTAATGGCGTAATTTAGCTCGGTCATTGTAAATGGTACATTATAATACTCTTGATTACCATAATTGATGAATGTGTGCTTTTTGCACCATTCTGCCTGGTCTTTGGAGCGCTGGCTGTATGAGTTATTAGCTGCGACACTGGCGTAATGATCAGCAAATTTATCCATGACTTCCTTAGGTTCGGTGATGGGTTGGCCAGCTATTTCTAGCTGAGGGAAAGGTCCACGGGGTGGTCGCCTCGCAGAGAAAGCTCTAATGGTTTTCCAAACTTGGGTGGTGGGAGTGAAGCGGTTGAATTTGGAGGCAAAGGAGTTGAAACTGTCCTTTTGAACCCGCTTGCACGTGTTTCGAAAGTGTTCTTTTGCTGCCCGAAGTGCGGATCGAGTAGGGCTGTGTGCCCTCCTCTCATATGCCTTGCGGGCTCTAATCATTTGAGCTTTGGCGTGTGCCGTCTCTGCGTTCCACCATGGGGCTCCGTTTTTCTTTCGGGGTCCTCTGGTTTTTGGTATTGCTACTTGTGCTGCTGAGCTTATGGCTCTTAGTATTAATTCAATGTCTGCCGAGTGTGGGTCACCTTCGGTGACCAGTGTGAGGTCGACCTCTGCCTCAAATTTTGTCCAGTCCGCTCGTTTTAGACTCCAGGAAGGGGTAAACAGATCAACGCGGTCGAGTGCTCCTTGGGGGACATTGATTTTGATTGGGAGGTGATCGCTCATGCCTGGGTTGTCTTCGACATCCCAGGTAAATAGTGACGCAATTCTAGGCGTGCAGCACGAAATATCAATGGCTGAGTCTAAATGTCCGCTTTGCGTTGCTTGGCGGGTTGGTGCGCCGTTATTTAGGATAACTAAATTTTGAAAACCTATTGCGTCATATATAATTTCACCTCTACGGTTTGGCGTGGCGCTGCCCCAGGATGGGTGGTGACCATTCAAATCTCCAAGTAATAACAAAGGCCCGTTAATTTGATTAAATAGTTGTGCGAGTTCCCGATCCGTTGGATCAGGGTCGCAAGGGGATATGTATATTGAGACAACCGTCAATTGGACGTGTTGTATTTTCAAACTAATAGCTACACAGTCCAGTGATGTTACCAAAGGCACGTGACTGTGTGGGATGCTATTTTCTATTAGGATGGCCGTGCCTCCCTTACGGACAGCAGCGTTTACGTTATGGCGATACCAAGAGTAACCCGAGATTTTGTATTTATCGTTATCTTTATCAGTAAAGTGGGTCTCTTGTAATGCTGCTAGTGCCGGTTTTTTCTCAGCAAATATTGATGAAAAAAGCGGGAATTTCCCGATAAGGCCATTTGTATTCCATTGTAGGATTGAACCCATGGTGGTTTTTAACGTTTGTGATTAGGGGATCTACGCTTACGAAGGTTATACGAGCACCTGCTGCTGCTGCTATCGCTAGCAGGAGAAACTGGGGTGGAGTGTCTGGAAAAGCTAATTTTCCTTGCTACGGGTGAGCTGCCGGGGCTGGAGGAGCCGGGGCTGGGGGTTTCCAGGAGGGGAGCTCTGGAAGTGTTTATAACAGTTTTTGCAGAGCTCGTCTCTGAAGCACTGTTGGTGTCAGAGACGGTCTCTGTCCCGGACAGCTCGTTGCCAGACTGACTTTTGTCGTCTGACGTTTCAAAGTCACTTGAGAACTGAAACTGCATATAATGACCTATGAGGTCGGTTTGGGATCCGCAAGTGCGGGTGGTTGGTGCTGTTTGGAAAGAAGCATCGCTTCTTTCCAAGGAGAGAGGAGCAGTTTCAGTTTGGGTTGAAATGTTTACTTTTTGGATTTTGGTTTGAGTGGCAGCCGTTTTACCCTGAGGGGGTAGGCTGCCACTCGTTAAAGGCCTTCTCGGAGCCTGCCTTTGGCGGCGCCTGGGAAGGGGAGCACCGGTGAATTTAGAATGCTTGGGGGCAGGTAGCGAGGGGAAATCAGACTTTTCAGTCACTCGTGCAGAGTGGCTTTGCCACCCTGCTGCTGGTGTCCAGGTCTTCCTGGTGATTTTAGGTGCCTGAGGGGCGGGAGGATTTTCGGTCGGAAGACCTGGCGGAGAACTAGTGCGGGTCGGGAGATCCTCCCAGCCCGCAGCGGGCGTCCACCTACGCCAAAAAGTGATTGCGCCACGTGGTGGGGGGAGGGGGACGGACGGCCTGATGGGCGCCAAGAAAAGGGGCTCCATTAGGGGGCGGATGTGGCGGCTTGTGTTTTTGGGTGGCTGAGACTGTATCGAAATGGGGTGTTCCTGGCCGGCTGTGCTGGGGGCTGCTGTGGGAGCCTTGCTACCACAGCTTTTTGGGACTGTGCGGCTCTTTTCTTTTTGCAGCACTTCTTTGCGGGCCAGGTCAAACGGGAGCTTTTTTCCTCAGCCAAAACGTTAACTTCTTTTTCTCGGAGCCAGGTCGGGCACTTGGGATTATCTGCCCCATGAGCGCCGCCACAGGCAGCGCACTTGAGGCTTTTTGAGGTGCAATCTTTAGTGCGGTGCTTAGCACTGCACTTGCCGCATCGTGGGGTGGGGTTCTTACAGTTTGATTCTACGTGCCCGTACCTTTGACAAGTTTGGCAACGAATAGGGAGGGGGTAGTACGGCCTAACTGGGTAGACACAGTCGCCCAGTTTAATTTGGCCGCAGTCATCCCGACACTTTGTGTCGAAGGTGACAATAAAACGGTGGTCTCGTAGACGTGGGTCTTTTTGCGCAGAATTTTTGTTGGGGTTCAACTTTTCAAGGGCTAGCACATTTTGACCTTTAAAGTCAAACATGTGCTCAAGGTCCACATCGGAGAGATGGGACACTTCCGGGGCATTGATGATGCCCCGGTAGAAGTTAAGGGAGTGGTGAACAGAAAATATGACTGGTTTCGACCCAAAAGTTTTGGTGGCCAGCAGGGCTCGGGTAGATTCCTGATTAGAGGTTTTGATGAGGATATCTTTTTGGTGCTTGATAATCTCAAAACTACCTTTGACTTTTTGGCTGATGGCCTTATCCAAATTAAAGGTAGACTCTTTTGCCAAGTTTTGGTGCGTCGAAAGGTAGGTGCCAACCAGCCAAGCTCCGCTTGGCAGGTTGGCTTTGTTTAAACGGGGGCTGGAGGGACGGAAGAGAGAGGTGGAAGCCATGGTATCTTTAAAATTAAATGAAATACTTGGTATTAGCTTTGCTAACACCTTTTGGGTAGAAATGGCTAGAGAAGTTGAATTGAAGAAAGTGGTCCTAGTTTTACTAGCAAAGCTAATGGGAGTATTAACCTAGCTAGGGTTGGGTGTTGGAGTATTATCCTAACTGGGGAGTGCTTAGAGAAAGCACCTAGCCTTAGAAAAGTGTGAGCAAAAGGCTGACTCAGCCACTAAGAGGGGGTTTAAGTCGGAGGGGAGGCAGGTGCCTCTTCAGGACCTAACAGGGGCCTAGGTGGCTGACTCAGCCTCTAAAAAGGAGCCTGACTGGGGCCTATGCTTGTGAGTCCCTAGGGGCAGGTACCGTGGTACCCTTGCACAGACGCAGCCCGGGTGGAGGGTTTGAGAGGGGCCCCGCTTCTATTAAGCGGGGGTGAAAGTGAGATGGCCTTACGTATTAGGGATTTTAGCAATGGAGGACCGATAGGTCCAGCCAAAGCCACACGCCCAAGGACTGACGAGGTCCAACAAGCGTGCTCACCCCGGGACGCAAGCGTCCCACCACTCGGGTTTCCGGCCGAAGAGTAAAAGAGATAGAAGAGAAAGAGTAGGGTTATGGGACTGAGAAGAAGAGGTACCAGGTGGCCGGAATCCAAGAAACCAAGACCACCTGGACCGATAGGGTAATTACCGAAAAGACCAGCTGACGTCCAACAAAACCACACCAACCAGCTGTAAAAACAGCGGCTGGTGAGGCCGGCTGGAGTCAAAGTACCGCACCGACCAGCTGTAAAAACAGCGGTCGGTGGGACAGACTGGTCGCAGCGAAGACTCGAGCCGGGAGCAGGTCTTGAAAAAGTCTTCTACTCCTTCTTCTTGTCTTCGCAGCAGGAAACGCAGCAAGCAGCAACGACAGCAAGCAGCAACGACACCAGACCTGCCGGCAAACGCTCAAGCAGGGTGTCAGTCAGGCAAGCCTCCTCCTCCCGCGTGCTGAACGGCGGGGCTGGCGTTTTCATCGAGGAGCCAGACGCCGAGGAGCACTACCTGCGAGTCCCCGCCGGAGCGTTGTGCTCGAGCTACCGCGCGGAGCTCGTAGCGCTGCACGCGGCCCTCAGACACGTCCAGGAACACCCGACGCACGTGGAAGACCCCATTGTCGTCTGCACCGACTCGCAGGCGGCACTAGCCACCCTCCGTCAAGGACCCCCAGCCCAGACGTCACCCCTCGGGGCGGCGATCTGGAAGTCCCTGTTGGACATTTCATCCGACGGCCGTCGCATCCACCTGCAATGGGTGCCGTCTCACTGTGACATCCGAGGTAACGAGAGAGCCGACCAGCTCGCCAAGGAGGCCTCTCGACTCCCACAAGAACACGTCCCGATCGACGTGAGGACGGTCCACCGAGCGGCGGCGAGAGCGGCCCGCTCCCGGGTCGCCCGCGACCGCCCCCCAGGCTGGTACCGCCAGCTGATGGGCGAGCGGGTCCCGCCGCCCTTGACCCACGTCGAGAGGGGGACGGCTGTCGAGGTCCATCAACTCCGAGCCGGTCACTGGTCCGGCTCGACAGCCTACCTCCACCGGATAGGGAGCAAACCCCTCCCGGCAGTGCGCCCAGTGCGGCGACGCTCGCTGCCGGGCCAGCTGGTGCCGACTCTGTCGGGAGGAGCCGGATACACCGGCTCACATCCTGGGGAGGTGTCCGGCCCTGATGGCAACGCGCCATCGCCTCACCGGAACCATCTACCCGAGTCTGGAGGAGATGCGTGGCGACGACTACGTGGCGGCCGTGGCGAGGGCTGCCAGGTCCCTCCAGAGCCGGACGGCTACACCTCCGTAAGGAGGCTGGAGGAAACTACTACTACTACTACTACGTAATAGCGCAGTGTGTTAGGGGTTCGTCTAGTAAGTGAAAGATACCGGGTTCGAATCCCGCGCGTGGAACGTTTCATCTTTATAATGGTAATTTCGTTGCTTAAAGGGAATGTGGCACCTTCACAACGTGATTTTAGCTGAGATAGCCAAGTTGTAAAGCAGGGCGGAAAACCTGGTACTCCATATTTCATTTGTTTGTGAACTCGATATTTCCGTAGAAAAAAGCTAAAACCTACCAGACACCAGACACCCCCCTCAGCCCCCCCGTCGCCGGCGGCCATTTTTGTGAGCAACTGGTGTGACGACATATGCTGACGTCACGATAAGCATCAGCCAATCGAAGCCCTTGAAGCGTTTCAAGTATGGTAGTGGTTGCCAGATCGTGACATCATCCACCGGCTGAGATTTATTTCTTTTTCTAGGGGAGCATTTTTGAAAACCAAATATTGAGCTTATTGTACAGTTTTCAGAGAAATCATGAGTGTTTTCATTATTGTTGACTAAAAGTACGCCTAATTTCACTAAATTCCAGGATTCGACCAAGGTTCCACATTCCCTTCAATAGCGCAGTTGGCAGCATGCTTGTCTCGCAAACCTAGTGTTCTGGGTTCGAATCCGGGCGCACGCTGATTTTGCATTCATATTTTTTGGCTATTATACAATTATTTAGGTTTATATTGGATAAAGAATACTTCAGTAGTAGCTGTTTACTCTCGGTTGAAGTATGGCATGCGCAATTTTAATGTTCTTGGCTATTTACCCAATTCTTTTTAATGAGACCCACAAAACCATCCCAGAAGTCAACGAGGCTTCCGTTCCAGGTATCTTTATTCTATGGTAATAACTTTAAAAAATATATCCCCACTATCGTGAGCAGCTTTCCACACTCAGCTGGCATTGCTCCCCGAAGCAGGGTTTGCAAATTAAACACTAAAAAGGCAAGACTACTGGCCAATCTAAGTTATCCTGGTAATCCATAAACTTGCAGTCGATAAATATACCTACGATTTATCAGCCAAGGGCAGAAAATAACAACGTCCAGGATTCATAAAATTAATTTTCCACAGCACGCGTGGCAATTTGACTCTTTTATTTTGCAGTTGACATGTGACAACAGGCATGACAGTGTTTTTTATGAAGACCCTTGTAGTTGTATTCTACGCAAACTTGTATAAATATCTGGCTTCTGACTTTGGCACTGGGCATTGGGCATGGGCATGGCAGGGTGATTCTTCTATTCCTCATCCATGAATCACCAGTGACAGCGGTGCCCTGCCGTGCTTTGCAGGACCGGGCACTCCGTGAACGAGGCGTGATAGGCTTTTCGGCGGAGGTGGCGGCTGAGGTCCGGGCCCACTCCACCACCACCGCCGAATCAGCCTACATGGCCCAGGGGCACCGCAGCCGCATAGCGTCCTATGCGGCTTCGTTTAGGACCGGGCTGGTAAGCGCTCTTCCACTTAAAGCTGATAGATAAGTAAATGGCTTTGCAGCAGCTGCACAACGAATGTGATAGAATGGACATACTTCGACTTTTCTTATCAGCGTGGCCAGTGTCTAGCAGGGGTATAAACATGTCTCTCCATACTGTTTGTCCTCAGCTGTCCCTGGAGCCAGCCTCTGAAATTTTGCAGTATACTGCAAATAGTGTGGACGAATTAGGCTAGGTTTACTTCACACTGGAAATTGGGTGCCATGAACCTAAGTGGTGGGCCACATTTGTTCGGTGCGGGGGAGATGCGCCAGTTGTAAGGAGCTTCATCCCTCCTTTGTGGGTTTGGTCACAGAGGGTCGATTAGCTTCAAAATCTGGCGCGAAGCGTTGGCGCGCATTTTCAAGTCGGCTGCCGGCCGGCGGTGGTCTCCCAAGGCAGTGCCAGGAAGGGGGAGGTGACGGGGGTGGCCAGGGGGGTTCAAGTTTAGTATATACTAGTCTGGCAACCCCTTTGCCTACGTCACCCCGAGGATGCCCGAGGGCATTTAGCGCTGTAGGCATAGCAGGAAGGTGGTTTTCCAGAAAATATTAAAAATACTTACAGACCATTTAGAGATGTGATTTTTGCTCAGCGTGGTGCTGTAACATTTTTCTTTCCAAAACTGACCTCAAATAGTTCTAGACAGACGTACTTTTTGATCTGGAGGGCTCAATCATGAGGCATGTCGGACTTCCCCTTAGGCCGACTTTCAACATATTCCGGGGGCAGTATCGCCCTTAATGGTTCTATCTTCAGTGAATTGGGAGCTGGATGCAGAGATACAGAGGACGGAGGTGAATGCAGATGGCATAGGCGGATGTACGGGCCAAGGTACTTTAACAGACAGGTGAGAATTCGGCGGCAGAGGCGGATACAGGGACAACGATGGATGCAGAGGGCAGAACGGAACGATGGGGAAAAGGCGGATAGAGCAACAGGGGCGGATGCAGGGACAGAGCGGTTCGAGAGGTCAGAGGCGGATAGAGGCAGAGGCGGATGCAGGGGCAGGGGCGGATGGAGGAGCAAAGGCAGATGCATAGACAGAGGCGGAGGCAGGGGCAAGGACTAATGGAGTGGCATATGAGGATACCGACAGCTGAGGCGGGTGCAAGAGACAGAGCCAGATGCATGCGACAGAGGCGGATTCAGGAGATAGAGGCAGATTCAGGAAACAGAGGTGGATTCAGGAGAAAGATGCAGATGGAGGAGACAAAGGCGGATGCAGGCGACATACGCGGATGCAGGATATAGAGACATACACGCATGCAGGAGATAGAGGCGGATGCAGGAGACAAAGGCGAGTGTAGGAGACAGGCATATTCATGACATAATGCAGATGCAGGAGACTAATGCGGATGCAGGAGATAGAGACAGAGGCAGATCCATGAGATAAAGACAGAGGCGGATGCAGGAGATAGAGACAAAGGCGGATGCAGGAGATAGAGACAGAGGCGGATGCAGGAGATAGACAGACGCAGATGCAGGAGATAGACAGAGGCGGATGCAGGAGATAGAGAGTCAGATGCAGGAGATACACAGAGGCGGATACAGGAGAAAAAGACAGAGGCGGATGCACTAGATAGATACAGAGGCGGCTACAGGAGATAGACAGATGCGGATGCAGGAGATAGATACAGAGGCGGATGCAGGAGATAGAGACAGTCGCGGATGCAGGAGATAGAGACAGAGGCGGATGCAGGAGATAGAGACAGAGGCAGATGCAGGAGATAGAGACAGAGGCGGATGCAGGAGATAGAGACAGAGGCGGATGCAGGAGATAGAGACAGAGGCGGATGCAGGAGATAGAGACAGAGGCGGACGCAGGAGATAGAGACAGAGGCGGATGCAGGAGATAGAGACAAAAGGCGGGTGCAGGAGATAGAGACAGAGGCAGATCCAGGAGATAAAGACAGAGGCGGATAAAGGAGATAGAGACAGAGGCGGATGCAGGAGATAGAGACAGAGGCGAATGCAGGAGATAGAGACAGACGCAGATGCAGGAGATAGACAGAGGCGGATGCAGGAGAAAAAGACAGAGGCGGATGCAGGAGATAGAGACAGACGCAGATGCAGGAGATAGACAGAGGCGGATGCAGGAGAAAAAACAGAGGCAGATGCAGGAGATAGAGACAGAGGCGGATGCAGGAGATAGACAGAGGCGGATGCAGGAGATAGAGACAGAGGCGGATGCAGGAGATAGAGACAGTCGCGGATGCATGAGATAGAGACAGAGGCGGATGCAGGAGATAGAGACAGTCGCGGATGCATGAGATAGAGACAGAGGCGGATGCAGGAGATAGAGACAGAGGCGGATACAGGAGATAGACAGACGCGGATGCAGGAGATAGAGACAGAGGCGGATGCAGGAGATAGAGACAGAGGCGGATGCAGGAGATAGAGACAGTCGCGGATGCAGGAGATAGAGACAGAGGCGGATCCAGGAGATATAGACAGAGGCGGATGCAGGAGATAAAGACAGAGGCGGATGCAGGAGATAGACAGTCACAGATGCAGGAGATAGAGACAGAGGCGGATGCAGGAGATAGAGACAGAGGCAGATGCAGGAGATAGAGACAGAGGTGAATGCAGGAGATAGAGACAGAGGCAGATGCAGGAGATAGAGACAGAGGCAGATGCGGGACAAAAGAGGCAGATTCAGGAGCAGATTCAGTGGTAGTCGGGTGCAGTGGCAGTCAGATGAAGGGGCAGAGGCGGATGTATGGGTAGACGCAGATGAAGGGACAGAGGTGGATGGAGGAGCAGATGAAGATGCACAAACAGCCGCAGAGGCAGGGGCAGAGACGTATGGAGGGGCACATGAGGATGCAGACACCCGAGGCAGATGCATGAGACAGAGGCACTTGCAAAAGATAGAGGTAGATGCAGGAAACAGAGGCGGGTGCAGGAGACAGAGGTGGATTCAGGAGCAGAAGCAGTGGTAGAGGCAGATGCAGTGGCAGAGTAGGATGAAGGGACAGAGCCGGATGCATGGGTAGAAGCGGATGCAGGAGCAGAAGTGGTGCAGGGGCAGATACGGATAGAGGGGCAGATGCGGATGCAGAAGATAAGAGGCCGATCTGCAGGCAGGGACGGATGTAGAGGGCAGGGGCAGATGCATGAACAGAGGCGGATGCAGGGGTGGATACAGATAGAGGGGCAAAGGTGGATCCAGATGACTGACGCCAATTCAGGAGATAGAGGCTGAGATACAGGTAAGGATGGATGCCGATGATGGAAGAGGATGCAGGAGGCTGAAAGTTCCTTCACTTCACATGCTTATCCATGGCACATGGCAATTCAGCATAATAGGCAAACCCCTGTTGTTAAACTTATAGTCAAAACTGATCTTTTTTCCCAACAACTAAGAGTTGATATCTGGATTTGCTAAATGATATTATGAATGTTTTATTGCATTTAAGTCACATAATTGTACATGTCCTTCATCAACTTATATGTTCAGTACTTCAACATGGCAGGATAGAAAGCTTCAAATTTATTGTGGGTGATCATAATGCAAAGAAACTATCTGTTTGAATTTGTATTTCTGATTTTGAACCGATTTGGATGTGCCTGAGTTTATAAAATTGAATTCACAATAAGTTGGTAAATTGTTTATTGGTTCTTGCTCCTGAGTGCAATGTGTACCCTATAGTGTGGCTAAGCAGACTTCAGCTGTAACACAGAACACCTGCCTCTTGTCCTCCCAGTGACTATATTTTTTAGTCTATTTTTAACAAGTTTATGATTTGTGCTATGTGATGTGGAATATACAAGTACAGATTCAGATCCTGAATCCAAAATATTCAGTGTGATTATGCATTCGGACATAGCTGCCAATCAGAATCCTCATGTTGGCAAAAGATGACCAGAAATTTTTTGTCATATTGTGAGTAATGGCAGGCAGCAGCTCACTCGGACAAATAGTTTTCCTAACTGTTTGAGCCGCAAAAAGTTGTGGGCCACATTATGAAGAGAACATTTTCTGATCAGCTTTTATTTATCAAAAGGTTCTAGTGGATGGCTATACCTGAACGCTTCGGTTATCACATTGAAATTTCTACACTTACATCCAGGGTTCAATGGGGAAGGCTAAATAACAACTAATTAACTTCTAATACTTGTTCGTGCAGCCCAGCTTGCAAAGTATGGCATTTTCGACGAGATCTTGTCGGTGTGAACGCCCTTGAAGACAGGAGCGAGTGGTGCGAATTCTATCAACCTGGTGTGAATTTGTGAGACTGGTGCGAGGAAGGTGACACTTAAACCAAACAAATAATGGCTCAATGGTTATCAAGACACAGAAGGGGGCCTTATGAAAAGTTCTTAATTAACTAATTAATAATAGAGGTAGCATTGCGTCCTTTGGGTAGGAATGGGTGCATTTTTCTCCCTGATATGTAGCAGAATGGTGCAAATATTTGGAGGCTGGTGGTACAAGATAGATGACTGGTGCGACTCGTCTGACCTGCTGCCATACTTTGCAGATTGGAGTGCAGCACTGTTAAGACCTACCCACTAAGAATCATAGGCCCTGGTATCAGTGCATGTAATATGTGTTATGTGTGCAATGCTGATATATGTGTATTGATGCAAAAGTTATCAGTTTTGAAATAAAATAATCCTGAAAAAATGTAAAGGACTTGACCTGCACTCTCTCCTATTAGGTATCCTCTGTGGTTGCAAAGCTTAATCTATCATCACGCCTGACATCACATGCAAGATTCTGAAGTTTACACTATGATTGCCTCTTGAAAACAGTGCCCATTAATGGGCATATACCTAAAACAATTATATCAAATGTTTTATATGTTTTAACACACATTCTCCAATTCTGGTCTAGCGAAGTGTTTCAGCCTTGGTTCTTGACATTTCTGCATCCTAGAACAGCGCAGCAGCGCCCTATGCTCATAAATACCAGACTTCTAAGGACAAAGAAAATGTAGGCCCTGATACAAAGTGAATTTTTCAACCAATTAGTATTATTTGCCCCTTTCACCGTCAGCACAGGAAGCACAACCACAGGCGATCACTCATTACAATTCCGTAATAACACACTAAAGATCAGATGCATAAAGGTATCCCTCAGTTGCGCACAAATAGCAAATCTGGCAAATCTAGCATCATACCAGCCTAGAATATACTGGATCTGCAAAAAACATACTATTTTCAATTGAAACGTTATAATACAAAATAAAGACTTGATTTGTCCATAATATTCTTCTTTGGTATAATTAATTGAAGAAAACTTCGTAAATATTTTGTTTTAGGCAAGATTAAAACAATTTACCGTGAGGTGCTAGTAGGTGCTTGGTAGGAAACTTGGACCAACCTTATCTTTTAGGGCCTTGGGGGTGGCGACAGCGGCAGCAATGGCGTCCAGCGGAGGGGCGGCCGACACCAGGAGGTGAAAATGTCGTTCGGCCTGCTATTGCCACAGAGATGGAAAAATGTAGAAATGGATGAGGCTTATGTTGACTTTGTTGTATAGTTGAGGCATCCTTCCTAGAAAGGCTCACAAACGAATTTTGTTCTATCTCTTCATATGCTCACCCGATATTCATCTGATCACAATGACTTACTGTTTTGACCGAGGTGACCGTCCCCAAAGTAGATTTAGCGCCCACCCCTGGTGATAAAGGGGTGACAGCTCACAACACACTCAATGGTACCTTCTAGTATGAAAATAATCACTAAAAGGTCTTATTTCACCTGCAATCGATTTTTTCATTCTGGCAATGAATAAATACCCGACAAGGGTCCAATGGTATATTTTCATTGCCAAAATGCAACTACGTTGTTTGACTGGGGAAACCGGTTAAATGGGTGTTTCTGGGTGATTTATGATTGCTACGGCTTGCAGCACTCTCAATGAACAGTTTTAGGATGAGAACAATCACTCAAAGGCTCTCATTCACCTGCAATCAGCTATTTACATTCTGGCAATAAAAATATTCCCGGCAAAGGTCCAGTGGTATCTTTCCATTGCTAAATTGTCAACTCAGTGTATTGTCGAGAAATACTTATTCAAGGCGTGTTTATCTAGCATTGCTACCGCATAAAACAAGCTTGAATGTCCAATCTAGCATTAAAACATCACTAATAGGCCTTAATTTACCTGGAATCCATTTTACATTCTGGCAATGGAAATATACCGGGCAAGGGTCCAGTGGCATCTTTAAATTGCCAAATTGTCAACTCCGTGTTTAAACCACATTTTGCTCTCCAAACTTGTGTTGGAGCTTGTTTAAGGCTTACACCACACCCAATTGTCCATTCCAGTGTTGGATTAGTCAATAAAAGGCAGTCATTCAGTCGAAACCCGCCCGTTGACATTTTGGCAATGTAAACATACCCGGCAAGGGTCCTGGCAATGGTCCAGGGGTATCTTTTCATTGCCAACTGTGTGTTTTTGCTGGGAATTCCTGTTAAAGGGGTGTTTTTGGTTAATTTATGATTGCTAAGGCTTGCATTACTCTCAACAGTCTATTCTAGGATAAAAATAATCACTAAAAGGCTCGCCTGGAGTCGATTTTTTACATTCCTGCAATGGAAATATACCGGGCAAGGGTCAAGTGGTATTTTTTCATTGCCAAAATATCAACGGTGTGTTTCTACCTCATTTTTCACTCCAAGCCTTTTCTACCACAAATGCCGACGGGTGGGTCGACTGCAAGTGGGTCTACTCACACTTTTCTTGCACTCAGGCATATGTGGCATCCACCGTGCTGGTGTATGATGAAAAACGACATCAACAATTTTGTGCATAACCGAATTAATTACGATTGGCGGCACAGTCCGTCACGCTATCGACCTCCTACTGGAAACACAACTGCTTAAAATTATAGATAAATTTTAAGAACATTTCTTCCTGGTCCCGCCACTAATATAATATAATATTAAGCGTGACGACACAACTTAAATTCGCGTCGCCCAGTCATGCCATTAACCTGCGTAATTTTTGAAAGCAAAATCGGAAAATTCATTAATGCTCCCCTCCTGGCTCTGCCACTATTGCAGCGTAATGAGCATCGCAACCAACGCAACTACCATGCACGGCACTAAGCCAATCGCCCTACGACGGCACTGTTGCACTCCCAATTAAAGCACGCTTCCTGACTACGCAAGAAAAAAGCGAGCTAAGAAAACTTAATTAGATCCCCCTTACTGCATCCGCCCCTGCTGCAACATAATGTTCATCGCATCCAACGCAATTCCTGTGCAGGACGGCCGTGCCGCCGCCGCCGACACTCTTGCTTGTCCTCCGCCAGTCGTCGCCACCGGCCGGTGTCAGCGACAATCTGGTCAGAGGCTGTACGTCGGCAGTTCTGGTGCACATTATTTCAGCCAACATAGACTCCAATGGTTAGCCAGAATTGCCGACTGGGGTACCACGTTTGCCGACAAATCAGCTGATAGTCGGCAAAAGCGGTACGAAAAGCTCCAGGGCAATATACATATCAATCGACTCAAGTCAAGTTATTGACACATCAAATCAAGTTATTGAGCCAAGTCTGAAATCCTGCTGGAGTAGCCCCAGATGACCTCTCAGACGTCACAGGTCAAAACTTGAAACATGAACCTATAAAGATGCCTAGGTTACTACGATTTGGGGAATACAAAGGTATTCCAGGCAGTATCTACAGAAATAGAGTGATTTTTCAGTCAATTTCCGTTTTCCCAACGCACTTCCAATGAAGAGGTCATGATGAGTACCTGACCCTAGGTCATCGATATGAAAAGTCCCGGAATGTTTTTTAGTACACGGTGGGCTCATTACATGTTGTACGTTTGAATTTGATATTCACTTTTTTTCTTTTTATGCCACCTTATACATTTTTAGAGGTAAGACCACTTGGCCTGCACTGGTGACGTGACCTGATATGAGGGGCATTCCACGACAAATTGACAAATCGATGGGTTGAAATAACACCGTCATATCTCAGATTTTCATGAAAATTTGGGGTAGGGTTCTCAGTGACGCTGAAAACGACTGTGGTATTTTTAGTTTCGTCCGGATAATTGTTTCGGAGTATAGCCTCGGGCAATCCAGCATCGGATGCGTACATTGGACTTTTCGCTTGAGCTTTTAGCCATTTAAATTAAAGGTGTTCCTTCAACAGGTTACATGAAAATAATAACAAAGAGTCTGAACAATACAAATATGTAAGTTTGATTAAATTAATTGGCACGAATATGTATAAAATCTAATTCCAAACTTTTGCAAAGATAAGCATACATATTTTTATATTTTTATTGACTTCAAAACAACTTCATGTGAAAGAACATTGCTTAAACTACATATGACGCCAATAAAAATGGAGACTACAGAGCAAAATCAGTAACGAGCACCGCAGACCAAGCCCAACACCGTCACCGGCCACTCAGCCTGCAGTCGGCACGCTGCATAGACGCATCCGATTTGAAGTGGGGTAACGGGCAGGGGAGAATTCGGTGACATTGCGAATGAACTAGATGTGGTGTGGAGGCTCCTATTGCTTACATAAAAATTTGGCCGTTCTGAAAAAAACTAAACGTATTACCGGAACATTTGGAACAATTCCGACACTGGTGCATTTGCTGGAAAATGTAGTGGGAGGATTATACGTCAGAAGCCGATTATTACTGTTATCTTAGTAGTTTTAAATAGTTTTCTTTTTTACCCATACCCTAACAAAGTTGCATGTATCCCAGTTCAATTTATATTAGAAAGCACACATCACAAACAAACAAAAAGTCACATAGCGTCGACGCCGACAACTGCTTTTCGAACATATAAGATTAAGACATGCTGCTTTATCTAAGATCTGGCCCACGGATCGGAAGAACGACTCTATCACATGGTGCCATTGAACTTCACAGATTCAATTCGAAACTTGAAGCTTCTGTCCCCCATCATTCGAGAGCTCATGGACAATAACGGTCTCCGAATTAACCGGTACGCACTTGTGAATCTTCAATGTTCCTTTTCTCGCGACTGCCTTATTGAAGTGTTTTCTGAGCTCAGTAGCTAATTTGAGTACTTTTTGTTGAAACATTTTGGGTAGAGATCGAGGCAAGCAATGGAACACTGCTTTCCGTGTCCCTTCTAAGCATGTTTGCTGAGATCGTAAGGGGATGGGTAACTCTCCTGCCAGTAAAGGTGGCCCGGGGCTTCATACCAGCGGGTGTTACAAAGTACACTGGAGCGGAGCCTCGGAGGCCCCACCTACTTTTTCTAGGTGGCCGGAGAACCCGTCGTGGCCAAAAAACGCTATTTCGCTAATTTCAAGAATATTCAACGGCACATCGATTGGTGAAATAACCTTGAAAATCGGCCCTTAATTTTGTAATTATAGGCTTTGAAAGTTAAACCCTTTATTTTGAAATCGCTGCAATCGCGCGGTTGCACCAATTCGCGTACATCAAAGACCAACTGGCAACGTTATAGTGCCATATAAAACGAGATTATATGTCAATTTCACCCCTCATGAAGGTCAAGGTCACATTTCAAGGCCATACCAGCATTCTCAAAGTCATTGGTCCGGTGCTTCCGGTCGCATGGCGTTACCCAGTATGACGTATATTATGCTACAACGTCATAGTTAAGCTAAATCAATGTAAAGGTCAAAGTCACAGGTCAAATTAAAATGTCATGGGTAAAGGTCAATGCTCATTTCCCGTCCAACGGCTGCTATTGTGCTAGTCATTGTGTAAATAAGGGTAATAAGTCATATTGTGACGTCATTGGTCAATGACCTTGAATGACCTTAACCCAAAAATTAGGTTTACAGTTCTTGGGACGTTCTCACTATGACCTTGCTCTGTTTTTAGTGCATTCTGGGTAATTTTCTTTGAGCTTAATCGCGGCATTTCTGGATGAATACCCAGCACGGCTAATACTTGACTTTTATGACCTCGTTTGAACTTGACAATATTGACCTAGGCCAATTAAGGTCAGTCATAATATATATTTCAATAGTTCCCACCCAGTCCCCAACCGGAGTTTTTCTAAGCCTCCTAGTTTCCGAGAGCTCAGGGGCCTACCAGTCCCCCTCCATTGCCCGAAGTGTTGGACGCCTCTCCAGTGCGGGTGTTAAGGAATGGATATTGATTACAATTTATTGTTTTAAATACATCCTTACCCTCATTGCCGACAAATGCGATGAGAGCGCCTTCGAGGATATTCTGGTGAGCACCAAGAATCTGGATTTGTTCCTGCTATTTTTGTTACGTTTATGTATTTATAGAAATGTGACAGTGACCAACTAATTGCTAAACTAGCAATACAAATGATAAACATATAATCTTGTCATAAATACAGTAGAAAACTATAAGCAGTTGCTCATGCGGTTTATTGATTTATTGGTCATAAATGAGCAACATACTTCTGTGAGGCCCCAGTTAAAGCCCATTTCGTTTGCCAATTGTTCGACGTGCAAGTTACAACAAAACATACTTACCTAAGTCGTCAGCATTTTACATTGTGGAGTGAGGGAAACTAGTCATTTGGAACTAGGAACAAAATTACAAGAAAGTTCAGAGTGATGTTAAGATAAACACTAGAAATTATACAAGTTTTTCAGCGGTGACATGTCCTACCGTACGCAGGCCATTGTTTCATCTCGGGAGGCAGCTAGCCTGCTTCCCGAGGAGGAAGTGACCCCCTGCCTGGCCACCTACGGCCAGAAGATATCCTCGGGGCCTCCATCGCAGAGGATGGCGCCGACCACCCCCTGTTCCGCCACACCGGCACGGTAAGTTTTGCTGTTGACACGTAAAGATATACTTTTTACCAAGAGAGACAGAGAATACTATAGTTGCAAACTATAATACATATTTTCCATATGAAAAGTCTTAGGAGGCTAGCATGCACGATTGTTGGTTATTTGTTGTGCAACTGAAAGGCGTTGACTGAAAGCAGAAGCATTGTATGATGGCTATCCCTTAAAAAGTATCATAACCAATAACACGAATGGTCCTCTCATATACCGCATGAACCACAGTGAATGTTCCCGGCGGTTTCGTTGAAAAAAACTTTTACATGTTCTGCTGATGTCGATGCTTTGTGTTGTGTTTCAGTACGCCCAGTCCTGGGCGGCCAACGTGGCGGGGGCGGAACAGGTGTTGAGAGCCTCCGGCTTAGACAGCCGCCCTGACTGGCGGCATATTGTCACCAGTCAGGCCAAAAAGGAGGCGGTGAGCACTGAGACATAATTTGAACATATACATGCACTGTGCAAAGACAACTATTATATTTAAAAGGAGAACCCACATTGTTCCTCCAGTGCACAGTGAAACCATTGCATACCCTGCCGTCTGAATCTTGAATACCAGAGTGACGCTCTGTTGATTAAGTATCACCACAGTTCTATATTTGTATTGATTTTGTAATGATATTATGCCAATACGTGTATGTGTGTCTTTTTCAAACATGAAGTTATCAGGCAAAGATAGAATTGGTTGCTTAAATTATAATGCAAATATTATATTGCGGCAGGTTTACTTTTCAATTTCAGCTTGTCACAGAAACGGATGGTTCTCCCAGATCTTCAACACCATCGAGGCCGAGCTCCGCTCCAGGCCTGCCAACGGTGAGCGGCTGCTTAAGGCAGTCCGCCACCTGTGCACCTGGATCGCGGACAACAGCTGGCGGCTGTGGAACCAGGCCATCACGGCTCCGTTCCGCCAGCTTTCCTTGGGCCTCACCCGGCTGCGAGATCAGTACGGCCAGGGTGAGTCACTGCTGAAACAAGGGTTCTTTATAAGGCATTATGTGTATGACACTTGTCCGGCTCTATAGTATCCAGTTAGCTAAAGACTTCTTTATAAAGCGTTCTGTGCATGACAAGTTGCTCCTGGATTCACCCAAGGGCGATACACGGATTGTGTGCAGAAGGCTGTCACCGCCAAGGCTGAGGAATTTGAAGTTTATAATTCGCAATTGTGTTGCTTGTTACCTAGTGTCCGCTTTGCTTACGTTATCTGAGTTCCTCCATTTCAGCTCACCAAAGGAAATTTATGTTTTTGTACTAAGTAGTCGTGCATTTGTGCGTTTCTCAGCTATCAGCCTGCAGAGGGCACAGCGGGAGGAGGCGAAGAGGGACCCGGCCCTCACCCTCTCGGCTGATGAGCGCCTGCTGATCGAGGCCATCACTCAGCGCTACCTCCGTGAAGCGACGGGGATGGCCCCAACTTATCAGCTGGCCCAGCAGTTTAGGGCGTGAGTTTCCCAAGCTTCGGTGGCCGTATAATGCAACAAAATAAAATATCTCGTCATAACCAGTCGATCCTGGTCGTTTATGGAAGGGCGAAGCGTTCAACGTGAACCTGTAACGTGATTATGTGTAAATACAGTAAACTCCCTCTCCTGGTCTCTTCACCATGGAGCCATGGGCGCCGAAGGCGGGGGGGGACGGGGGGGACGCGTCCCCCTGTTGGCCAACCAGGGGGACGTCCCCCAAAATTTTTGGGTCAATCGTCATTAATGCTGTCAGGTACCGAATATGCCAAAATTCGCCTCCCCCGGTCAGCACCAGCCCGGGTCCGTCCCCCCCCTGCGAAAATTCTGTGGCGGCGCCCTGCATGGAGCCAACAACATTGTTACCACCAACTGTATAAGTCCTCCCCAGTAAATCAATCTTGATGAAGCAGGTATCAAAAGCTGGATGTTTTGTCTCTCCATCACAGGATGCTCTTCATCGCCCTTTCTAACCTGGGCGGCGCCAGGACTGGAGCCCTCGTCGGCTTCACTGAGGAGGAGATGGCCGGAGCCGAGGTACCTATCTAGCATTTGCAATGGTTTGTTTCGCCTATTTCCCTGTGTTAGAGTGTCATGTAAATGTATTTGAGCGCTGAGTATGTGTGTGTGTGAATGATGTTGGGTAGTCCGGTCAGCGAAGTTGAATTGTGACTTTTCTGCTAAACTGAAAGAAATCAGACTACAATCACTGAGCAAGAAAGCTGTTTGTTTTGTTGATAAAGAACATATTCCCAATGGTGCCACGACAATTTCCTGGTACCAGCAACACTATTCGCCAAGCCAGGTACTTGCTGAAATGCCAGTGCACACTGACCGTGCCGTCAATGTTTGTGTCGTCCTGTCAGCCGTTTGAGTACGAGGGATCGCGCTGGTGGTCGTTCTACACGTCCCGCAGCAAGACCCTCCGCTCCCACGGCCAGCTGCTGCTGGTCATCTCATCAACAGTGATGCTGGCTCTGCGCCATTTCACGGCGGAGCTGCGGCCCATCCTCCGCCAGAGGATGACCAAGTCAGGTATGAATTGGCATCTGTGCGTAGCTCATGATGTAATGAAAATAAAGTTTGTGTGTATCAAACGTTGAAACGATACAGAAACGCCATATGATGTAAGCAATTTGGCACAACACCTAAATAAGTAAGGCCGGGTGGTAAGTCACTGGCATACTACGCAATGTTGAGCCAGTGATAGAGTCAGGGGAGTTGAGAAATTTGCGCTGGGTAATTGACTCATTGGCGTGTTCTATTGCAGCCGACAACCCCTCCGTGCTGGTGGCAGGGACGGCGGATTCCAGGGTGCAAGCGGTGCAGTTGCACCACTCGATTTTTTTCAAGTGGTGCAAAAGTATCTTTTGCACCACTTGTTTTGGCTTTGTCCAGGAGGCGCCCCCCCAGGCCAGTGGCGTAGCCAGGAATCAGTCAAGGGGGGGCCATGCCTTAAGAAAAAAAGTTAACCATACGACTGCTTGGAGGAGGGGAGGGGGTAATTATTCCTCTCAGTAAAAAATGAAGCATCGTAAACAACCATTCCTGTTCTACATTGTCAAGTCTGCTTGAGGAACATCCATATTTTTTCTCAATAAATTCAAAAAGTTTTTTCTACCAAAAATATTTAATGTCATACATACATGTATTGCCTGAAAGCCCTTATATTGAAAATACCATGCAAATGCAATGAATGAATGAAGCGCATTGACATACAAGGACATACCAGAGCCCTAGGCCGTCTTAGACGAATCTCAGGCGCCTATTTTTCTGACCAAAGATTTCAATCACGGCATTAGCATCAAGCACAATGTCCTTATGCACAAACAGCATGGTCAACCCGTTCAAGCGAGCCTCAGTCATGGTGGATCTCAGGTAGTTCTTCAAGTACTTCAGTGCACTGAATGAGCGCTCGCAGCTAGCTGTCGTCACAGGGAGGGTGGCGAAGATCTGCAGCAGTGTGGTGATGGCTTGGAAACAGCCTACGTCTCGCGCTTTGCGCAAGGCACTGATGACGGTTGAGGGTCTCTCCGTCGCTTCCTGCCGCCGCCAGTACGCTTGCCATGTGACGAACTCCAGACTGCACAGCGTCTCGTGAGCAGTCCAGAAATATCAGATACATCTCTACGGCATCGTTGATGTCTGTGAAGCTGCGCTCCACACAAACAGATGGGAGAAGGGAACACAACTGTGAGCCCTTTGCCCGATGTGCCTTGAATTTCTCTTCTAGCTGTACGAGGCACGTGTCTATGAACGGCAGAAACACCGCGCGCCGATAGTACATCCTTGCGTCTTCTGCAGGTGGATTCGCCCGGTGTTTCTGCCGTCCGTGCACACGAGGTAGGAGTACCTCCACGCCGTACTTCTTTTCACATTGCGTGAAGATCTCATCAAACTTCTCTCCTTTTCTGTAGTCCTTCAGGACGTCCATGACACTGTCCACGTTGCGCACAGCCTGCAAAATATCTTGGCTGGGGCTTTGCAGCTGTCGAGAGAGCGGCCTGGTCACATTCTGCACAGCTGCCAGGACTTCCATTGCCAGCAAGAAGGACGGGTCTGTCACAGCCCGGCTGAGCGCAGTTGCCTTGCCCATAGCATGAGGATCTGATTGGCTGATCTCCTCCACGGCAGCTATAACTGCTGGGTAAAGCTCTTGGAAGGCGACTGTTGCTTCCTGGTTCTCGACCCAACGGGTCTCACAGTGCCGCTTCAGTCTTGCACGTGATGTCGCAGGACAGAGTTCCGCGATCTTCTCTTGGAAGATCCTTAGGCGTTTCGGTGAGTCCTGCAGAAATGCATAGGCTTCTTTCATGGTTGTCTGAGCAGCCTGTATTTCCCGTACATCTGCGCCTTTCACCAAGCAAAGATTGAGGGCATGTGAGAAGCAGTGCCCATAAGATGCAGCAGGACACTCGTCATGAATGTGCTTCTGCACCCCGTTATGGCACCCGGACATTCCCTCGGCGCCATCATAACCTTGGCCGACTATAAGCTTTTTGTCTATGCCAAGCGTTTCTAGAATTTCGAGAAGCTGGGACGCTAGGCCGGCACCAGTCAGGTTTGGCGCTTCCTGAAACGCTAGCAGTCGTTCTCTGATCGACAGGTCAGGCAGCACATACCTTAAGCACACGCAAAGTTGCTCCATTCCTGCAGCATCTGTCGTTTCATCTGCAAGCAAGGTGAAAAAGCCAGCCGATGACACTTCCTGGACGATCTCACGCTTCACAACCTTGTCGATGCAGTCAATCAGCTCGTTTTGAGTTTGTGGCGACAGGTAAGTGGCATTCTTTGCAGACCTTTCCAGGTGTTCCTTCAAGATGGCATCGCCACTTTCCGTCATAAGTGTTAGATTTGCACGCAGAAC
This sequence comes from Lepas anatifera, assembly GCA_034440635.1. Classification (NCBI taxonomy): domain Eukaryota; kingdom Metazoa; phylum Arthropoda; class Thecostraca; family Lepadidae; genus Lepas; species Lepas anatifera. The sequence goes on along the minus strand of JAOTON010000859.1, from coordinate 17,818 downwards.
ACCCTCGCCATAGGTGATATCACCTCCCGTATCTAGCACGCCACTATCCCGATGACCACGGAGAGGCTGTCCGAGACGGCCGCTGTGCTCGATGGCCTTGATAATCCTAGAGAGCACAGCTCTATTGCGTTTCCGTTCCGCTGCTGCCGCGTCGTTCTGAACCTCAGCGACAGTCAAACCAGTCTTCTTTTGTTGCTTGAATGCATCGGCTTTCATAGCACTGTCTGCATGGAACTGATGTTGGAGGTGAGATGTCAGGTAGCCATCGCGTCCAGTAAGATGGCTGTACTTCTGCAGTGGCGATCGCACCAGCCTCTGCAGCGCCACTCCACCAGCACTCTCGACGCCAAAGAGGACACATGAGGTACAAAACACACCTTTCTGAGACTCTGAATACGCAAAACAATCATATTCCTTCGAAAAGTGTTGAGGTCCAAGGTATTTGCGCCTGAGTTTTCCACTGTCCTTTCTTTCTGTGAACGGCCACTGGAAACCAGTAGGTGCTTTCCACGGCTGAAGCAAAGACAGTTTATCTTGATCACTCAGCCCAGTACTTCCCCCCTGCCTTTCCGATGTCATCTATCACTAGAGCCCTTCGCTTTGCGGGTAACGGCCCACAGTTATCCTCGACTGCAGAGTCACGTTTTTGAGATGGCGGTCCTCCATCGCAAGGACCAACAGCGGGTCTCTCATCTGCCGGATTGCTTGCATCACCAGCGGCGGGAATCCACGGAGGTGGCAGCGGTGTTTTCCCGTTGGAATTAGGCCGGGACTCCTCATCCGCAGGCTGCTTGTCCTGAAAAGATAGCATGATGATAGCATATTTGCAGACAGAGCATAAGAGACCATATACTTCCATATACTTGCACGCACAACAAACAGCAACCATGGAGCCACAGAAGAGCATATGATAATCCATTCATAATAAGAAGTTTTCCTAACGGATAGGTTTTAACATGAAAATAAGCAACAAAATCGACAAAGAAATACCAGAAAATCTTTAGGAAGTTATTGAAGCCCAGCAAAAGCGGATCCAGGGGGAAGAGGGGCACATTCTCCTCCCAAAAATCATCGGCTTATACTTGAAAATTGGAAGCCTCCCCATGAAATATCGGTTCCCATCTCCCCAGGAAGCATGAATTGGCGCCCCTGACAGGTTTTGGCGCTGACCGGAAAGGTTTTGCCGCCCCGCTTGTCAGGATGACGCCCCCAAAAACTTCCCCCATCGGTGATCGTGTATTCGATTATGGTTTCGGAGAAGGCAAGATGCAGGTGCGGCAACTGTACCTCTAGCATGCTCCTGAATCAACCCATCGTCCTTCTCCTGCGGCGGTTTTTTACTTCATGGTTTTTATCATTTTCCGAATAATATAAATTTTAATTGCTGGTCAACTGAACTAAACCAGGCCGATCCAACCCCTTATCTTGTAGGCAATTGTTGGAAGTTTGTATCCATACCCCAAATTTCCATCCAAATTATCCATTTGAATGAGAACAAATTAGTTATATATATATATATATATTTTTTATAAATTTTGTCCAAATTGTTCCCAGTCCAGCTGCTGGAGTCGGAGTCTCACTAGTCATCAAGGGACTTGTTACGGAGACCCCGACCCCACCACCCGAACGAGCAGCTCCCACAATGATGGGTTGATTTAGAAGTCAAAGTTTAACGTCCCACAAAGCACAGGGACGGCCGCCCCGCTCAGGTCACCCTCTCATCAGTCAGTTGCCAGCCGACCTACGTCGGGTAAACTATTGAGCGCCGGAGCGTCTCAGGGGAACCGATCCCAAGCCTGGACATGTACTGCCACTGCATGCTTCTGAGAAGCGGGCCAGAGCCCAACGCTCTACCAACTGAGCTACCGGGGTGGGGATATTGATAAAAATTATATCACATTTCATCAGATACAAGCGGCCGGCGGCGTGTTAAAGGACTAGCTCAAAAAGAAATCCGGTGGAGACTGGGCGGTTAATTTTTTGTCCTATCCAAGTTCACAAGGGAGGGCGGGGTGGGAGAGGGATCAGGGAGAAATAAAAGTTGATTTGCGCCGAGAAACCACGGCGTAAAATTTGAGAAGTTCCGGCCAAATGCGTAAGTTTTCCACCCCAGAATGAATAAGCGTAAATGTACGGACAGAACTGAGCGGCGGCATCGCCTTCATCGGCGAGTCCCGCTTAAGGCATATGACGAAACCTCACAATGAATTAATCGCCTGTAGTGGACTTTATGCACGTAGCACGCAAGATACCTTCATAGCACGTGCTTTTGCGTACGATGCCAGAGAATCACATCACTCCGTCAAGTTCGCATTATGTCAGCATCGCGTACAAACAGCAGAATACCATTTAATTGCCTTAAAAACCGCAGTGAACCCTGTGTGACTGCTTTTAGGCAGTGACGAATCTAAGATTTCAATCCCCTCTCTTAGCACTTTGCCATTAAAGGACGCCGCTTTTGATCTAAAGAGCGCCTGGTATCCACATCCTGAGGGAGCGGGGTGCCTTAGCGGATTTTTTTTGCATCGCAGACGTGTTAAATGGTTTGAGGCGAGCGTTTTCAGGCTCAGAAGGGCGTCTTTTGGGTTTTAGAGGGAGCAGCCTCGCATTTCGCCCCCCCTGGATCGGTATCTGATTTGATGATGATTGGGGTTTTAGGGCACCTCAGCTGCTGACGCTATATGTGCCCAGTCTCTGAATAGTTCGGTCTCTGATTTTAGGTGGGGTTTATACTTTTTACGAGAATTTCGAGTTCCCAGGCAAACGATTGCTGAGAATAGGGTTTTCCCGGGTATTTTGCTAAATGGGTCTCTCAGTTATGACAATATGATAAGGGGCTGTTTATATATTGCGTCACCCACTGAAGGCGGATAGTAGTCGGCATTTTCGGACTTTTCGGACAAAGGAGGAGGGGGTCGGGCCTTTTCTGACGATTTCTGACGGAGGGGGCTAAAAGTATCGGCAGTCGTGGAAATTTTTATTGAGCGAGGACAACGCAGGGCCACACCCAGAGCATGAAGAATGGGTGTTTCAAATTTACGTACTCAAACACATAAGTGTCACCTCCGTCAAAAATGGGGGGGGGGCAGCCTTGATGTTTACTGAAATGTGTAAAAATCCCACGGGTTTCTTACGCTGAGTAATTTGCTAGCATGGGGCACGGCGGAAAACTTGTGATTGTCTGAAAGCCCACTGCGTAAGAATTTGTGCTCTACCCAAGTATTGTTTTCCCCTGAGAGGGACTAGGTTCTCAATGAACTCGGCTCCTTGTACCGGCGGCTTCCCTGAACAAGGGACAAACTGGCTTCCGAGAAACCCTTCAACAGCTCACGCTGTTCTAGTTAATGTATAGGAAATTGAGGAGACAATCTACCTGATTTTTTCTCGTTTCTGATGGTCTGATAAGTAGATTCCAAATTTTGTATCCGCTAAATCCCTGTTTCACCTTTTTTGTAATTTGGAATTTATCATTGCACTTTCTGTATCTTGTCGAGCATGTAGAGCCCAGACACTTACATTTTGCTCCACGAAATTTTATACCTCCCGAAAGAGCATTTTACAAACAATGGGACTGGTTCATTTGAAAAAATATTGGGGTGGATGCAATGCCCAAATTTGAGCGGTAAAGTTTCGAAGTATTTACGCTATCATACCGTAACAGGGATATAGCCAGGCATCAGTTACTTTTTATCTTTTTTTATTTTGATTAGGGCCCCTCCCAACGGGCACACTTGCCCAATTACGGGGAGTATTGGCATGGGTGTTAAAGGATCCTCCCCACCGGATCAGATCGGACACGGAAGGTGGTTTCCCGCCCCGGGGATTGAACCCACGATACTCCATGCCGTCCGATCTGAAGATAGGCAACGAAGCCACTGAGCCACCCTGCCCCGTGGAACGAAGTTAGAACGGAGAGTCCTCACAGCGAGCATTTGAACGCTGCGAGATTATATTAATGGTTTACACAGTCTATGAATATAGCTTTACGAGGAAGTTGTGCTGAATATTCTCAGAAAGTCTCCAATTACCAATATTTTCAACTAATTCTTCATTGGGTATATGGTAACTTTCAGCCAGGCATGAGGCTCCGTTGAGGTCCCGGAGTCAGAGGCTGAAGCGCCCTACCCCCCCCAAAGTCAGAGGCTGTTCCCATTAGCGACCAGGCGATCGGAGCGGGGTAGCTGACAGATAGCTGTACACCTCGGTCGCGTTCATGCAGAGGCACCGACCCCACACCTGGCCTTTCCAACTGATCGGAACTGATCAGCGCAGCCGCGGCCAGCATTAGTACGGGCCCTGACATTACCGCGCTGAAATTATTGAATCTGGAGGCAGTTTGGATGCAGCTAGATTAGGGATGATTAACATTGTGCACTGTTTAAAAATGGAAATAATTATTGCGATGAATATCACAGTGTGCTGCTTGAATATATTTCCAAATATATCAAGCAATAAAAACACCCACCGACACTGCATTTCGTAGCAAACTATGGATTTTCGGATAAGGCCACGGCCACAGTTACGAGGAAAGCCGTTACGATGACGGTACGATGAAAATAAGGGTAGTTGCATTTAGAGGGAATGTGCCATCTTTATAACGTGATTTTAACTGAGATAGCAAAGTTGTAAAGCATGCCGGAAAACCCGGTACTCAATATATAATTTGTCTTGAAACTCGAAATTTCCGTAGAGAAAAGCTTCCTTAAGCGCTTGGCTACGCACCGGAGAAGGAAAATCAGCTGGGTTAGGTACTCACCTGCTTGAAATATTTCCTGATATCCATCTTCCACGTCTCAGTGGTCCCACAACTGCATTCGCGCCACTGAAAGATCACTGATATACCAAATAGTAGGCGATATGTATTCACGATGCGATGCACCTCCGCCCCTCCGCCGCTACTACCACGTCAAGAGACCGGAAGTTGACACGCGACAACACTACCTATGATCAAAATTAATTAACTAGATACTTCCGGAGTGCTTATTTCTAATTGCTCCTGCATCTAATAAAAACAGTGAAACAACATCGCATAATTATTTTTAGTAAATGTTAACAAATTCACTCCTGAGCAAGCATATGGGTCTTCCAAAAACCTTAGAAATATATTATGGCCTCTAATCTTATATGCACTACTAGCGCCACCCCCGTATGGTGGCGGAATCAGGCATTACTCCCTGGCAGCGCCTCTGGCGGCAGTTTCTTAAAAAATATTCGGGCGGTTCACGCTCAGGGTAACCCGCCGCAGACGCTCCATTCGCTGAATGAGCCGACAAACGCGATCTGCGCGCGAGTTGTAACACGTCGTATTCCTCGCGCTTGATTAATTGTTGACAAGCAGCGGAATTTAGGGGGCGGTTGGTATATTTAATCCCCTTTTCTGACGCTAATGGGAAAAGGCTCTCGTTGCCCAGCGACCTAGTCGCCGGTGACTTCGTCACCGGCGGCTAGGTCGCTTCCCCGTTAGCAGACCTTTCGGTGCCAAAGGGGGGCCATGGCCCAATGGCCCCCCTGGCTACGCCACTGCCCCAGGCCTCAGCCGGCGCCCCCGGCCGGTCAGAGAAAATCAAGCCTAATTACCGCCTACCTGAAGAGGTAGGATCCTCTATGAAAAAGACATTTTCATACATGAATGACGCACCTTGACATCAAAACTGCGCCCTGGAAAGCAAAAGGCGCCCCCCTTGAGTAAAGGCGCCCTTCTGGATAGCATAGGCGCCCTTGAAAAGCGTAGGCGCCTCCTGGACAGCTGAGGCGCCTCCGAAGAAGAGAAACGGCGCCCCTAGATATCACATGCGCCCCCTGGTTAGCACAGGCACCCCTTGACAGCAAAAGGCGCCCCCCGCAGAGAAAAGGCGCCCCCTGGAAAACATAGGCGCCCTTTGATAAGAAAGGCGCCCCCTGGAGAGATAAGAGAGAACCCCCCCCCCTCCCGAGAACAACGGCGGCAGGGACGGCGGATTCCGCAGGACAGGGTGTGCAGTTGCACACCTTGAAAAAATGATGGTGTACAATAGTATATTTTTGCACACCTGGTTTTGACCTCGTACGGGGAGGCCCTCACGGATTTGGGTGGCACCCCCGGATTTTGCCGCCGCCCCCGGCCGGTCAAGAGAAAATCATACACATCGCCTGTCTGAAGGGGTAGTACCCTCTGTGTAAAATAAAATACACTTTCAAATATGAATGGCGCCCCCTGACATCAAAGCTGCACCCTGGACAGCAAAAGGTGCCCACCCCCTTGAGTAAAAGCGCCCCTCTGGATAGCAAAGGCGACCTCTAGACAGCAGAGGCGCCCCTAGACAGAAAAAGGCACCCCCAATTGAGGAGTAACGACGCCCCTGAATAGCATAGGCGCCCTCTGGTTAGCACAGGCACTCCTGTACACTAAGAGGCGCCCCCTCCCCCATAGAGCAAAGGCACCCCTCTGGATATAATAAGCTCCCTTTAATAGCAATCGCGCTCCCTGGACAGCAGGGGCGCCCTCTGGATAGGATAGGCGCCCCCAAAACAGCAAATACGCCCTTTGATACCAAAAGCGCCCCATGGACAGAACACACCCTCTGGATAGCATAGGCACCCCTGGACGGCAGAGACGCCCCTAAAGAAGAGCAACGGCACCCCGGGATAGCATATGCGCCCCTGGTTAGCACAGGCACCACTGGACAGCAAAAGGCGGCCCCCGCCCCCTGAGTAAAGGATCCGGGTCTCTGGAAAGCATAGGTGCCCCTGGATAGCGCAGGCGCCTCCTGGACAGCAGAGACGCCTCCGAAGAAGATCAACGGCGCCCCTTGATATCATATGCACCCCCTGGTTAGCACAGGCATCCCTGGATAGCAAAAGGCGCCCCCCCGAGAGCAAAGGCGCCCCCTCTGGAAAGAATAAGCACCCATGGATAGGAAAGGCGCCCCCTGGAAAGGACAGCAGAACATTTTTTAAGGAAAACTCAGTGGAGGGGGGGCGGTGGAGATTTTCTTGTGCTGGCCATTACAATGTCTTCGGGGGATCAAACCCCCATTTGGAGGGGGCGTTAATAAAATTTAGACGTGCTAGTGTTAAAAAAATGTCTCCTAATGTTTGTTATTCCATATTCTAAAGATTAGAGATGCTGCCCAGGACTGCGGGTTTTTTTCAACGGAAAAGGCCAAACCGGGTTTGCGAAAAGGCCAGAAGGTTCAAATTGTATTTGCACTAAAAAATCTTGTTTTTTATAAATTTCGTCCAAGTTCTTCCCAGTACGGCTGTTGGAGTCTGAGTCTCATTAAAGTCCTCAAGGGACTTGTCACGGAGACCCCGACCCCACCACCCGAACGAGTAACGCCCACAATGAAGGGTTGATTTAGAAGCCAAAGTTTAACCTCCCACAAAGCACAGGGATGGCCGCCTCGCTCAGGTCACCCTCTCATCAGTCAGTTGCCAGCCGACCTACGTCGGGCAAACGATTGAGCGCCGGAGCGTCTCAGGGGAACCGATCTCAAGCCTGGACATGCACTGCCACTGCATGCTTCTCAGCAGCGGGCCGGAGCCCGACGCTCTACCAACGGAGCAACCGGGGCGGCCAAATGGCCAAATAAATACCACAAAAGCCATATTTGAGGCTAAAACGAACCCTACCGGGTGTCATAAACCCACAGAAAAAGGACAGAGCACTCTTGTATCACTGCAGTGAACAGTGCACTGTATAAAACTAAATGTTGATAACTTGATATTGACTTGAAGATATATTTTTAGCACACTGCCCATCTCATAAGAAGGCAGGAGTCCCCTTCCAATCCCGTGTGGCGACCCAATTATTTTATCCACATAACTAAACAATTTGTTAGCATCATCAATTATCTTGGCCGCACCACTCCCCGCTAACATTTGATATCTTCCTGCTTTTTCTGTGAATTGTTTGCTCTTGAACAGTGACGGATCCATAGGCAGATCCAGGATTGCCAATCGGAGGGGAGCACCTTCCCGGGGGCGCCATCCGGAGCAGGGGGCGCCACTTTTGACCGGAAAAACCTACCAGGTGGGCGTAAAATCCTATCGGTGAGCACCGATTTTCGCATCCTGGGGGAGAGTGGGAAGGGCCACTTCAGGCGAGTGCCATCGACCTTTCAGGGGGCGCCGTGACCATTTCAGGGGGCGCCGAGGATCGATCGGGGGGCTGCATCTGCCCCTCCCCTTTGCCCCCTGGATCCGCGTATGGGCGGATCTAGAATTTTAGTAAGGTGGGGGGAAACGCGGAGCCTCAAAGTGGGCACTTTACCATCAACTTTTCACCCAAAGGGCGCCTATGGTATTCGGTTTTCGGTTGCCGTCATTTTGGTGGATCGTATTTTTAACAACGTCCTATCCCACCCTCTCCCAGCCATAACAGTTTGTACCAGCCAAGCAAGATGCCTATTTGGCGTGATAATTGAAACAATGAATTGCTTAACAGTTCAGTCCACACTTTTTCGGCACCTCTTGAAAAATCTGTAACTGCCACTAGGTCATGGAGAAATTCAAGACACTTGGGAAGATGCAACAGCTGAACATAAAGGTATATATCTGAGGATTTTTCTATTAGTGAAGAGGGGTTAAGTTTATTTTAATATCAAATATGATAAGCATCATTTTGCCTTTCCACGTGGCCAAGATTCGTAAGATAATGGTGAGAGGACATTGAAAATAATCGCAGCGAGTGTGAACCTGGCCTGTGCGCTGTCCAAGAAAATTATCTCAGCGGAAAAGCTTTTAAGTTGTAGGAAACACAAACCGGACTTTAACCCACATTATTAATTACTCCTAAAAAATGATGTTTGAACCAGATGGCAGACTCAAGGAGATATAAGGGAAGTTGAAACGTTAAGATAAACACAGAATGAAGTATGTGGGCATTTTCCATCGACCTTTATCTATATTCTTCAATTCATCAGCATGGGAGAATTGCTCTTGTGAGTGAAATTTCGGAGGTGTTAAGAGAATTTCGGTAGCCATGTGATTCAATGCTGAAATAGATCATGCCATAGGCATTTGTGATTTGTGACATAAATGGGCCCTGCTAGAATAAAAAGAAAACAGTTTCAACGTGTCCAAGTACTCTCTTGATAAATTGATAACTTTTTTTCGTTTATTGGCTGTAATTTGCGCGTTTAATGATCATGTGCAGTGTTCAGATCGAAGTGAAAAGATCATTCAGATTGATAAAACGAGTATATTTTGTCACTGACCATCCACTTATACCATCAACCATCGCCTTCAGGTCAAGTTCAGGACTCATTTAAGAGAAGAGGTGAGCGTGCACTGTGCATACCCAAATCGAGACACAGCCGCCCTCCCGATGGACAGACCGCGCAGAAATACTTCCTCGTCGCGTTTGATTTCGCGCACGCGTACGACGTAGTGGACCACCACCTGCTACGCGTTCGCCTGCTGTAGATGGGGCTGTCAAATTGCACGGTGGCCTGGATTTGGCAGTGACTCCGGGACCGAAGAGTCCAGGTGGAACTAAATGGTGTGCTTTCCAGTGAGCGCATTTTCCGAACTGGCCTGCCGTAAGGAAGTGTCTTATCGCCAGTTTTATTTTTGTATGGGCGGCTCGGCTGGTAGACGCACTCTGCGCGGTTCCCGGATGCTCCCCTACATGTACGCCGATGATACGGCGGCTCTCTGCACGGGCAACAACATCCAAGTCGCCAAGGACCGGGCGCAATAAAGCTGCTGCTGGCACCCTCATGAAGTGGACGCGACAGCACAAAATGGTGGTATCAGGAGCCAAGATCCAAGTACTGGTGATGTCCCAGTGGGCCAGAGACGCCGATCCCTTCAATTTTAAGGTCGACGGGAAGTCTGTCACTGCTGGAGACACCCTACACCTACTTGGCGTCACCATCGATCGGCTCCTCCATTTCGGTCCACACTGTAAGAGACTGTGGGAGAAGGTCCACCCCCGCATCTCCCACCTACGTCAACTGTCCGGCTGCAACTGGGGGCTGCACGAACAGCACCTCTGAACCGTCGCTACTGGCTACGTGAGAGGAGCGATGGAGTAAGCGGCCGCAGCGTGGCTCCACGCCACACCGCCATTTCATGTCGAGCTGCTGGAACGCAAAATGAGAGCGTCGGCGCGTATCATCACAGGATGCACCCACTCCACTCCCAGCCGAGTTAAGACTCCCCGCGTAGCGGCCAGAAGGAGGGTACTCGCGACCCGACTGCTGGTGAAATTCCATACCCTGCCGCCAAAAGACCCTCTGTGAAGACGTGCGGAGGCGACAGCGCCCTCTCGACTCTCCTCCGTGACCGGGTGGCGGCAAGCGGGCAAAGACATGTGGGATCAAGCAGGCATCTCCCTCCCCATCGAGTCTTTCCTTCCTCAACGTCTTCCACTGTGGGTATCAGGAGAGTGAATCACATTTCAACTAGACGTGGGCCCACTGACATCAGGAGCGCCACCTGTCCGGAAGAAGCGAGTAGCTCTCCCCCACCTCGCTTCCCTGACTCAATGTGCCACATGGGTGTGGACCGACGGGTCAGTGCACGGAGGGGTCACGAGCGGGGAGCTGGGTCTTCATCGAGTCACCAGACAGAGCCCAGCATGAGCTCAGGCGACCAGCAGGCTCGCTCTGCTCGAATTTTCAGGCTGAGATGGTAGCCATCCAAACTGCCTGTGTCTTCCTACTGGACTAATCAGTGCACACAGAAGATCCAGTCATCTTCAGCATGGCCTGCCAAGGTGACGACGCATTATAGAAATAAAATGGCTTCAATGTCTGCAGATAAGACAGCGAATCGGTAAAAATCGCAAACTTCCTCACCATGAGCTTAGACACCTGGTCCAAACAGCAAAAAAATGGAGTACAGCTCTGAAGTAAAAATGGATCCTTCGTAAGGCAAACTAGAAAACTTCTCAACATCGTCACCAACAAATGCACGCCCTGTGCCATTGTCACTTTCTTTTGCAACCGTCTATATAGAAACAGACATGGTTTTCGAACGGCTCCGCAAGCAAGTTCATAAATTACTGGCGCGTCGGTTCAGGAGGCAAATTTATGCTTTGTTGGCGTAGGTTGTGTTCGTGTTAACTGTCGAGATGAGCTATGGTTCAATAACAGCTGCTTCATGTGGTTCGACGAGATTGCTGTCGATACCAGCCTGTGCCAGCCAGGCACAGACTCTCACTCCCTGGTGACGGGTTGCAAAACGCGAGCCACTGTCTATCTGACTGAGGTAGGCGTCGCCAAAAAAAAATGTTTGGTATGTGGGGCGTGTTGGTGGCTTATTTTAAAGGGAACGTGGCACCTTGGTAAAATCCTGGAATTTTGTGTAATTAGGCGTACTTTTAGCCCAAAATAATGAAACCACTCATGATTTCTCTGAAAAATGTACAACAAACTAAATGCTTTTATTTTTAAAATACTCCTCTAGAAAAATGAATAAATATCTGCCTCTGGATGATGTCATGATCTGGCAACCACTACCATACTCGAAACACTTCAAGGGCTTCGATTGCCTGATGCTCATCGTGATGTCAGCATATGTCGTCACACCAGCAGCTCACAACAATGGCCGCCTGGCGAGAGGTACATGAGAGGTACATTTCGGGTAGGTTTTAGTTTTTTCTACGGAAAAATCGAGTTCCAAGACAAATGATATATAGAGCACCTGGTTTTCCGATTTGCTTTACAACTTGGCTATATCAGTTAAAATCACGTTCTAAAGGTGCCACATTCCTTTTAATGGCTTAATGCAAAGCGAGTATCTTACTGCGCATTTGTAGCGGTATTTCATTAATTTCCACTGGCATGCTTATTATGGGTGAAGCTTGGAACGCTCCTGTTACTATTCTGATAGCGAGATGACGGACATATCGATAATCTTTTTCGCGGACTAAGGAGTGGCCTCATACGCAACCCCGGTCTGCGACCTGGGATAACCCCCCACCGGCGCAGGAGAGCCGCATGACAATGTGCTGAAATCAACCATATTTCATTCTCAATGTATCTCTTCATAAGCCTGTAGGTCAGTGCCATCATTCTTTTCTTTGAAATAAATAGTAAATATCCCGCAGTCAACCCCGGATTCGACCCGCGCACCCCTCATCACGAGACAGGACCTCTAACCACTAGACCACTGCGCCACACTGTACCGACTCCCACTAACCCTACACCTGTGACCCGTCAGGAGGTCACTGGCCGGTATCACGCAATCAAAACGATGCCGTGATCGTGGCGCCGAGTGTTGTGTTCGTACAGAAAAGGCATGGTATAAAGCTGCTTCTAGAAGACGAACCAAACATTAGATTCGCCTAGAATCACTTGTATCGGCGACCCAGGACCCTAAGCTAGCTTTATGCCAAATTGCATTCACTTCCATTCATTTTGAGGACTTGAAACCATGGTGAGAAGCAAGCATGTTCCGAGAAATTTAGCTCCTTGAAATACCCTTTCGGACGAATTACTCGAAAGCCGTTGGAGATAAGTGGGTAGTGTAAATGAATTGAATGACTGCAATTAATTTTCCTATTCAGCCATGTCAATTCTGAGCTTGTGAACGACATGTGATCTGAGCCGAAAAGCTGCAAATAAAAGGTTTTCTACTAAAATTATATTCATACATATAAGACAATGAATTTTATTATCACGATATCCATCTCCGAATATTATCAGGCGGAAGCAATGTTCTTTCATTATTTGAAATGAAAAGTCAAATCGGCGCATTAGATCGCGAGAGATTAAGATTTAAATGAAATGAGCAAAAATGTAGTCCTCCGGCAAAATGGCAAAAACTAGGTCAGAATTTTACGTTTTCCACTGGAAACTATGCCTAAGCACAAGAAAATTGACGTAGCTGCCTCCACGTGGCTGTCTTTAAACTAACTGAAGCGTGCCTTCTGACATTTCGAGCTTACAAGTCGGCTGTCAAATTTCAATATCTTTTTTGCTTGTACTAGAAATACTGCGTTTTGGCGTAATAAATATTGTCGGACCAGTTCGAACTTTTTTTCTTAGGTGGCCTTGTTGCTTATTCAAAAGGAGGCAAATTTCAAGTTCGTCGCTTAAGAAATAAAATGATAAAAATGCAAAATTGAAAACATTTGTTCCAAAATTTCTCAAAAACTATTTTGAATTTAAATTTGGGGGCCTTAGTTTGGGCGTCTAGCGTAAAAGGGCAATCACTCTACACAATTGCAGAGCCCTGGTATCAACTGTCAGAACCACCAAACAGCCAGAATAGAGCCTCTTGAGAAATATCAATCCGCTTCGCTCCATGGATTTCGTCATGCGGCTCTGACACAGCCGTACTCGATCTTCGGACGAATAAGTGATCTATACAGCATAAGAAGCTTATAACGTAGCGTATAACAATGAGCGTATAACGTGCGCATAACGTATATATAGGCAATAAGCGTATAACGTGTATAGCATGAGAAAAATTTCTCTATCTGCACGGTATCTCATCCTCGTCAACACCTTCAGTATTTTCAGCGTATCAAAACATTTTTTGCGGAAATCCTTCAGGTGTGGCACATATGAAAGCTTATCGAGTGTGAGCCTGATAAATCTGGTTTCTGCTACAACGTCGCTCGGATTTCCGCGAATTTACAAAATCGGGTATTCAGTCTCAATGTCTATTATAAAAGTGCATGCACTATGTCTTTGAACTTGAAAATTTCAGACCATTGCGTGTGATCCATTGCTGCAATATGTCAAGGCCAAGCTGCAGCCGCCTCTGCGCAGCTGCTGTAGTAGACACTGTCACACATATTGTGAAGTCTTCAACGAAAAACACGTGACGTATGTTTGCGGGAAGTGTGTGCAATATCATTGGTCATAACTGCAAACAAGGCTATGAATATCGCAGAATCCTGGGCTATGCTACTCTGTTGCTGATGCCAATCCGATACGACTGAGTTTACGCGAAATCTAAAATACCTATTTTTTCGGAATATTAGAAATAAACCACCCCAAGTGGCCTCGCACGCCGAGTCCAAAGAGTTTCTGCAGAACGCCATTGGATAGCAAAGGCGCCCCCCAAGAGATGATGGCGCCCCCTGGGGAGGAAGGCACCCCCTCCAGAAAATCTTGCACCACTTCTCGAAAATGGAATCCGCCGTCTCTGGCTGGTGGGCGTCTCTACCAGCACGGAGTTGCTCAACCAGAGGCTGCAAGAGGCCGCAGCGCTCCTGGAAATGGGGCCGGCTCCCAACCTGGTGGGGGAGGTTCACGGGGTCCCGGAACAGAACGTTCCAGAACGTTATGGTAAGATTTGTATGCAGATGTAGCTGTAGTAGCAGTGCAGGTGACGCAGCAGCTGACGGGTTAGGGATGACGCTTTGTTGGCACGTTGTGTTGTGACACTGTATAATGTTTTCACAAGTACGGGCTAAATCATGGACTTGAACTCATGTGAATTACCACCTCCTGCTGAGCGTGGAATTTTTTAAACTAGAGTAGTATAAGGCAAAGTAGATATAAACTCACCTATGCTACTAATGTCTGAGTGAAGGTAGTTAGACATACTGTGTTATAATGTTTTTACTCGTTACGAAACATATCTACGCGGTAATGAACTTTTCGTGGCCAGGGTGATTCTTCTATTCCTCATCCATGAATCACCAGTGACAGCGGTGCCCTGCCGTGCTTTGCAGGACCGGGCACTCCGTGAACGAGGCGTGATAGGCTTTTCGGCGGAGGTGGCGGCTGAGGTCCGGGCCCACTCCACCACCACCGCCGAATCCGCCTACATGGCCCAGGGCACCGCAGCCGCATAGCGTCCTATGCGGCTTCGTTTAGGACCGGGCTGGTAAGCGCTCTTCCACTTAAAGCTGATAGATAAGTAAATGGCTTTGCAGCAGCTGCGCAACGAATGTGATAGGATGGACATACTTCGACTTTTCTTATCAGCGTGGCCAGTGTCTAGCAGGGGTATAAACATGTCTCTCCATACTGTTTGTCCTCAGCTGTCCCTGGAGCCAGCCTCCGGTGGGAGACCACCGCCCCCTCATCCCGTCGGGAGCCAGCCGCGACGGTGGTGCGGCCTGCACCCGAGCAGCTGACGGCCCAGGTTAGTCAGTCCAATGTTTTTAGCCAAGACTGCGTGTGTAAGCTTGGCCATACCGGAAACCTTAACTTTGGTTCAACGCATACGGCCATTGATAAGCTTGTGTTTAATTTTCATACTTGCTCGGTCATGCCCACTTCTCAGAATGGAGATGAGCATTGTTCACTCACACTGTGTTTCTCTTCAGCTGTCTCTGGAGGCCCCGCCACCGCTGCCGCCCCGTCGGGAGGTCCCGGCCCCGCCGCCGCCCCGTCGGGAGGCCCCGTCGCCGCCGCCGCCCCGTCGGGAAGCGGCAGAGACGGTGCTGCCCGCGCCGGTGGAGGGGAGGCCCCAGGTTAGCATTGGATCATTGGAAATTTAATACAAATGACTCGCGCTGTAGCTCAGATAATTGCTGACAGGAAAACGTTTGTCACTTTCCCGTCACAAAGGAACTGTATGATACTCAAGTACTTCCTTTTAAACATGTTTCACGGCCGGAACTTTCTTATCAGCATGACTCCCCGACTTGTAGAGAGATGATGATGTTTTAATGCAATGTGTTTCTCGTCAGCTGTCTCTGGAGGCAGCATTTGCTCCATTGGAGCAGATGCTGCCACCGCTGCCGCTGCTCGGTCTGGAGGCCCCGGCACCGGCACCGCCGCCCTGTCTGGAGGCCCCGGCACCGCTGCCCCGTCGCCGCCGCCGCCCCGTCGGGAAGCGACAGAGGCAGTGCTGCCTGCACCTGTTGAGGGAAGGCCCCAGGTTAGCAGGCTCTTATCTCTGGAAATGAAATATCAAATCAGCCCTGATCATGTGCGGCGGTGGAGACGGCCCTGAAGCCCCTGCAAAATTCCATCATCAATCGAGCGATGGTCTTTTCAAGGCGTTCTATGCAAATAACCTTTGACCGCCTCTAAAGTATGAATACATTGTATGATTTAATAATGTGATGTTACTGCAAATCACGGTGCAATAGCCCAGGTGAATTTTGTTGATGGTGTAGCCCACGCTAAAATAATATCCCTTCACCAGATAAGGCAGACTGATTTCAGCATTGCCATTCTGCTTCGCAGGTCGCCTGGCCTGCTGCACAAGCTGCAGTAGGCACGATGCTACAGGAAGCCGTCCGCTCACTGGTAAGCATTAATTCGTTTTGGAATAATTAGAAATGTTACATGGTGAAGAACACGGATGAAAGTAAACATTCTTCGCGATATATCCGACTAATTCTTTCGAAATACAGCTCTTGTAAATCAACTGGTAATTGACAGGGAACCCAACTGTTGGCTGGTTTAATGTGCATAATATCGAATTTAGAAAATATGCAAGGCCTCAATCGCTGATGGCGAAACTATTCAAGTGAATTTACGGGTACAATTGCAGGCCGTTGATTGTTTGACACTGCGTCGCAGGGAACTGGCAGTGTGCCCTTCCCTACCGGTGCCACGGTAGCGGTCGAGGAAGAAACAGGCATTCGGGTGGTAAGTATCACTGCGTCATCTATTTTCCCTGATATTTAAAGGGCACATGCCTAAAGTTAATGTGCCTACGTGCCAGATCATTTGCTTTTTTGTGTATATTGTCTCATCCCAGGATAAATTGCAATCTTACCTAACGGAGTTTAGAGTTAGTCATTCCGCTGATGGATTCAGGGGACCAAGGGTATCGCTGTCCTCAAAAATATAAAACTGTATCCAGGCCCTCAAAGCTGATGAATTGGGGCAAATTCGGTGTTCGTGATTTTCCTCAGGCGTTTTCCCATACGTTGGTTTGCCCCCCCACAAACTATTCCTAGACCCCGCCATAGACTATTTCCGGTAGTAACAAATATCCATATCTGCCTCGACAGATGGGGTCCCTGGCTGCATTCTACGCCGTCGCCAGGGCCGAGTACGGACTCGGCGACGGCCAGAGCTACCGGTCCAGCTCCTGGGAATGCAGCCCAGCAGCCGCAGCCAGTTCGCGAGGTGGTCGCCGGCCGAGACGGCGATCATCTACTTCTACCTCGCTGCTGGTCCACGGCTGCCGAACCCCGTCACCGGAATGCCGTTCCACGACGCCCAGGCCTTCATCGGCATGGCCAGGATGGCCCTGGGCTTCAACCGCTCCGTGGTGCAGTGGTACCGGAAGACCAAGCGTCTGGTGAGTTTAACACGACCACAATTGATCATTAGTAATCACTAGTGTATATTGTGGAAGCAGAACGTTAAATGTTTATCGTATTGTGACGTTTCTAGCGTTGATTTTCTAATTTTTAAAATGATATCTTCTTTTCTAAACTGCAGCGTTCTTGTCTAAACTAAAGCATTCTGGGGTGATGTACCTACGATGTGGGATGCCAAAATATGTACCGCAACTCACAGCTGATTGTTTTGGTACTGCAAACGGGGCTATCCGAAGCCTTGCACCTGCTATCTACACTGACACCTATCCATTTTGTTTTATGAAATGACTTTTCGTTAACTTGTTCTCTCCACTGCTTGGAACACATGTGGATGAGTCTCTGAGCTAACTTCCGTCACCAATACTTGATGTAATTATTGTCTGATCTAACCCTCTGTTTTTTTCTGTTCCAGGCCCCCTCTTCCGCTCCCGGACGGCGATAGTCTGCTGGCCATTCTTCTAGTCATTTTGTACCGCATGTTGTCGTGAAGTTCAAGTGTAGTGTATTGTTAACGTGTGTAAAATAAATGATGCATCGCCAGTAACTCGCGTTTCTCCGCCCTGGACTGATGAAGGAGGCATTCACTTACACGTTAATGCCTCAACGCGAGCATCCGAGACTGGTGTGACAGATATTTGTCAT
>JAOTON010000856.1:0-41038 GCA_034440635.1 Lepas anatifera | reverse complement strand
ATAATAGATCAGATGGTGACCTTTACCTGACCCTTTGCTGGATCATTATCATGTTTTGACCTAGCATAGTCATACCATACATTATTCGATTGGCCGTAACGAGAGGAAGTGAATGGTGCCTAAAAGACTATTATAAATCAACACCGTCAGACACAAAACCTCGAAACCCTTCTCTAACATGCCACCTTCTTTGGCCTGTCATGACCTCAATATTGACCTGAACCTAAAAGTGTCAGATGTAATTTCTTCCTGAATTTTTATGACCTATCCACCAGCGTTTGCCAACCCGCATAGGAGCCGAGTTCTAGGGGAGAGGTAGTTTGTACAATTCTCCCTTCACCATGACGAAGAAAGCTCGGAGGCCTACCGGGTGGGTATTGGGCGAATACTGGACACAATCAAAACCTGGCATTGGAAATTATAAGCGGTGCGTTCTCCGGCACATCACCTGTCGAAGGCTTCCTCGTAGATGCGCACAAGCTAAAAGCGGGGGTGGAGGGGACGTGTCACCCCCTTGTTGGCCAAGTACGGGGGACGTTCCCCAAATTTTTGGTCCATCGTCCTTAATGCTGCCAGGTATTGAATATGCTCGTAATTTACCTCCCACGGTCAGCACCAGCCAGAGTCCATCCCCTTTCCCTGTAAGGGCCGTCTCCGTGGCGGCGCCCTGGATATGCACGAAACGCCGCTCGCAGAGATCGGAGAAAGCCAATGTGTTCAAGTGTCACCAATGGAATTTCAAACCAAACTTTTGTAACCAATTTTTCCGACCCTCTGATCCTTTTTAAATCTTAAATAGTGTATTAGCAGGCTGGAGTGTCAAATTCTCACGCTAAAAATCTTGCCCATCATGTTCCCACCATCGTTGGCGAGTTGGAAGATTTTTCCGACCTCTGGCCGCTTGACCTGCGTCGCCTTAATATTGCACAATGCGTTACGGCCTGAAACTAAACCAGACTCCCGAACACATCGCGTACACACGTTTTTTGACGACCGTCAATGAAGCCGTATCGATACTGGTTCACGTTTCCTCAGCCCGACACCCCGGCGTCGGAATCCTGACATGGCTGAGTGGAGGTTGCAAGTAGACAGTACTGCGCCCACGCGGTACCCGGTGACCGAGTCGCGGAACCCATCCTACTCACCTGTACAGCCGGTTCCACACTGATTACAGGTATAGGTGCCAGTTGTTTTAAGAAATATCTTACAAACGATTACACTTCTCACAAAAATTTTCCTCTCTAGTAATGTATTTGACGAGCTTTTAAATTTCGGACCCTGAAAAAGACGAGATGTCGATTTAAAAATTATGGACACAAACTGTTTTTGCCGATCCCAATGATTTTATGCGTCTTTTTTCGCTATTAGTTCAGAGCTTTGGACATTTTTGCACGTCAGTTCGTGCATCCAGTTAAAACGCAGCAGGTGAGGCAAAATGGTGTCGGCAAGGACCACCACTTGAGAGCTAGTTCGCAAACAGACAGCGGCCTAATACCTACTAATCAGTATGGAACCGGCTGTACCTTTCAGCCGGCCGTACTTCTCCCACCGGAGCGTCGTCGTTGTGACGACCGACTCACCGCGAAACATGTCTTGGCGGGGTCTTTGAGATGGAGAGGAGTCGTCTGCAGGTCGCCAGTCCAAAACGAGTGACCTAACCACAATTTTAATAGGCGCAGAAGTAAGATCATTTCAATTCATCGATCTGAGACTCAGCCTACAGTAAGGTCACTGAGTACAAACTGCAATAACGATAGTTCTATACCGATGACCAGAGGTTAGGGGTCCATGGCAACTGTTCCTTTGGAAATGGCATGGGGAGTTGGCTGAAGTCTGATGCTCACCAGATAGGTTAGGTACAACCCAAACTTGGCGCCCATTTGCTCCGGATTGTGCCCCTTGTACAAGTTACCTCTCTCGACCGGACTAAGACCGGAGGAGCGGGGAGAGACAAGCTCTGAGAATTTCCTGGCTTATATGAAACACTAGCGACGATGCAACTCAATCAAGACATGTATGTAGTTTCCGCAAGTAAAGGAGAAAATGCAAACAAAATTAGTTAGGGTCCAGGAATTGGGTCACCCCCATCTGATTTGCGATTAGTGGGCTGGCGCATCCCCTGTTTTCTAGTGCATATGCTCGTACGTGTCCCGTTTGCCGATGACGGGTTTGATCCTCTCGATGAAACTTCGATTTCGACCCTTCACTGCCCACTCTACGGTCTCAGAAACGCCACCGATTCATTGGGAACCGTGTTTCTTGTTTTTCCACCTCTGGAAAGTCATATTCTCCTGAACTTCTTTGAATACCAAAACTTTGGCGATCATGTCCAAACAAATATATGTTGTTTTACCCATAAGCGTAGGAACAGAGGACTGCGCGGGCCCCTTCCCCACTCTGATTGAAAATCCACGTCGTTGGGAAAACTAGAATTGTCTGCCTGATTCCGCACTGTAAATGTAAGCACTAAAAACTTGTTTTCCCCATCATTAACAGGAACCTTATAACTTCTCGCGCTATTGGAAACGTACCTATATCGGGATATCTTGCAAAACAAACAATTTGGAAGGACAGATCCAGGGAGTGGTATAGCAATCACTTGTCCTCTCAAATCCTCCAGATTTGTTTTTTCTTTTTCTTTTTGGTTAAATTTTGGAATCCGCTGTCGCACCCGAGAAACCATTCTTTCGACATAAAATCGCAATCCATAAAACTATTTAATCAATATCCCAATTAGAAAAACACACTTCGCTCCTTCCCAATCAACGCCAGCAATTTTACTATCAATCATGTTCACTCACAACCAAATCAATGAACTCATACTCTAACAATGCTGTCAACAATTCACACAAGGTCCAAGTACCTCACCAGTATATTCCAGCCATGTGCACAGATTTTCCTGTACACCAACTTATCCTGTGTCAGTCCAAGAACAGAAACAAATTTCCACCAACGTAATATCTACAATTACATAAAGCGTTCGCTTTATAATTCGCCTTCGACCCCTCCTCACCGGCGCGCCGCTGCCGCGGCGCCAGCGGTGGCGAGCGTGACCTCTCACCACTGTGCCCCCGCGGGCATGATACGGCTCTTGGCACATGCTGGACGCTGATTGGTGAGGCGCGTCCACCGTGCGTTGGCAGAAATCTAGTGGGAATTTGTCAACGGAAGTGATAGCGTCTTAAAGTGTGTTTCCAGAAAATAGCTGTGGAGTGCCATTTTCAGATATTCCTAACGGCGATTTTTTCTCTATCGACTTGGTTATCCGCGCCACTATCTGAAGGTTGTTGTTCGAGACAGGCGAGACGGCGGCGGAGTCGGCAATAGGCCAGCCGGCGGCCGAGTTCCTTGAAGTGAGGAGTTTCGAGATGGTTTTCTGCTGAGTGGAGTGGAACGGGCACGGCCCAAAGGTAAGGAAGGCGGGAGGAGGGGGTGTTAGGATTGAAACTGGTAAAGTCGTCTGCCAATGGGGGAGTGACAGTGTGGACGTCGGGTGGTTAGCGAGATAAAACCATATTACTGGTGGCGCTACAGAAAAATGCAAACACGCTGCCGAGAATCGTACTTTATTCAGGTTTGTATGGTAATGCTGTCCGCGAAGGATGTTGGGTTATTAAATATTTTATACGTGAAGGTGTCTATCACAGACTGACCAGAAATCAGGAAAATATTTTTCTCACAGAGTTCAATATTTACTTCGGAAACACGGAGCTTTCCCCGAGAGAGAGAGAGAGAGAGAGAGAGAGAGAGAGAGAGAGAGAGCGAGTGCTAAGTGCGAGAGAAGGAGAGAGTGAGGGAGGGAGGAGGAAATAGTGTATACAATGTGTCAATTCTGCAGAAAATAGCACGCTGGGATCCAGCTATCGCCATGCTGAAGCATGTGTCAATAGTTTGTGGTGGTTTATTTTTATCATCAAAATATTTCTAGTGCAATCGTCTTTGGGCTACAATGATGGACCAAATGCTGGGGTTATCAGGAGTTTCAGAAGGGGATTACGCTAGGCTTGAACATTGAAAAGTAATTTGCTTTCATGCACTGGTATTGACTTCTGCTAAACATTTTCTTTGAGGACTAGGTTAAACGCGAACGTTACGTTATAATCGCTTTCCATTTAAAGACCAAACCAACGGCAAAGGTTTGGATTCGTCTCCCCATTTCGAGTTGCTAGAAAAATATGATTAACTCCTCGTCCTGATGGAGGGTGTTTGAAATACTCCCCCGGGTTTTTCAGCGGCAGTGGAAAATTGGCGGCGTTAAGCGCCACAGTACCTTGTACACCTTTATCATTGATCAATTCTGCAAATTTTCGCCACATTTGAAGCTTAGGTCATCTCAGGTCAGGTTACCAGTGCAGGTCAAATGACCTCACCTTCAAAAAAGTTTAAGATAGCACTAAGTAAGAACATGGTAACGATATTCAATTTGAACTCATATCACATAATGGGCCCACCGTGCAGTACAAAATATGTTCCGGTATTTTGAAATATCGATGACCTGGGGTAAGATACAGATAAAGTCACATCCATTGAAATGCATGGGTAAACAGAAACTGTGCTGCACTTGTGTAGATACTGCTGAGATAACTTCATATTCTGCAAATAATAGTATCCGGTGCCACTTTCCAGGTTCTTGCTGCAGTTTTTCACCTCTGACCTCTGAGAGGTCATCTTGGGGTAGTTAAGCAGGTTTCCAGCCTTGGGTCAATAACTTTGCAGGAAATAACGATTAACACGGGCACGATAGGGGGCGGGTGGGGTATCCGCCCCCCTCGGGTTTTTTTCGGAGGTAGCATCATAAAAGGGTGGCATGCAGCGCCGTCGTACTTGTCATACCTTTTACCTTATCATTTTTTAACTTCTTTCAACATTTTAAGGTTAGGTCATTTCAGGTCAGGTCACTAGTACAGGTCAAGTGACCGGACTTAAAGCTTAAGATAGCATAAGTCAGAGGAGGATGAACTTATCCAATCATAGCTTATATCACATAATTGCCGCACCGAGTTCTTTAAAATTTGTTTCGGGTTTTTATCTTGATGACCCAAGGTCAGGTACGAGCAATGACCTCTCCAATGGAAATACATGGGGTAATGGTTTTAACAGAATAAATTCATAATGGATGGCGATAGAGCCTTTACTGTAACTGCATTATATTTTCCATGTCCTGCGGTTCTAATGATATGCATTTTACCTATTTTGACCTTGACCTGACCTGAGGTCATGTCGAGTTCAATATTTGACCTAACAAGGTCATGCTATATATAATTAGATTTGGCTTGCTGCGAGGATTCAAAGTGTTTAAATTGTTTTTCTCTTTTCTTTACTTGTTCAGATGTAATGATTCCGAGAACCTTCATTTACATGGTATCCCTATGACGGCATGTATTTACCTCTAGAGGTCCTCAAATGTGACCTGACATAAAAATGGTTCAAGGGAGTTTCGAGAGTAGAAATAGATTCGATAGTTTCTGCTCTCCGAAGACCTCACGTATGCTACCCATGTTAAGGGACTAAGGTAGATGTTTTTAATTGCCTTAACATTGTTAAAATTCAGACTGCATATGACTTACGAATCAAACCGGAAAACACTTGCACTAACATATGCGTTAAGATTAAGCTTTTTTTTTACCTGCCTCTCCCCTAATCCGGGAAATGTAAAAACACTTAAGATTATATCATTGGCAACAGCCCTTCATCAGAATCTGTGAGGTAAAGATTACAATTGCCCCTCAGTCGCAGATTTCGGACTTTATTTATGTTTTCTTCATGTCAGAAGAGAATATCATATTCAGTCTCAGTCCAGACCTACGTGAATTTAGAGGCCCGAGGCATTTTACCAGACTAACTGAGAATTATTTTTACTCCACGATATTTTCCCAATGACTAGAAGGGGCTGTGTCCGAATAGATAATCTTCAGTGTTTTAACATTTCCGATCCGAGGGGAGAGGCCAGGGAACATCTCTAACATAACTCATCATCATGCTCCCTCGCCGCAGCACTTCAGAACTTATCAACATACACTCCTGTAGAGATCTAACTCTTTGTCAAGATCAAATGTGCTGTACAGGTGTGGGTGGCACACGACTTTGCACTCCGCAGTACTTAGTGCACTTTATCTTCGCTCACCCAACGTTCCCACAAGTTACCTATTGTCGGTCATGGGGCATGTTCTCCACAACAAATCGAGAAGTCGATACCACCCTCCATGTCGCAGATTTCGGTGTATTTGTGTCAGGGGGCCCATTATACGATGGAGCTGATGACGATTCTCGTATTCATTCTCCTCCGTGACTTACGGTTTGAAAATTATACCTTCTTCTGGATTTTGGACCATACTCACTTGCATGTCTTTTTCATAATGTACTTTACCTGTATGCTTCTACAAAGGTGGATAAAAACTTCATCTAGGTATACTTAAGGACTAATTACGAGTTCTGGCTCATTAGAAATATAATTCAAAAAAGTTAAATTTTGAATAATATTATACATTCTTCTATTTCTTAAAATATATAAACATATTTTTCTATGACTTATTTTCAACTTTTTGAGGCTCACATTACTCTTTATACTTTTCTCTATAATATTCAGTAATAAAGAGAATGGAGAGATTTAACAGAAAGCGAGATCTGAGCTCCCAAACGTCCTGATCCCCACTTTTGTGAGGTTCGTGCACCAGCGTGGCCCGTCGTCGCTGTAAGTATCAAACGTCTCTGGTCACGAAAAAGGTGTCAATGGTGGAATTTGTCGGAAATGAGGGTAAGGATGTATTTAAAACAATAAATTGTAATCAATGTCCCATTCCTTAACACCCGCACTGGAGAGGCGGTTGACACTACGGGCACTGGAGGGTGGGACTGGCAGGCCCCCTAAGCTCTCGGAAACTAGGAGGCTTAGAAAACTCCGGTTGGGGACTGGGTGGGAACTTATTAAAATTTAATCCAATGACTGGACTGGGTGGGAACTATTTAAAATCAATCCAACTGCCTCATCCGCAGCATCGGATGCGTACATTGGACTTTTTCGCTTCAGCTTTTAGCCATTTGAATTCAAGGTGTTCCTTCAACATGTTACATGAAAAATAACAACAAAAAGTCTGAACAATACAACATGTAAGTTTGATTAAATTAATTAGCACAAATATGTATAAAATCTAATTCCAAACTTTTGCAAAGATAAGCCTACATATTTTTTATGTTTTTATTGACTTCAAAAAAGCTTCATGTGAAAGATCATTGCTTAAACTACATATGACGCCAATAAAAGAATTGGAGACTACAGAGCAAAATCAGTAACGAGCACCGCAAACCAAGCCCAACACCGTCACCGGCCACTCAGCCTGCAGTCGGCACGCTGCATAGACGCGTCCGATTTGAAGTGGGGTAACGGGCAGGGGAGAACAGCAAGACTGCACTTCGGGTGGACATTGCGGAATGAACTAGATGTGGTGTGGAGGCTCCTATTGCTTACATAAAAATTTGGCCGTTCTGAAAAAAAACTAAACGTATTACCGGAACATTTTGGAACAATTCCGACACTCTGGTGCATTTGCTGGAAAATGTAGTGGGAGGATTATGCGTCAGAAGCCGATTATTACTGTTATCTTAGTAGTTTTAAATAGTTTTCGTTTTTACCCATACCCTAAAAAAGTTGCATGTATCCCAGTTCAATTTATATTAGAAAGCACACATCACAAACAAACAAAAGTCACATAGCGTCGACGCCGACAACTGCTTTTCGAACATATAAGATTAAGACATGCTGCTTTATCTAAGATCTGGCCCACGGATCGGAAGAACGATCATGGTGCCATTGAACTTCACAGATTCAATTCAAAACTTGAAGCTCCTGTCCCCCATCATTCGAGAGCTCATGGACAATAACGGTCTCCGAATTAACCGGTACGCACTTGTGAATCTTCAATGTTCCTTTTCTCGCGACTGCCTTATTGAAGCGTTTTCTGAGCTCAGTAGCTAATTTGAGTACTTTTTGTTGAAGCATTTTGGGTAGAGATCGAGGCAAGCAATGGAACACTGCTTTCCGTGTCCCCTTCTAAGCATGTTTGCTGAGATCGTAAGGGGATGGGTAACTCTCCTGCCAGTAAAGGTGGCCCGGGGCTTCATACCAGCGGGTGTTAAAAAGTACACTGGAGCGGAGCCTCGGAGGCCCCACCTACTTTTTTCTAGGTGGCCGGAGAACCCGTCGTGGCCAAAAACGCTATTTCACTAATTTCAAGAATATTCAACGGCACATCGATTGGTCAAATAACCTTGAAAATCGGCGCATAATTTTGTAATTATAGGCTTTCAAAGTTAAACCCTTTATTTTGAAATCGCTGCAATCGCGCGGTTGCACCAATTCGCGTACATCAAAGACCAACTGGCAACGTTATAGTGCCATATAAAACGAGATTATATGTCAATTTCACCCCTCATGAAGGTCAAGGTCACATTTCAAGGCCATACCAGCATTCTCAAAGTCATTGGTCCGGTGCTTCCGGTCGCATGGCGTTACCCAGTATGACGTATATTATGCTACAACGTCATAGTTAAGCTAAATCAATGTAAAGGTCAAAGTCACAGGTCAAATTAAAATGTCATGGGTAAAGGTCAATGCTCATTTCCCGTCCAACGGTTGCTATTGTGCTAGTCATTGTGTAAATAAGGGTAATAAGTCATATTGTGACGTCATTGGTCAATGACCTTGAATGACCTTAACCCCAAAAATTAGGTTTACAGTTCTTGGGACGTTCTCACTATGACCTTGCTCTGTTTTTAGTGCATTCTGGACTTCTTTGAGCTTAATCGCGGCATTTCTGGATGAATACCCAGCACGGCTAATACTTGACTTTTATGACCTCGTTTGAACTTGACGATATTGACCTAGGCCAATTAAGGTCAGTCATAATATATATTTCAATAGTTCCCACCCAGTCCCCAACCGGAGTTTTTCTAAGCCTCCTAGTTTCCGAGAGCTCAGGGGCCTACCAGTCCCCCTCCATTGCCCGAAGTGTTGGACGCCTCTCCAGTGCGGGTGTTAAGGAATGGATATTGATTACAATTTATTGTTTTAAATACATCCTTACCCTCATTGCCGACAAATTCCACCATTGACACCTTTTTCGTGACCAGAGACGTTTGATAGTTGCAGCGACGACGGGCCGCGCTGGCGAACGAACCTCACACATGTGGGGATCGGGACGTTTGGGAGCTCAGATCTCGCTTTCTGTTAAAGTCTCCATTATTTTTATTACTAAATATTATAGAGAAATATATAAAGAGTAATGTGAGCCTCAAAAAGTTTAAAATAAAACATAGGAATTTTTTATAAATTTTGAAAAATTGAAGAATGTATAATATATTTAAAATTTAATTTTTAGAAAATGAGCCAGAATTCCTAATTCGTCCTTAAGATACCTAGATGAAGTTTTTATGCCATTTGTAGAAGCATACAGGTAAAATTTCGTCTTTAAAAAAGACATACAAGTGAGTATGGTCAAAATGCCTGAAGGTATAATTTTCAAACCGTAAGTCAGGGAGGAGAATGAATACAAGAATCGTCATCAGCTCCATCAATAGCCCCCCTGACAAAAAATACACCGAAATCTGCGACATGAGGGTGGTATCGACTTGGCGACTTGTCATGGAATGCCCCATGACCCAGACTTAAACTTTTGGGGAAAGATGTGGAATTGAGCGAGAATAAGGTGCACGAAGTACTGCGGGTGCAAAGTCGTATACCACACACCCATATTACAGCTTTGATCTGATAAGAGATCTGTACAGAGTTATAAGTGTTTTCCGGTTTGATTCGTAAGTCATACGAGTATGAATTTTAACAATGTTAAGGCAATTAAAAACATATCTACCTTAGTCCCTTAACGTGGGAAGCATACACGAGTCTACGGTAGA
The DNA here is from genome assembly GCA_034440635.1 of Lepas anatifera. Taxonomy (NCBI): domain Eukaryota; kingdom Metazoa; phylum Arthropoda; class Thecostraca; family Lepadidae; genus Lepas; species Lepas anatifera. Next base: position 31,132 of record JAOTON010000856.1, on the reverse strand, counting down.
GCAGACTCTATCGAATCTATTTTTCTATCGAAAATACTTGAACCATTTTTTGTCAGGTCACATTTGAGGCCACTAGAGGTAAATACATGCCGTCATAGGGATAACATGTAAATGAAGGTTTTCGGTCATCACATCTTAACAAGTAAAGAAAGAGAAAAACAATTTAAACCCTTTGAATCCTCGCAGCTAGCCAAATCTAATCATATATCACATGACCTTGTTAGGTCAAATATTAGACTTGACGTGACCTCAGGTCAGGTCAAGGTCAAATTAGGTAAAATGCATATCATTAGAACCGCAGGACACGGAAAATATAATGCAGTTACAGTCAAGGCTCTATCGCCATCCATTATTAAGTTATTCTGTTAAAACCATTTTCCCATGTATTTCCAATGGGGAGGTCATTGTTCGTACCTGACCTTAGGTAATGGATATAAAAAATACCGGAACAAATTTTAAAGAACTCGGTGCGGCCATTATGTGATATAAGGTATGATTGGATACGTTCATCCTGCTCTGACTTATGCTATCTTAAACTTTAAGTCCGGTCACTTGACCTGTACTAGTGACCTGACCTGAGATGACCTAACCTTAAAATGTTGAAAAAGTGGTAGAAATTATCAGGAAAAAGGTATGCCAATTACGGCGGCGCTACGTGCCGCCGTTTTTATGCTGCCTCGAAAAACCCGAGGGGAGGGGCGGCTACCCGCCCCGCCCCGTCAATGCGCAAGTTAATCGTTATTTCCTGCAAAGTTATTGACCCAAGGCTGGAAACCTACTTAACTACCCCCAGATGACCTCCCAGAAGTCACAGGTGAACAACTGCAGCATGAACCTGGAAAGTGGCCCAGGATACTACGATTTGGAGAATATAAATGTATATAAGCTGTATCTACACAAGTGCAGCCCAGTTTCTGTTTACACATGGATTTCCAATTTAGGGGTCATGATCTGTATCTTACGCTAAGTCATTGATATTTCAAAATACCGGAACATATTTTATACTGCACGCTGGGCCCCTTATGTGATATGAGTTACAATTGAATATATTTACCGTGTTCTTACTTGTGCTACCTTAAACTTATTTGAAGGTGAGGTCATTTGACCTGCACTGGTAACCTGACCTGATATGACCTAAGCTTAAAATGTGGCGAAAATGTGCAGAATTGATCAATGATAAGGTGTACAAGGTACTGTGGCGCTTAACGCCGCCATTTTTTCGTGCCGCTTAAAAACCCAGGGGAGTGTTCAAACACCCCCCACTGGGACGAGGGTTAATCATATTTTTCTAGCAACTCGAAATGAGAGATGAATCCAAACCTTTGCCGTTGGTTTGGTCTTTGAATGGAAAGCGATTATAACGTACCGTTCGCTTGTTAATCTGGTCCTCAAAGAGAATGTGTTAGCAGAAGACAATACCAGTGAATGAAAGCAAATTACTTTTCAATGTTCAAGCATAGCGTATTCCCCTTCTGAAGCTCCTGATAACCTCAGCAGTTGGTGCATCATTGTAGCCCAAAAAGACGATTATAATAGAAATATTTTGATGATAAAAAAAAACCACCACAAACTTTTGAGACATGCTTCAACATGGCGATAGCTGGGTCCAGCATGCTATTTCTGCAAAATTGACACATTGTATACGCTGTTCCTCCTCCCTCCCTCACTCTCTCCCTCTCTCTCTCTCTTTCTCGCACTCGCTCTCTCTCTCCCCCTCTCTCCCCTCTCTCTCTCTCTCTCTCTCTCTCTCTCTCCAGGGGAAACCTCCGTGTTTCCGAGTAAATATTGAACTCTGTGGGAAAAACATTTTTCCTGATCTCTGGTCAGTCTGTGATAGACACCTTCACGCATGAAATATTTAAACACCAACATCCTTCGCGGACAGCATTAATACAGCCTGAATAAAATACGATTCTTCGCAGTGTGTTTGCATTTTTCTGTAGCGCTACCAGTAAGATGGCTACATCTCGCCAAGCATGACGTCACACTGTCACTCTCTTATTTGGCAGACAGCTACCAGTTTTATGTCACAAGCACCCCCCCTCCTTCCGCCTTCACTTACCTTTGGGCCGTGCCCCGTTCCTCTCCACTCAGCAGAAACCCATCTCGAAACTCCTGACTTCAGCGAACTCGGCCGCCGGCTGGCCTGTGCCGACTCCGCCGCCGCGGCCGTCTCGCCTGTACCGAGCAGCAGCCTTGGATAGTAGCGCTGATAACCAAGTCGATAGAGAACAAAGCATGGGAAGGAATATCTGAAAATGGCACTCCACAGCTATTTTCTGAAGCACACTTTAAGACACTATCACTTCCGTTGACAAATTCCCACTGATCTTCTCGCAATGAAAGTGAACGCGCCTCCACCAATCAGCGTCCACCATGCGCCGGCAGCCGTATCATGCCGGCGGGGCACAGAGGTGAGAGGTCACGCTGGCCACCGCTGGCGCCGCGGCAGCGGCGCGCCGGTGGGGAGGGGTCGGGATACGCATTATAAAGTCCACGTGTGTGGTGGATATTGCGTCGGTGGAAATTTGTTTCTGTTCTTGGACTGAAGCAGGGTAAGTAGTGTACGAGAAAATTTGTGCACATGGCTGGATATATGAGTGAGGTACTTGGACCTTGTGTGGTGTTGACAGCATTGTTAAAGTATAAGTTAATTGAATGGTTGTAGGTGAACATGATTGATAGTAAAATTGTTGGCGTTGATTGGGAGAACGAAGTGTTGTTTTTCTAATTAGGATATTTATTAAATAGTTTCATGGATTGCGATTTTGTGTCTGAAGAATGGTTTCTCGGGTGCGACAACGGATTCCAAAATTTAACCAAAAAGAAAAGAAAAAAACAAATCTGGAGGATTGGAGGGGACAAGTGATTGCTATACCACTCCCTGGATCTGTCCTTGCAAATTGTTTGTTTTGCAAGATATCCCGATCTAGGTACGTTTCAAATAGCGCGAGAAGTTATACGGTTCCTGTTAATGGTAGGAAAAACAAGTTTTCAGTACTTACATTTACAGTGCGATTCTAGTTTTTCCCGGCGACGTAGATTTTCAATCAGAGTGGGGAAGGGGCCCGGCAGTCCTCTGTTCCTACGCTTATGGGTGAGACAACATGTGTTTGTTTGAACATGGTCACCAAAGTTTTGGAATTCAGAGAGAGTTCAGAGAATATGACTTTCAGAGGTGAAAAATAAGAAACGATTCTAATGAATCGGTGGCGTTTCTAGGCCGCAGAGTGGGCAGTGAAGGGTCAGCTCGAAGTTTCATCGAGAGGGTCAAACCCGTCTTAAGCAAACAGGACACGTACGGGCATGTGCGTAGAAAACGGGGGATGCGCCCGCCCACTAATCGCAAATCAGATGGGGGTGACCCAATTATGGACCCCCACTAATTTTGTTTGCATTTTCTCCTTTACTTGCGTGAAACTACATGCGTGTGTTGATTGAGTTGCATCGTCGTTAGTGTTTCATATGCAGCCTAAATTCTCAGAACTTGACTCTCACCCGCTCCCCCCGGTCTTAGTCCGTTCGAGGGAGAGGTAACTTGTACAGGGGGCACAATCTGGAGCAAATGGGCGCCAAGTTTGGGTGGTGCAACCTATCTGGTGGGTGTCAGGCTTAAGCCAACTCCCCATGCATTTCCAAAGGACATGGCCCTGAGCTAACCTCTGGTCATCGATATATCGTTATTGGAGTTTGTATTCAGTGACCTTACTGTGAGCTAAGTCTCATATCGATGAATTGAGTTGATCTTACTTCCGCGCCTATTAAAATTGTGGTTAGGTCACTCGTTTTGGACTGGCGACCTGCAGACGACTCCTCTCCATCTCAAAGACCCCGCCAAGACATGTTTCGCGGTGAGTCGGTCGTCACAACGAGGGCACTGCGGTGGGGTACGGCCGGCTAAAAGGTACAGCCGGTTCCATACTGATTAGTAGGTATTAGGCCGCTGTCTGTTTGCGAACTAGCTCTCAAGTGGTGGTCCTTGCCGACACCATTGTTGCCTCACCTGCTGTGTTTGAACTGGACGCACGAACTGACGTGTAAAAAATACTTCATCAGGTCAAAAATTCTGAATGAATTGCGAAGAGACGCGTAAAATCATCGGGATCGGTAAAAACAGTTTTGTGTCCATAACTTTCGAAATTGACGTCTCGTCTTTTTTCAGGGTCCAAAATTTAAAAATCACGTCAAAATACATTACTAGCGACGAAAACTTTTGTGAGATGTGTAATCGTTAGTAAGATAATTCTTAAAACAACTGGCTCTTATACCTACCAATCAGTGTGGAACCGGCTGTACAGGTGAGTAGGGTGGGTGCTGCACTGCACGGGCGTAACACTGTCTCCTTATATGCCAACCCCACTCAGCCATGTCCGAATTCCGACGCCGGGGTGTCGGGCTGAGGAGCGTGAACCAGTATCGATACGGCTTCAATGACGGTCGTCAAAAAACGTGTGTACACAGTGTGTTCCGGGGTCTGGTTTAGTTTCAGGCCGTAACGCATTAATACGTATCGGCGATGCAGGTCAAGCGGCCAGAGGTCGAAAAAATCTTCCAACTCGCCAACGATGTTGGGAACATAATGGGTAAGATTGTGCACACCCCAGCGTGAGAAGTTGACACTCAGCCTGCCAATACACTATTTAAGATTTAAAGAGGATCAGAGGGTCGCGAAAATTGGTTACAAAAGTTTGGTTTGAAATTCCATTGGTGACACTTGAACACATTGGCTTTCTCCGATCTCTGCGAGCGGCGTTTCGTGCATATCCAGGGGCGCCGCGACGGAAGTTTTACAGGGGAGGGGATGGACGCTGGCTGGTGCTGACCGGGGGATGTAAATTTTGAGCATATTCGGTACCTGGCAGCATTAAGGACGATGGACCAAAAATTTGGGGGAACGTCCCCCCGTACTTGGCCAACAGGGGTTGACACGTCCCCTCCACCCCCCCCGCTTTCGGCGCCCAAGCGCATCTACGAGGAAGCCTGCGACAGGTGATGTGCGGAACGCACCGCTTATAATTTCCAATGCCAGGTTTTGATTGTGTCCAGTATTCGCTTAATACCCGCCCCGGTAGGACTCCGAGCTTCTTTCGTCATGGTGGGGGGAGGGGGTGTACAAACTACCTCCCCCTAGAACTCGGCTGCGATGCGGGTTGGCAAACGCTGGTGGATAGGTCATAAAAATTCAAGAAGAAACGACATGGGCCACTTTTAAGTTCAGGTCAATATTGAGGTCATGACAGGCCAAAGAATGTGGCATGTTAGAGAAGGGTTTCGAGGATTTTGCGTCTAACAGTGTTGATTTATAATAGTCTTTTAAGCACCATTCACTTCCTCTCGTTACGGCCAATCGAATAATGTATGGTATGACTATACTAGGTCAAAACATAATAATGATCCAACCAAAGGTCAGGTCAAGGTCACCATCTGATCTATTATGCCCTGGAGCTTTTTGTACCGCTTTTGCCGACTATCAGCTGATTTGTCGGCAAACGTGGTACCCCCAGTCGGGAATTCTGGCTAACCATTGGAGTCTATGTTGGCTGAAATAATGTGCACCAGAACTGCCGACGTACAGCCTCTGACCAGATTGTCGCTGACACCGGCCGGTGGCGACGACTGGCGGAGGACAAGCAAGAGTGTCGGCGGCGGCGGCACGGCCGTCCTGCACAGGAATTGCGTTGGATGCGATGAACATTATGTTGCAGCAGGGGCGGATGCAGTAAGGGGGATCTAATTAAGTTTTCTTAGCTCGCTTTTTTCTTGCGTAGTCAGGAAGCGTGCTTTAATTGGGAGTGCAACAGTGCCGTCGTAGGGCGATTGGCTTAGTGCCGTGCATGGTAGTTGCGTTGGTTGCGATGCTCATTACGCTGCAATAGTGGCAGAGCCAGGAGGGGAGCATTAATGAATTTTCCGATTTTGCTTTCAAAAATTACGCAGGTTAATGGCATGACTGGGCGACGCGAATTTAAGTTGTGTCGTCACGCTTAATATTATATTATATTAGTGGCGAGACCAGGAAGAAATGTTGTTTTTAAAATTTATCTATAATTTTAAGCAGTTGTGTTTCCAGTAAGAGGTCGATAGCGTGACGGACTGTGCCGCCAATCGTAATTAATTCGGTTATGCACAAAATTGTTGATGTCGTTTTTCATCATACACCAGCACGGTGGATGCCACATATGCCTGAGTGCAAGAAAAGTGTGAGTAGACCCACTTGCAGTCGACCCACCCGTCGGCATTTGTGGTAGAAAAGGCTTGGAGTGAAAAATGAGGTAGAAACACACCGTTGATATTTTGGCAATGAAAAAATACCACTGGACCCTTGCCCGGTATATTTCCATTGCAAGAATGTAAAAAATCGACTCCAGGCGAGCCTTTTAGTGATTATTTTTATCCTAGAATAGACTGTTGAGAGTGTTGCAAGCCTTAGCAATCATAAATTAACCAAAAACACCCCTTTAACAGGAATTCCCAGCAAAAACACACAGTTGGCAATGAAAAGATACTCCTGGACCATTGCCGGGACCCTTCCGGGTATGTTTACATTGCCAAAATGTCAACGGGCGGGTTTCGACTGAATGACTGCCTTTTATTGACTAATCCAACACTGGAATGGACAATTGGGTGTGGTGTAAGCCTTAAACAAGCTCCAACACAAGTTTGGAGAGCAAAATGTGGTTTAAACACGGAGTTGACAATTTGGCAATTTAACGATGCCACTGGACCCTTGCCCGGTATATTTCCATTGCCAGAATGTAAAATGGATTCCAGGTAAATTAAGGCCTATTAGTGATGTTTTAATACTAGATTGGACATTCAAGCTTGTTGTATGCGGTAGCAATGCTAGATAAACACGCCTTGAATAAGTATTTCTCGACAATACACTGAGTTGACAATTTAGCAATGGAAAGATACCACTGGACCTTTGCCGGGAATACTTTTATTGCCAGAATGTAAATAGCTGATTGCAGGTGAATGAGAGCCTTTGAGTGATTATTCTCATACTAAAACTGTTCATTGAGAGTGCTGCAAGCCGTAGCAATCATAAATCACCCAGAAACACCCATTTAACCGGTTTCCCCAGTCAAACAACGTAGTTGCATTTTGGCAATGAAAATATACCATTGGACCCTTGTCGGGTATTTATTCATTGCCAGAATGAAAAAATCGATTGCAGGTGAAATAAGACCTTTTAGTGATTATTTTCATACTAGAAGGTACCATTGAGTGTGTTGTGAGCTGTCACCCCTTTATCACCAGGGGTGGGCGCTAAATCTACTTTGGGGACGGTCACCTCGGTCAAAACAGTAAGTCATTGTGGTCAGATGAATATCGGGTGAAGATATGAAGAGATAGAACAAAATTCGTTTGTGAGCCTTTCTAGGAAGGATGCCTCAACTATACAACAAAGTCAACATAAGCCTCATCCCTTTCTACATTTTTCCATCTCTGTGGCAATAGCAGTCCGAACGACATTTTCACCTCCTGGTGTCGGCCGCCCCTCCGCTGGACGCCATTGCTGCCGCTGTCGCCACCCCCGTCACCTCCCCCTTCCTGGCACTGCCTTGGGAGACCACCGCCGGCCGGCAGCCGACTTGAAAATGCGCGCCAACGCTTCGCGCCAGATTTTGAAGCTAATCGACCCTCTGTGACCAAACCCACAAAGGAGGGATGAAGCTCCTTACAACTGGCGCATCTCCCCCACACCGACCAAATGTGGCCCACCACTTAGGTTCATGGCACCCAATTTCCAGTGTGAAGTAAACCTAGCCTAATTTGTCCACACTATTTGCAGTATACTGCAAAATTTCGTTCTTATTTTCAATGGGCTAAAGAGGACAGCGTTTGAGAGCATTGAGGCATTAGAGGGAAGAAAATTTCCGAAATGTCAGAACCTTAGCCCGTGCCTCACCGGGTCCATACGTAAGCACTGCTACCTACCTGTCCCAGCACGTTTAGACCACACTTGGGACAGAAAGTGACAGCAGTTACATGACAGACGGCTGACTGCAGACATTTTCTAGTGCTTTCAATCCCCTCCGATTTTCTGGAGGGGTCTCCTGGGCATCCCGCAAAAAAGCCCAGTGTTGAATAACCAATATCAACTTTAGTGGCGGGCACAGTGGCCTTGTACAGAACGCCTGATAAAAAGCCCTTATGCAAGTAAGTAAGAGGCAATATTCAATAGGCCAGGTCACGCTCAGTACCACTTTTCAAGCAGGAATCGAATAGAGTGAGAGAGGACCTGGGTCTTCTATTGCAATCCAGGACACTTGCAATACAATTGTATACTGTTGTGAAGAACGAAAACAAAATACTGTGGATGCAAAACTCCTTGAGCAGATGTGAGGTCAACAACTTTGATTTATATGCGCATAAAATTATGTGTAGATTCCTAAGATACTGATCACTTCAAGATGGAGTTTGAACGACAGCACAGTTTAGGAAGAGAATGTGGTAAGCTATCATGGAGGTCGCCGACATTGATGTCTATCTGTATATGGATCCGATGCACCTTGAATATGTGTAAGCGTAGTTTTAGGAAAACGTGTTGCTAATCTTAAATGTTTTCATACTAAATTTCAGCTTGATGGTTTTCTACGACGGGCTGCAGATGGAGACAAGTCCATACGTAAGCACTGCCACCTAACTGTCCCAGCACGTTCAGACCACACTTGGGACAGAAAGTGACAGCAGTTACATGACAGACGGCTGACTGCAGACATATTCTAGTGATTTCAATTCCCCCTCCGATTTTTTGGAGGGGTCTCCTGGGCATCCCGCAAAAAAGCCGAGTGTTGAATAACCAATATCAACTTTAGTGGCGGGCACAGTGGCCTTGTACAGAACGTCTGATAAAAAGCCCTTAAGTAAGTAATAGGCAATATTCAATAGGCCAGGTCACGCTCAGTACCACTTTTCAAGCAGGAATCGAATAGAGTGAGAGAGGACCTGGGTCTTCTATTGCAATCCAGGACATTTGCAATACATTTGTATACTGTTGTGAAGAACGAAAACAAAATACCGTGGATGCAAAACTCCGCCCGTAGGAAGTTTTAAATCGATCGACTTAGAAATGTAGCTCTTATAGAGCTAGAAAGTTGAAGTGAGGTGACCTTGGTTGACCTCGCCTGGTGACCTGACCTTCGGTGACCCGTTGTATAAAATTTCAGGGATGGTGGGAAAATGATGGGGTGAGAGGTAGAGCCTTCAACTGCGGTGCTGCACCTCGTTGTTTTTCTGGTATCCTGAAAAACCTTAGGGGAACATCGATGGACCCGGTGGGGCGATGGTTAAGCGGCTTTGCAGAGCCAACTTTGAATGCCGTTATTTTTAAGAAAAACTGACAATATCGCCTTCAAATGCTCAATATCAAAAACAAATTTGATGTAGAATGGTGGAGGAAGAACAATGTTTTCCCATCGACTCATACTGTTCTTGTGAGAGCCGGCTGAAATCGACAAATTTTAACATGGGACCTATTGAGTGAAGGAAAGCTTTGTCGCCAGCGTGACGTCACAGTAAAGGCGGCTCCTGATTCGTGGTTGGGGGCTGCCAACTGACTTCTCAACGAGTCGCAACAATAGCTTCGCGCGTGCCGCCCAGACTATAATTGCCATGATTACCAGCGAGTCGCGCGAACAGAAGTTAAGTAACTCCGAGCGCTCTATTATTGGAGATATACCACGCGAAATAAGGTCGATTTTAGATGCAATTTCAACAGTTTTCATACTAAATTTCAGCTTGATGGTTTTCTACGACGGGCTGCAGATGAAGACAAGTCCATACGAAATCACTGCCACCTAACTGTCCCAGCACGTTTAGACCACACTTGGGACAGAAAGTGACAGCAGTTACATGACAGACGGCTGACTGCAGACTTTTTCCGGCGGCTGCACTTGAATTTCAGCTTGATGGTTTTCTACGACGGGCTGCAGATGAAGACAAGTCCATACGAAATCACTGCCACCTAACTGTCCCAGCACGTTTAGACCACACTTGGGACAGAAAGTGACAGCAGTTACATGACAGACGGCTGACTGCAGACTTTTTCCGGCGGCTGCACTTGAATTTCAGCTTGATGGTTTTCTACGACGGGCTGCAGATGAAGACAAGTCCATACGTAAGCACTGCCACCTAACTGTCCCAGCACGTTTAGACCACACTTGGAACAGAAAGTGACAGCAGTTACATGACGGACGGATGACTGCAGACATTTTCCGGCGGCTACCACTTGCAAATAGACAAAAATTTACTTAGAACAAGAGATAAGAAAACAACAGTAAAGGGCAGCCATTCTATACGCATTTTAGAGGAGGGCTTGAAGGCATCGAATTGGAACAAAATTGTAAACCCTCTCCCCTCATGGGGTGGCATCGATACCCCCACGTTTTTCTTCCAAATAGCAGAGAAACGACGAGGTGCAGAGCCACAATTGTGTGGTATCCCACTAAATCATCTTCCCACCGTTCCTGAAATTATTTAACCCGAGCCACAGTAGGCCAGGTTAGCAGTGCAATATTGTCCAGAAAAAAAACAAAACAATGAGCGCTAGGACAGAGAGAAATTGCATGAATGAATAGAATAAAACTTTGAAATTTAAATATGTTTCCAGAACAATGCACAAATTTCTTGGAAGCTTCCAGTGAGCTTTAAAAGTAGTGATTAACATTTTGGCTTTCGTTTCACTTGTCATCAACTCTAGCCATGCCGACGATAAAGTTTACCTCAGGCGGGGGTATATTAAACAGTTATATTACAAAAAGAGGGAAATCAAGTAGCACCGAACCGACACAGAGCAGAGGTAGCAGCAAAATCATCATAAAAATACTTGCAATCCTTTCCGATACAATAAACTCCATACCGGTTCAAGCAACACTTCAGAGGCAGATACAGACCTGTTCCGATGCCATTTCCACGCAAAAACAGTGTAAAACTTCTTCCAAAAAGGAATCAGAGCCTTCCTCTTCAATTGGAAGCTACACAAATTCACAGTTATCGTGCACGTCACTAACGCGTCTCGCTGACGCTCCGCGCAGCCACGCACACCCTCCCGTCGCACGCCTGTCGGCCAACTGAAGCATCTGATTGGCTGCCGCGCCGCCGCGCCTGCCGGCTGCAGCGGCGACAGTGGCGCCTTCAGCTGATGTTCCCTGAGAGGGTGAATTCAACCAAACACCAAATAATTTGCATTTAACTCATATCTAGCCATTTCTTGATGGTGAAAAAACTGCGAGAATAGCCTCTGAATACTCAGTCATGGTACGCCTCTGCAGAGGCTCTGGTGATGCCAATCTGGGATAGCTATGGTGATGCTAAGGGAAATATTTTATGGTTTATTAGTGAAAATATCAATATTTCGTAAAACAAATACATTGCATTTTTGTTTGCCATAAAATTCTACATATAAATATGGCCTTATCTCAAAATGACTAAAAATCAGCCAAATCTGAAGAAGGCTGGTGTTTCTCAAAAAACTTTTTCGAATTCACCCAAAAAAACAACACACACTTATCAAAGCGATCACGCTGAACAATTTTGTAATGTCATGTTTCCATCGAAAATGGACGCAACATGCTCAAAATCTGAACGCAATAATTCAAACTCCCTTAAATACACTAATTTGTTCAAGAAATATATTAAATTTTCATTGAAAATAAAGATACGCATCTAAATATACCCTTATGCCAAAATGAGCAAAATCGTCAAAAACCTTGTGGTCGGTGGCGTATTTGTTCCTCCCACAAAGAACCAAAATCAAAATTTCTGGTACCGGCCGACCAGAAATTATGAAGCCGACAAAGGCAGGTTAAAGGGTATCCGCACAGGTCATTCTAGTCACTTGTGGTCGGCTGCGTATTTTTCTTACCAGAAATGGCAAAGGTTGAAATTTTTGGTAGGAATGACCCTGGGTGCTTTTCCAGGCCGAACAATTGTTACAATTTCTCCACTGGCATAAAATTTCAGGCCTCTATCTCAAGCACAAGTCTCAGAATCTGCTTCACAGCTAAGCATTCTCTCGGTTTCCAAGCTGTAAACCTACTACCGGCCGATCACGCAACTTTGTAAGGGCGCCGCTAAGGAACTTGCAGGGTTTTTTTGTTAGCGATAGCGCCATTCATTGGTGCACTTCATTCTTAGTTTCAAAACTAAGCGGCAAGTTTCAGTGATTTAAATAAGCCAAGATACAGGGTCATTTTAGTACACTCCACAAAAACATGCAATGTGCAGGTGTCGCGGCCTCCTACAAGCCATCGGGCGATCGCGCACTTTTGTTAAGGCGCTTTAACAAAATTGTGTCATTGGCGTATACTGATTTCTCAGTTTCTAGGTTAAAAAAGAAGATGCCGTTTGCACCCAGAGCTAGCTCCATTCATTACCTCTATGTGTGCAAAATTTCAAAGCTTAGCTTAAAGTTTCAATGGGTTAAACAAGCAAACATTTAAGGTCATGTCAGCGCGTGCCAACTTGGCTAGACACAGAACTCCAGGAAAAAATAGAGCGTCGGAGCATGCAGCTCAGTAAGCACTCACGCTCTATTTTGAAGTGGTTTTCTGGTGATATCTTTTGAACCACGCATCCAAATGTCTCGCAGGTGGGCTCAAAATAATCGTCTTACAAATGCGCATTTTTTTGTCATAACCTTGCTTTCGAAATTACTCTAGAAACAAAGTTATGAGCAGAAACCTTCAAAATTTCCTCTAAACCTGCCGGGAATATCGTTTTTTTCGTAATATGTCATGGAATATCGAATGGAACTGGTGTTTTTATACCATAATTGACGTGGGATGGCACGAGTTGTCAATTTCAGATGAAAGTTTAAGGTTTAAAGCTGCATCTGCTGAATTTTTGGCATATATGTTTAAATTAAAGGCCAAATTAGAGATTATTGGGGGACCTATAACTCGCTTTGTGTACTTTTGATTCTTTAGATTTCTTGGTGCTGTGCACACCATGCATTAAGCTTTTTTGAGAAAATTTTTGAAAAGGTTCAGGGCAAAATCCTGAAGTTGACAGCACTACAAACTTTGATAATTTATCTATCGTGGCCATATTTCGTGATTTACTTTTAAATACTCCGTGTGATTGTTTTTTAGCCTTAAATGTATATCAAAAACTTGGGGGTGATACAGTCTCCCGATTTAGGGAGATATAGTAAACCCGACAACGGTTTTTTCATGTAACAGGGGTAGAAAACTATTAAATTTATTCCAAATTTTAAACAATCTAAATAAATTGCTTCGGTAAACATATTTTCTTGAAAATGAGTTTGGATACGTTTCTGGCATTCATATTTCGGATAAAAAGAAAAAATATAAAAATGTCAAAATTAAAAAAGAGTTTTTTAAATTATTTTTTGACAATTTTTTCCTCCTGTAAATGAACGAATTCTGTTAGAAATTCAACAGTGATTGAGAAAAAAGAAAAAATGATAAAAAACGCGTTTACCACCGCTTTTCCCGATGCTACGTATTCTACCCACCAAAATTCGGGAGGCAGGAGGGCAGAGCTCCGACAATTTGATATCCCGATATGTTATGACGTCATGATATGCAGGGACCTCCATGCTCTTCACGTATTTCGATATCCTCCAACATGGTGTTTTTAACCCGTTCACCAAGCAAGCGCGGACAGTCTGAAGGTGTGCATCCATGATTTTCGTGCGCGCAAGGGCCCGGCTAACGAGTGGGATGGCGGGCCAATGAGGGGCGGTGCTTGGCTGGTGCATCATGTGGTAGCCTTTGAGCTTTCTTGAAATATACAGAAAATCCTGCAATACTGCTTGAAGAAAGTACCATGCTGAAACCTGTATTAAATACTGCAAACTGCAACACGGGTACTGCAATGCAAATTGCCTGTCAAAGTGCCTGTAGATACTGTCTTTGTGTTACTAAACTTATTTAGATCTCCCGATAATCTGTTGATGACAGTCCAGCCTATTTTGTTTTAACTATTCTAGCTGTATTTGGGGCATTTGTAGCATGGCTTTCTGCCATTGGTCATGGGTGAAGAAAAACAGTACAGAGATCACTGTAATGTGGAGAGCAAATTTGTAGCCTTATGTGGAAGCTTCTAACCTTTTTTCAAGGAAGCATAGCTGGTTGTAATCCTGTTGAACTATCTTACCGTCTTGAGCCCGTGTTAAACGCTGCAACAGGCAACATGGTCAGTACAGTACTAGGCAGGCGTGATGTTTTGAAATTTTCTGTCATGGTAGCCGCGGACTGCCCCGGCGTCGAACACGTTTTGCTAATATGATGGGATAATACTGTTTTCCAGGCATGGCGTATTTTTAGGCCTTATTTTCGAAAACCGGACTGGTCTGCCGTCCCAGACTATTTGAAAAGCCAACGCTTCGTCGATAAGTTTTACAGCGGAGTTTGGTTTTGGCCGGCCGAGTACACAGACGCCCATCGCACCTGTGGACGCTCCCGGATCTGCTGGCTCGGTGTGTGTGTGTGTGTGTGTGTGTGTGTGTGTGTGTGTGTGTGTGTGTGTGTGTGTGTGTGTGTGTGTGTGTGTGTGTGTGTGTGTGTGTGTGTGTGTGTGTGTGTGTGTGTGTGTGTGTGTGTTGGTTCTGGGTAATGTTCCCAATTCGTCGCGGTTGGCCCCTTACCTCAGGGGTCCGGGCCGCGCGAGCAAAACAGGGGCGCAGCGGAGCCGCGCTGTCTGCACTCAATCTGTGGTCAGCGGCGTCAATTACGTCCGCCGTGTTCTGTTCTTTGATTCTTCCCCTTGCTGTTGCGCTGAAACTTTTAGTCCATGCCACCTATTTTACAGAGCTTTATTTTATATTGCTTTTAATCACCACCGATAGCAGTCAATCTCTACTCACTGACAGATAGACACGGCAAAGGCGAGACATTGCCGTCTGGAGGTCTTTCCAGCTCCGTTAAACAGCTGTCATGAAACAGCATCCTACGTATCCTGGCTACCAATATTCGGGAAGCGGGGTCGCAGAGCTCCAACAATGGGATATATTTTGCGTATGTAGAATGCCGCATTGCAGGTTTTGCGCTCCTGCTCGGTGATGACAAATATCTGTCACACCATTCTCGGATGCTCGCGTTGAGGCATTAACGTGTAAGTGAATGCCTCCTTCATCAGTCCAGGGCGGAGAAACGCGAGTTACTGGCGATGCATCATTTATTTTACACACGTTAACAATACACTACACTTGAACTTCACGACAACATGCGGTACAAAATGACTAGAAGAATGGCCAGCAGACTATCGCCGTCCGGAGCGGAAGAGGGGGGCCTGGAACAGAAAAAAACAGAGGGTTAGATCAGACAATAATTACATCAAGTATTGGTGGAAGTTAGCTCAGAGACTCATCCACATGTGTTCCAAGCAGTGGAGAGAACAAGTTAACGCAAAGTCATTTCATAAAACAAAATGGATAGGTGTCAGTGTAGATAGCAGGTGCAAGGCTTCGGATAGCCCCGTTTGCAGTACCAAAACAATCAGCTGTGAGTTGCGGTACATATTTTGGCATCCCACATCGTAGGTGCATCACCCCAGAATGCTTTAGTTTAGACAAGAACGCTGCAGTTTAGAAAAGAAGATATCATTTTTAAAAATTAGAAAATCAACGCTAGAAACGTCACAATACGATAAACATTTAACGTTCTGCTTCCACAATATACACTAGTGATTACTAATGATCAATTGTGGTCGTGTTAAACTCACCAGACGCTTGGTCTTCCGGTACCACTGCACCACGGAGCGGTTGAAGCCCAGGGCCATCCTGGCCATGCCGATGAAGGCCTGGGCGTCGTGGAACGGCATTCCGGTGACGGGGGTTCAGCAGCCGTGGACCAGCAGCGAGGTAGAAGTAGATGATCGCCGTCTCGGCCGGCGACCACCTCGCGAACTGGCTGCGGCTGCTGGGCTGCATTCCCCAGGAGCTGGACCGGTAGCTCTGGCCGTCGCCGAGCCCGTACTCGGCCCTGGCGACGGCGTAGAATGCAGCCAGGGACCCCATCTGTCGAGGCAGATATGGATATTTGTTACTACCGGAAATAGTCTATGGCGGGGTCTAGGAATAGTTTGTGTGGGGGCAAACCAACGTATGGGAAAACGCCTGAGGAAAATCACGAACACCGAATTTGCCCCAATTCATCAGCTTTGAGGGCCTGGATACAGTTTTATATTTTTGAGGACAGCGATACCCTTGGTCCCCCTGAATCCATCAGCGGAATGACTAACTCTAAACTCCGTTAGGTAAGATTGCAATTTATCCTGGGATGAGACAATATACACAAAAAGCAAATGATCTGGCACGTAGGCACATTAACTTTAGGCATGTGCCCTTTAAATATCAGGGAAAATAGATGACGCAGTGATACTTACCACCCGAATGCCTGTTTCTTCCTCGACCGCTACCGTGGCACCGGTAGGGAAGGGCACACTGCCAGTTCCCTGCGACGCAGTGTCAAACAATCAACGGCCTGCAATTGTACCCGTAAATTCACTTGAATAGTTTCGCCATCAGCGATTGAGGCCTTGCATATTTTCTAAATTCGATATTATGCACATTAAACCAGCCAACAGTTGGGTTCCCTGTCAATTACCAGTTGATTTACAAGAGCTGTATTTCGAAAGAATTAGTCGGATATATCGCGAAGAATGTTTACTTTCATCCGTGTTCTTCACCATGTAACATTTCTAATTATTCCAAAACGAATTAATGCTTACCAGTGAGCGGACGGCTTCCTGTAGCATCGTGCCTACTGCAGCTTGTGCAGCAGGCCAAGCGACCTGCGAAGCAGAATGGCAATGCTGAAATCAGTCTGCCTTATCTGGTGAAGGGATATTATTTTAGCGTGGGCTACACCATCAACAAAATTCACCTGGGCTATTGCACCGTGATTTGCAGTAACATCACATTATTAAATCATACAATGTATTCATACTTTAGAGGCGGTCAAAGGTTATTTGCATAGAACGCCTTGAAAAGACCATCGCTCGATTGATGATGGAATTTTGCAGGGGCTTCAGGGCCGTCTCCACCGCCGCACATGATCAGGGCTGATTTGATATTTCATTTCCAGAGATAAGAGCCTGCTAACCTGGGGCCTTCCCTCAACAGGTGCAGGCAGCACTGCCTCTGTCGCTTCCCGACGGGGCGGCGGCGGCGACGGGGCAGCGGTGCCGGGGCCTCCAGACAGGGCGGCGGTGCCGGTGCCGGGGCCTCCAGACCGAGCAGCGGCAGCGGTGGCAGCATCTGCTCCAATGGAGCAAATGCTGCCTCCAGAGACAGCTGACGAGAAACACATTGCATTAAAACATCATCATCTCTCTACAAGTCGGGGAGTCATGCTGATAAGAAAGTTCCGGCCGTGAAACATGTTTAAAAGGAAGTACTTGAGTATCATACAGTTCCTTTTGTGACGGGAAAGTGACAAACGTTTTCCTGTCAGCAATTATCTGAGCTACAGCGCGAGTCATTTGTATTAAATTTCCAATGATCCAATGCTAACCTGGGGCCTCCCCTCCACCGGCGCGGGCAGCACCGTCTCTGCCGCTTCCCGACGGGGCGGCGGCGGCGACGGGGCCTCCCGACGGGGCGGCGGCGGGGCCGGGACCTCCCGACGGGGCGGCAGCGGTGGCGGGGCCTCCAGAGACAGCTGAAGAGAAACACAGTGTGAGTGAACAATGCTCATCTCCATTCTGAGAAGTGGGCATGACCGAGCAAGTATGAAAATTAAACACAAGCTTATCAATGGCCGTATGCGTTGAACCAAAGTTAAGGTTTCCGGTATGGCCAAGCTACACACGCAGTCTTGGCTAAAAACATTGGACTGACTAACCTGGGCCGTCAGCTGCTCGGGTGCAGGCCGCACCACCGTCGCGGCTGGCTCCCGACGGGATGAGGGGGCGGTGGTCTCCCACCGGAGGCTGGCTCCAGGGACAGCTGAGGACAAACAGTATGGAGAGACATGTTTATACCCCTGCTAGACACTGGCCACGCTGATAAGAAAAGTCGAAGTATGTCCATCCTATCACATTCGTTGCGCAGCTGCTGCAAAGCCATTTACTTATCTATCAGCTTTAAGTGGAAGAGCGCTTACCAGCCCGGTCCTAAACGAAGCCGCATAGGACGCTATGCGGCTGCGGTGCCCCTGGGCCATGTAGGCGGATTCGGCGGTGGTGGTGGAGTGGGCCCGGACCTCAGCCGCCACCTCCGCCGAAAAGCCTATCACGCCTCGTTCACGGAGTGCCCGGTCCTGCAAAGCACGGCAGGGCACCGCTGTCACTGGTGATTCATGGATGAGGAATAGAAGAATCACCCTGGCCACGAAAAGTTCATTACCGCGTAGATATGTTTCGTAACGAGTAAAAACATTATAACACAGTATGTCTAACTACCTTCACTCAGACATTAGTAGCATAGGTGAGTTTATATCTACTTTGCCTTATACTACTCTAGTTTAAAAAATTCCACGCTCAGCAGGAGGTGGTAATTCACATGAGTTCAAGTCCATGATTTAGCCCGTACTTGTGAAAACATTATACAGTGTCACAACACAACGTGCCAACAAAGCGTCATCCCTAACCCGTCAGCTGCTGCGTCACCTGCACTGCTACTACAGCTACATCTGCATACAAATCTTACCATAACGTTCTGGAACGTTCTGTTCCGGGACCCCGTGAACCTCCCCACCAGGTTGGGAGCCGGCCCCATTTCCAGGAGCGCTGCGGCCTCTTGCAGCCTCTGGTTGAGCAACTCCGTGCTGGTAGAGACGCCCACCAGCCAGAGACGGCGGATTCCATTTTCGAGAAGTGGTGCAAGATTTTCTGGAGGGGGTGCCTTCCTCCCCAGGGGGCGCCATCATCTCTTGGGGGGCGCCTTTGCTATCCAATGGCGTTCTGCAGAAACTCTTTGGACTCGGCGTGCGAGGCCACTTGGGGTGGTTTATTTCTAATATTCCGAAAAAATAGGTATTTTAGATTTCGCGTAAACTCAGTCGTATCGGATTGGCATCAGCAACAGAGTAGCATAGCCCAGGATTCTGCGATATTCATAGCCTTGTTTGCAGTTATGACCAATGATATTGCACACACTTCCCGCAAACATACGTCACGTGTTTTTCGTTGAAGACTTCACAATATGTGTGACAGTGTCTACTACAGCAGCTGCGCAGAGGCGGCTGCAGCTTGGCCTTGACATATTGCAGCAATGGATCACACGCAATGGTCTGAAATTTTCAAGTTCAAAGACATAGTGCATGCACTTTTATAATAGACATTGAGACTGAATACCCGATTTTGTAAATTCGCGGAAATCCGAGCGACGTTGTAGCAGAAACCAGATTTATCAGGCTCACACTCGATAAGCTTTCATATGTGCCACACCTGAAGGATTTCCGCAAAAAATGTTTTGATACGCTGAAAATACTGAAGGTGTTGACGAGGATGAGATACCGTGCAGATAGAGAAATTTTTCTCATGCTATACACGTTATACGCTTATTGCCTATATATACGTTATGCGCACGTTATACGCTCATTGTTATACGCTACGTTATAAGCTTCTTATGCTGTATAGATCACTTATTCGTCCGAAGATCGAGTACGGCTGTGTCAGAGCCGCATGACGAAATCCATGGAGCGAAGCGGATTGATATTTCTCAAGAGGCTCTATTCTGGCTGTTTGGTGGTTCTGACAGTTGATACCAGGGCTCTGCAATTGTGTAGAGTGATTGCCCTTTTACGCTAGACGCCCAAACTAAGGCCCCCAAATTTAAATTCAAAATAGTTTTTGAGAAATTTTGGAACAAATGTTTTCAATTTTGCATTTTTATCATTTTATTTCTTAAGCGACGAACTTGAAATTTGCCTCCTTTTGAATAAGCAACAAGGCCACCTAAGAAAAAAGTTCGAACTGGTCCGACAATATTTATTACGCCAAAACGCAGTATTTCTAGTACAAGCAAAAAGATATTGAAATTTGACAGCCGACTTGTAAGCTCGAAATGTCAGAAGGCACGCTTCAGTTAGTTTAAAGACAGCCACGTGGAGGCAGCTACGTCAATTTTCTTGTGCTTAGGCATAGTTTCCAGTGGAAAACGTAAAATTCTGACCTAGTTTTTGCCATTTTGCCGGAGGACTACATTTTTGCTCATTTCATTTAAATCTTAATCTCTCGCGATCTAATGCGCCGATTTGACTTTTCATTTCAAATAATGAAAGAACATTGCTTCCGCCTGATAATATTCGGAGATGGATATCGTGATAATAAAATTCATTGTCTTATATGTATGAATATAATTTTAGTAGAAAACCTTTTATTTGCAGCTTTTCGGCTCAGATCACATGTCGTTCACAAGCTCAGAATTGACATGGCTGAATAGGAAAATTAATTGCAGTCATTCAATTCATTTACACTACCCACTTATCTCCAACGGCTTTCGAGTAATTCGTCCGAAAGGGTATTTCAAGGAGCTAAATTTCTCGGAACATGCTTGCTTCTCACCATGGTTTCAAGTCCTCAAAATGAATGGAAGTGAATGCAATTTGGCATAAAGCTAGCTTAGGGTCCTGGGTCGCCGATACAAGTGATTCTAGGCGAATCTAATGTTTGGTTCGTCTTCTAGAAGCAGCTTTATACCATGCCTTTTCTGTACGAACACAACACTCGGCGCCACGATCACGGCATCGTTTTGATTGCGTGATACCGGCCAGTGACCTCCTGACGGGTCACAGGTGTAGGGTTAGTGGGAGTCGGTACAGTGTGGCGCAGTGGTCTAGTGGTTAGAGGTCCTGTCTCGTGATGAGGGGTGCGCGGGTCGAATCCGGGGTTGACTGCGGGATATTTACTATTTATTTCAAAGAAAAGAATGATGGCACTGACCTACAGGCTTATGAAGAGATACATTGAGAATGAAATATGGTTGATTTCAGCACATTGTCATGCGGCTCTCCTGCGCCGGTGGGGGGTTATCCCAGGTCGCAGACCGGGGTTGCGTATGAGGCCACTCCTTAGTCCGCGAAAAAGATTATCGATATGTCCGTCATCTCGCTATCAGAATAGTAACAGGAGCGTTCCAAGCTTCACCCATAATAAGCATGCCAGTGGAAATTAATGAAATACCGCTACAAATGCGCAGTAAGATACTCGCTTTGCATTAAGCCATTAAAAGGAATGTGGCACCTTTAGAACGTGATTTTAACTGATATAGCCAAGTTGTAAAGCAAATCGGAAAACCAGGTGCTCTATATATCATTTGTCTTGGAACTCGATTTTTCCGTAGAAAAAACTAAAACCTACCCGAAATGTACCTCTCATGTACCTCTCGCCAGGCGGCCATTGTTGTGAGCTGCTGGTGTGACGACATATGCTGACATCACGATGAGCATCAGGCAATCGAAGCCCTTGAAGTGTTTCGAGTATGGTAGTGGTTGCCAGATCATGACATCATCCAGAGGCAGATATTTATTCATTTTTCTAGAGGAGTATTTTAAAAATAAAAGCATTTAGTTTGTTGTACATTTTTCAGAGAAATCATGAGTGGTTTCATTATTTTGGGCTAAAAGTACGCCTAATTACACAAAATTCCAGGATTTTACCAAGGTGCCACGTTCCCTTTAAAATAAGCCACCAACACGCCCCACATACCAAACATTTTTTTTTGGCGACGCCTACCTCAGTCAGATAGACAGTGGCTCGCGTTTTGCAACCCGTCACCAGGGAGTGAGAGTCTGTGCCTGGCTGGCACAGGCTGGTATCGACAGCAATCTCGTCGAACCACATGAAGCAGCTGTTATTGAACCATAGCTCATCTCGACAGTTAACACGAACACAACCTACGCCAACAAAGCATAAATTTGCCTCCTGAACCGACGCGCCAGTAATTTATGAACTTGCTTGCGGAGCCGTTCGAAAACCATGTCTGTTTCTATATAGACGGTTGCAAAAGAAAGTGACAATGGCACAGGGCGTGCATTTGTTGGTGACGATGTTGAGAAGTTTTCTAGTTTGCCTTACGAAGGATCCATTTTTACTTCAGAGCTGTACTCCATTTTTTTTGCTGTTTGGACCAGGTGTCTAAGCTCATGGTGAGGAAGTTTGCGATTTTTACCGATTCGCTGTCTTATCTGCAGACATTGAAGCCATTTTATTTCTATAATGCGTCGTCACCTTGGCAGGCCATGCTGAAGATGACTGGATCTTCTGTGTGCACTGATTAGTCCAGTAGGAAGACACAGGCAGTTTGGATGGCTACCATCTCAGCCTGAAAATTCGAGCAGAGCGAGCCTGCTGGTCGCCTGAGCTCATGCTGGGCTCTGTCTGGTGACTCGATGAAGACCCAGCTCCCCGCTCGTGACCCCTCCGTGCACTGACCCGTCGGTCCACACCCATGTGGCACATTGAGTCAGGGAAGCGAGGTGGGGGAGAGCTACTCGCTTCTTCCGGACAGGTGGCGCTCCTGATGTCAGTGGGCCCACGTCTAGTTGAAATGTGATTCACTCTCCTGATACCCATAGTGGAAGACGTTGAGGAAGGAAAGACTCGATGGGGAGGGAGATGCCTGCTTGATCCCACATGTCTTTGCCCGCTTGCCGCCACCCGGTCACGGAGGAGAGTCGAGAGGGCGCTGTCGCCTCCGCACGTCTTCACAGAGGGTCTTTTGGCGGCAGGGTATGGAATTTCACCAGCAGTCGGGTCGCGAGTACCCTCCTTCTGGCCGCTACGCGGGGAGTCTTAACTCGGCTGGGAGTGGAGTGGGTGCATCCTGTGATGATACGCGCCGACGCTCTCATTTTGCGTTCCAGCAGCTCGACATGAAATGGCGGTGTGGCGTGGAGCCACGCTGCGGCCGCTTACTCCATCGCTCCTCTCACGTAGCCAGTAGCGACGGTTCAGAGGTGCTGTTCGTGCAGCCCCCAGTTGCAGCCGGACAGTTGACGTAGGTGGGAGATGCGGGGGTGGACCTTCTCCCACAGTCTCTTACAGTGTGGACCGAAATGGAGGAGCCGATCGATGGTGACGCCAAGTAGGTGTAGGGTGTCTCCAGCAGTGACAGACTTCCCGTCGACCTTAAAATTGAAGGGATCGGCGTCTCTGGCCCACTGGGACATCACCAGTACTTGGATCTTGGCTCCTGATACCACCATTTTGTGCTGTCGCGTCCACTTCATGAGGGTGCCAGCAGCAGCTTTATTGCGCCCGGTCCTTGGCGACTTGGATGTTGTTGCCCGTGCAGAGAGCCGCCGTATCATCAGCGTACATGTAGGGGAGCATCCGGGAACCGCGCAGAGTGCGTCTACCAGCCGAGCCGCCCATACAAAATAAAACTGGCGATAAGACACTTCCTTACGGCAGGCCAGTTCGGAAAAATGCGCTCACTGGAAAGCACACCATTTAGTTCCACCTGGACTCTTCGGTCCCGGAGTCACTGCCAAATCCAGGCCACCGTGCAATTTGACAGCCCCATCTACAGCAGGCGAACGCGTAGCAGGTGGTGGTCCACTACGTCGTACGCGTGCGCGAAATCAAACGCGACGAGGAAGTATTTCTGCGCGGTCTGTCCATCGGGAGGGCGGCTGTGTCTCGATTTGGGTATGCACAGTGCACGCTCACCTCTTCTCTTAAATGAGTCCTGAACTTGACCTGAAGGCGATGGTTGATGGTATAAGTGGATGGTCAGTGACAAAATATACTCGTTTTATCAATCTGAATGATCTTTTCACTTCGATCTGAACACTGCACATGATCATTAAACGCGCAAATTACAGCCAATAAACGAAAAAAGTTATCAATTTATCAAGAGAGTACTTGGACACGTTGAAACTGTTTTCTTTTTATTCTAGCAGGGCCCATTTATGTCACAAATCACAAATGCCTATGGCATGATCTATTTCAGCATTGAATCACATGGCTACCGAAATTCTCTTAACACCTCCGAAATTTCACTCACAAGAGCAATTCTCCCATGCTGATGAATTGAAGAATATAGATAAAGGTCGATGGAAAATGCCCACATACTTCATTCTGTGTTTATCTTAACGTTTCAACTTCCCTTATATCTCCTTGAGTCTGCCATCTGGTTCAAACATCATTTTTTAGGAGTAATTAATAATGTGGGTTAAAGTCCGGTTTGTGTTTCCTACAACTTAAAAGCTTTTCCGCTGAGATAATTTTCTTGGACAGCGCACAGGCCAGGTTCACACTCGCTGCGATTATTTTCAATGTCCTCTCACCATTATCTTACGAATCTTGGCCACGTGGAAAGGCAAAATGATGCTTATCATATTTGATATTAAAATAAACTTAACCCCTCTTCACTAATAGAAAAATCCTCAGATATATACCTTTATGTTCAGCTGTTGCATCTTCCCAAGTGTCTTGAATTTCTCCATGACCTAGTGGCAGTTACAGATTTTTCAAGAGGTGCCGAAAAAAGTGTGGACTGAACTGTTAAGCAATTCATTGTTTCAATTATCACGCCAAATAGGCATCTTGCTTGGCTGGTACAAACTGTTATGGCTGGGAGAGGGTGGGATAGGACGTTGTTAAAAAATACGATCCACCAAAATGACGGCAACCGAAAACCGAATACCATAGGCGCCCTTTGGGTGAAAAAGTTGATGGTAAAGTGCCCACTTTGAGGCTCCGCGTTTCCCCCCCACCTTACTAAAATTCTAGATCCGCCCATACGCGGATCCAGGGGGCAAAGGGGGAGGGGCAGATGCAGCCCCCGATCGATCCTCGGCGCCCCTGAAATGGTCACGGCGCCCCCTGAAAGGTCGATGGCACTCGCCTGAAGTGGCCCTTCCCACTCTCCCCCAGGATGCGAAAATCGGTGCTCACCGATAGGATTTTACGCCCACCTGGTAGGTTTTTCCGGTCAAAAGTGGCGCCCCCCTGCTCCGGATGGCGCCCCCGGGAAGGTGCTCCCCTCCGATTGGCAATCCTGGATCTGCCTATGGATCCGTCACTGTTCAAGAGCAAACAATTCACAGAAAAAGCAGGAAGATATCAAATGTTAGCGGGGAGTGGTGCGGCCAAGATAATTGATGATGCTAACAAATTGTTTAGTTATGTGGATAAAATAATTGGGTCGCCACACGGATTGGAAGGGGACTCCTGCCTTCTTATGAGATGGGCAGTGTGCTAAAAATATATCTTCAAGTCAATATCAAGTTATCAACATTTAGTTTTATACAGTGCACTGTTCACTGCAGTGATACAAGAGTGCTCTGTCCTTTTTCTGTGGGTTTATGACACCCGGTAGGGTTCGTTTTAGCCTCAAATATGGCTTTTGTGGTATTTATTTGGCCATTTGGCCGCCCCGGTTGCTCCGTTGGTAGAGCGTCGGGCTCCGGCCCGCTGCTGAGAAGCATGCAGTGGCAGTGCATGTCCAGGCTTGAGATCGGTTCCCTGAGACGCTCCGGCGCTCAATCGTTTGCCCGACGTAGGTCGGCTGGCAACTGACTGATGAGAGGGTGACCTGAGCGAGGGCGGCCATCCCTGTGCTTTGTGGGAGGTTAAACTTTGGCTTCTAAATCAACCCTTCATTGTGGGCGTTACTCGTTCGGGTGGTGGGGTCAAGGGGTCTCCGTGACAAGTCCCTTGAGGACTTTAATGAGACTCAGACTCCAACAGCCGTACTGGGAAAGAACTTGGACGAAATTTATAAAAAACAAGATTTTTTAGTGCAAATACAATTTGAACCTTCTGGCCTTTTCGCAAACCCGGTTTGGCCTTTTTCCGTTGAAAAAACCCGCAGTCCTGGGCAGCATCTCTAATCTTTAGAATATGGAATAACAAACATTAGGAGACATTTTTTTAACACTAGCACGTCTAAATTTTATTAACGCCCCCTCCAAATGGGGGTTTGATCCCCGAAAGACATTGTAATGGCCAGCACAAGAAAATCTCCACCGCCCCCCCCTCCACTGAGTTTTCCTTAAAAAATGTTCTGCTGTCCTTTCCAGGGGGCGCCTTTCCTATCCATGGGTGCTTATTCTTTCCAGAGGGGGCGCCTTTGCTCTCGGGGGGCGCCTTTTGCTATCCAGGGATGCCTGTGCTAACCAGGGGGTGCATATGATATCAAGGGGCGCCGTTGATCTTCTTCGGAGGCGTCTCTGCTGTCCAGGAGGCGCCTGCGCTATCCAGGGGCACCTATGCTTTCCAGAGACCCGGATCCCTTTACTCAGGGGCGGGGGCCGCCTTTTGCTGTCCAGTGGTGCCTGTGCTAACCAGGGGCGCATATGCTATCCCGGGGTGCCGTTGCTCTTCTTTAGGGGCGTCTCTGCCGTCCAGGGGTGCCTATGCTATCCAGAGGGTGTGTTCTGTCCATGGGGCGCTTTTGGTATCAAAGGGCGTATTTGCTGTTTTGGGGGCGCCTATCCTATCCAGAGGGCGCCCCTGCTGTCCAGGGAGCGCGATTGCTATTAAAGGGAGCTTATTATATCCAGAGGGGTGCCTTTGCTCTATGGGGGAGGGGGCGCCTCTTAGTGTACAGGAGTGCCTGTGCTAACCAGAGGGCGCCTATGCTATTCAGGGGCGTCGTTACTCCTCAATTGGGGGTGCCTTTTTCTGTCTAGGGGCGCCTCTGCTGTCTAGAGGTCGCCTTTGCTATCCAGAGGGGCGCTTTTACTCAAGGGGGTGGGCACCTTTTGCTGTCCAGGGTGCAGCTTTGATGTCAGGGGGCGCCATTCATATTTGAAAGTGTATTTTATTTTACACAGAGGGTACTACCCCTTCAGACAGGCGATGTGTATGATTTTCTCTTGACCGGCCGGGGGCGGCGGCAAAATCCGGGGGTGCCACCCAAATCCGTGAGGGCCTCCCCGTACGAGGTCAAAAACCAGGTGTGCAAAAATATACTATTGTACACCATCATTTTTTCAAGGTGTGCAACTGCACACCCTGTCCTGCGGAATCCGCCGTCCCTGCCGCCGTTGTTCTCGGGAGGGGGTTCTCTCTTATCTCTCCAGGGGCGCCTTTCTTATCAAGGCGCCATGTTTTCCAGGGGGCGCCTTTTCTCTGCGGGGGCGCCTTTTGCTGTCAAGGGGTGCCTGTGCTAACCAGGGGGCGCATGTGATATCTAGGGGCGCTGTTTCTCTTCTTCGGAGGCGCCTCAGCTGTCCAGGAGGCGCCTACGCTTTTCAAGGGCGCCTATGCTATCCAGAAGGGCGCCTTTACTCAAGGGGGGCGCCTTTTTGCTTTCCAGGGCTCAGTTTTGATGTCAAGGTGCGTCATTCATGTATGAAAATGTCTTTTTCATAGAGGATCCTACCTCTTCAGGTAGGCGGTAATTAGGCTTGATTTTCTCTGACCGGCCGGGGGCGCCGGCTGAGGCCTGGGGCAGTGGCGTAGCCAGGGGGGACATTGGGCCATGGCCCCCTTTGCGCACCGAAAGGTCTGCTAACGGGAAAGCGACCCTAGCCGCCGGTGACGAAGTCACCGGCGACTAGGTTCGCTGGGCAACGAGAGCCTTTTCCCATTAGGCGTCAGAAAAGGGGATTAAATATACCAACCGCCCCTAAATTCCGCTGCTTGTCAACAATTAATCAAGCGCGAGGAATACGACGTGTTACAACTCGCGCGCAGATCGCGTTTGTCGGCTCATTCAGCCCGAATGGAGCGTCTGCGGCGGGTTACCCTGAGCGTGAACCGCCCCGAATATTTTTTTAAGGAAACTGCCGCCAGAGGCGCTGCCGAGAGGAGTAATACGCCTGATTCCGCCACCATACGGGGGTGGCGCTAGTAGTGCATATAAGATTAGAGGCCATAAATATATTTCTAAGGTTTTTGGAGAGACCCATATGCTTGCTCAGGAGTGAATTTGTTAAGCATTTTACTAAAAATAATTATGCGATGTTGTTTCACTGTTTTTATTAGATGCAGGAGCAATTAGAAATAAGCACTCCGGAAGTATCTAGTTAATTAATTTTGATCATAGGGTAGTGTTGTCGCGTGTCAACTTCCGGTCTCTTGACGTGGTAGTAGCGGCGGAGGGGCGGAGGTGCATCGCATTGTGAATACATATCGCCTACTATTTGGTATATCAGTGATCTTTCAGTGGCGCGAATGCAGTTGTGGGACCACTGAGACGTGGAAGATGGATATCAGGAAATATTTCAAGCAGGTGAGTACCTAACCCAGCTGATTTTCCTTCTCCGGTGCGTAGCAAAGCGCTAAGGAAGCTTTTCTCTACAGGAAATTTCGAGTTTCAAGACAAATTATATATTGAGTACCGGGTTTTCCAGCATGCTTTACAACTTTGCTATCTCAGTTAAAATCACGTTATAAAGATGGCACATTCCCCTCTAAATGCAACCTACCCTTATTTTCATCGTACCGTCATCGTAACGGCTTTCCTCGTAACTGTGGCCGTGGCCTTATCCGAAAATCCATAGTTTGCTACGAAATGCAGGTGTCGGTGAGGTGTTTTTATTGCTTGATATATTTGGAAATATATTCAAGCAGCACACTGTGATATTCATCGCCAATAATTATTTCCATTTTTAAACAGTGCACAATGTTAATCATCCCTAATCTAGCTGCATCCAAAGCTGCCTCAGATTCAATAATTTCAGCGCGGGTAATGTCAGGGCCCGTACTAATGCTGGCCGCGGCTGCGCCAGTCAGTTCCGATCAGTTGGAAAGGCCAGGTGTGGGGTCGGTGCCTCTGCATGAACGCGACCGAGGTGTACAGCTATCTGTCAGCTACCCCGCTCCGATCGCCTGGTCGCTAATGGGAACAGCCTCTGACTTTGGGGGGTTAGGGCGCTGGCCTCTGACTCCGGGACCTCAACGGAGCCTCATGCCTGGCTGAAAGTTACCATATACCCAATGAAGAATTAGTTGAAAATATTGGTAATTGGAGACTTTCTGAGAATATTCAGCACAACTTCCTCGTAAGAAGCTATATTCATAGACTGTGTAAACCATTAATATAATCCGCATAGCGTTCAAATGCTCTCGCTGTGAGGACTCTCCGTTCTAACTCCGTTCCACAGGGCAGGGGTGGCTCAGTGGCTTCGGTGCGTATCTTCAGATCGGACGGCATGGAGTATCGTGGGTTCAATCCCCGGGGCGGGAAACCACCTTCCGTGTCCGATCTGATCCGGTGGGGAGGATCCTTTAACACCCATGCCAATACTCCCCGCAATTGGGCAAGTGTGCCCGTTAGGGAGGGCCTAATCAAAATAAAAAAGATAAAAAGTAACTGATGCCTGGCTATATCCCTGTTACGGTATGATAGCGTAAATACTTCGAAACTTTACCGCTCAAATTTGGGCATTGCATCACCCCAATATTTTTCAAATGGACCAGTCCATTTGTTTGTAAAATGCACTTTCGGGAGGTATAAAATTTCGTGGGAGCAAAATGTAAGTGTCTGGGCTCTACATGCTCGACAAGATACAGAAAGGTGCAATGATAAATTCCAAATTACAAAAAGGTGAAACAGGGGTTTAGCTGGATACAAAAATTTGGAATCTACTTATCAGACCATCAGGAAACGAGAAAAATCAGGTAGATTGTCTCCTCAATTTCTATACATTAACTAGAACAGCGTGAGCTGTTGGAAGGGGGTTTCTCGGAAGCCAGTTTGTCCCTTTGTTCAGGGAAGCCGCCGGGTACAAGGAGCCGAGTTCATTGAGGAGACCTAGTCCCTCTCAGGGGAAAACAATACTTGGGTAGAGCACAAATTCTTACGCAGTGGGCTTTCAGACAATCACAAGTTTTCCGCCGTGCCCCATGCTAGTAAATTACTCAGCGTAAGAAACCCGTGGGATTTTACACATTTCAGTAAACATCAAGGCTGCCCCCCCATTTTTGACGGAGGTGACACTTATGTGTTTGAGTACGTAAATTTGAAACACCCATTCTTCATGCTCTGGGTGTGGCCCTGCGTTGATCCTCGCTCAATAAAAATTTCCACGACTGCCGATACTTTTAGCCCCCTCCGTCAGAAATCGTCAGAAAAGGCCCGACCCCCTCCTCCTTTGTCCGAAAGTCCGAAAATGCCGACTACTATCCGCCTTCAGTGGGTGACGCAATATATAAACAGCCCCTTATCATATTGTCATAACTGAGAGACCCATTTAGCAAAATACCCGGGAAAACCCTATTCTCAGCAATCGTTTGCCTGGGAACTCGAAATTCTCGTAAAAGTATAAACCCCACCTAAAATCAGAGACCGAACTATTCAGAGACTGGGCACATATAGCGTCAGCAGCTGAGGTGCCCCTAAAACCCCAATCATCATCAAATCAGATACCGATCCAGGGGGCGAAATGCGAGGCTGCTCCCTCTAAAACCCCAAAAGACGCCCTTCTGAGCCTGAAAACGCTCGCCTCAAACCATTTAATACGTCTGCGATGCAAAAAAATCCGCTAAGGCACCCGCTCCCTCAGGATGTGGATACCAGGCGCTCTTTAGATCAAAAGCGGCGTCCTTTAATGGCAAAGTGCTAAGAGAGGGATTGAAATCTTAGATTCGTCACTGCCTAAAAAAGCAGTCACTACAGGGTTCACTGCGGTTTTTTAAGGCAATTAAATGGTATTCTGTGCTGTTTGTACGCGATGCTGACATAATGCGAACTTGACGGAGTGATGTGATTCTCTGGCATCGTACGCAAAAGCACGTGCTATGAAGGTATCTTGCGTGCTACGTGCATAAAGTCCACTACAGGCGATTAATTCATTGTGAGGTTTCGTCATATGCCTTAAGCGGACTCGCCGATGAAGGCGATGCCGCCGCTTCAGTTCTGTCCGTACATTTACGCTTATTCATTCTGGGGTGGAAAACTTACGCATTTGGCCGGAACTACTCAAATTTTACGCCGTGGTTTCTCGGCGCAAATCAACTTTTATTTCTCCTGATCCCTCTCCCCACCCCGCCCTCCCTTGTAGAACTTGGATAGGACAAAAATTAACCGCCCAGTCTCCACCGGATTTCTTTTTGAGCTAGTCCTTTAACACGCCGCCGGCCGCTTGTATCTGATGAAATGTGATATAATTTTTATCAATATCCCCACCCCGGTAGCTCAGTTGGTGGAAGCGTTGGGCTCTGGCCCGCTTCTCAGAAGCATGCAGTGGCCAGTACATGTCCAGGCTTGGGATCGGTTCCCCTGAGACGCTCCGGCGCTCAATAGTTTACCCGACGT
>JAOTON010000855.1:0-140692 GCA_034440635.1 Lepas anatifera | reverse complement strand
CGAGTTATTTTCAGAGGACCTTTCAGTTTCCTAGTGTAAGGGGAGGTCGGAGAGCTAATCTCCTCAGAGATCCAAACAATTAGTCTCACGAGGTCTCCAGGAGTTAGTCTCAGGGGTCCCCTGAAGCGTGCCCTCAGGTGTCCCCTAAAAACAAAGTCTCAGCAGGCACTCCTCTCCTTCCTCCTCCCTCAAGTTATCCTCAGGGCCCCACGAGAGTAAGTTCCAGGGAGTCCCAGTAAGAGTAGTCTCATGTGTACCCGTATGAGTGCGAGAATGGGTGATCATGGTCTCACATGGTGCTAGTTTTTGGGGACGTAAGTGAACTGATTTGCGGGAAAGAGTGTTCTTTTCGGGGGTTCCAGACCTACGTGGTTTTCGGCGCCGTATCCAAGTGCTAGGCTCCCTTGAGATCTCTGCTGCAAACCCTATTAGGGAATTCGAGAGAGGGAGGGGGGCGGGAGGGCGGTGGGTGATGGTCCTGGGATGGCTTAAAACTGGCATAACAATCCACAAGCCCTGTACAAAGCCTATCAGAGGACCTGCAGTAAAGTCCGAGGAAGTACTCACCTCTTGCCCAAGCCCCCGGGATCTCCAACCAATGGTTAGGGAGGGAGTAAGAGAGTGAGCGGTTTCATCAGCAGGACCGTCCACGGAATAGGTTTTATATAGCATCACTCGATGAGCACACTCATATATCCTTTTATTGAGCGTCCTTTTCCTTTCCATTTCTTTTAGATTTTTAGGAATACAATCCAGAGATATCGCTTGAGATTCTAGGCTCAAAGAAGATTTTCGGGAAAATCATAGGCGCTCGGAAAAATTTATCTCTTTTCCATTGCGTACCAAAAAGACATAAATTGAAACATGTCCCGATCGGGGGCACCATTATTTGAAGGAAAGACGAAAATTAATCTCAGATTTTAGCATCCACCATAGCAAAATCGAACAGGAATTTGGGAACTTCAGCTGGGTTTTCAATCTGTCATTAGCTTGGTCCCAATAACTACTCGTCCTAAATATTCCTGAAATAAACAACTTTCAAATACTTACGGTAGGAAACCGGGAAGACAAACAAGGAAAAATGACACACATGGATGCCAAAGCATGAATCCCGAAAAGAAAAATAGGCATGAAAGGCAGTTTGAAATAACAATGACAGAATATTCCAAGGCGATAATTATCTCAGGCGCCTATTGTTTTGGTAATTTGCTCATTTACAACATAGCAAGGGTAAGAGAAAGTAACTGTGGTGAATTCATCAGGATCTTTCAGCGGAATAGACGTTGTATGCACGTCCGAAACATCCACCATCCACCATAATCGCTTGTGATTCTTATTCATTTTTTCCATTCCTTTGGAAACTTTTTGATTAAAGAGCTCGTGAATTCGATCACCCAGAAAAACTTGGTAATCATTTTTCCAGTAAAGACCATTTCTTCGTACTCAAAACGACTTGACCTTCAATACAACTTCATGCCTGATTGCCAGGAGTGAATTGAGAAGTAAAGTCAGGTTTAACATCAAGCACACGCAGCAACATTTGATTTCCGGGGAAATGTGCCACAAAAGCCTGCTATTTTAGCCTACGCTGTCATATCAAAGTATGGGCCAGCCTTAATATTTGGTGACCTAAATTTACCAACACTTGGTCGGTGATCGAGAAAAAATCAAACTATAAACAAAATAATAACAAACACTTAAAAAGTAGGATAGAAAAATTTCCGTCGTGCAAATTGTTTATAATGTCGAAAATATTATACAGACACATACAAGGAGATAGGCCCCGACTACTATAAAGGGCCCCCCCAGCCTGGGGGCCCCCCGACGGTAGTCGGAACCCTTTGCCAGCCGAATCCTGGCTACGCCACTGATCATCTTATCATCAATGGGACAAACTTTTTACCCTGCTCTAGAGGCTGGTGACAGAAAAATCCCAGTTCTCTTTTTGGCTAGGAACCAACAAACCTCCAAAGCCATGCGCAAGGCTTTTTTGCAATACCAAAAGGATGCTTACATCCGAATAGATAGCGAGCCGGCTGGCTTAGCCGTTATCGCCTCGGGGCCCGCTTCTAAACAGCTGTTCTCCGGCTTTCGGCGGAGTCGCTTCCAAGCGTGGCGCTTCACCGGTTCGCCCCGTCCCTTGGGGCTGTATCATAATAAATTGAGCCAATCAGGTATAATATACGAGCTGAGAGAGTTCCGACGTCGGCCTCCGTCGAAAAAGTCGAGTCCGTCTCCATCCGGTAAGTGACTGTGGCACGGGAAGATCCTGAGCGTCGGGGTCTGTGTCTTCAGAGGCGTTCATCTGGTGAAGAGCCGCTAGTGGTACTGCGCTCAGGCACGATCCTGCCAGCGCGATAGGAGAGCGCGACGGCGGGGAAGGGCGAAATCGGCGCGTCTGGTTGCTGTGGCGCGGAGGTCGTTTGGACGACTGGCGGCTGTCGGTTCCCACGGCCCCGACCCGCCGGATGAACTTTATTATATCGCGGCATGGCAAACAGCGGCCTGCGACGGTCGCCGTGGCCGTCGCAAACCATCGCGCCGGGCAGCCGCTGCAGATGTGCGATAGAAAACAGAGCCGAGCGCCAGCAGATGAAAACAAACAGCTCGATGCGGTGCCGTGAAAGCGTGGTAGTGAGTTTAAAAGGAAAATGTATGAGCTTGAGCTTTCATTTGTTGTTCCCTCTCGAAAAGTGACTATCACCTATGTATTATAACCACCCATTCGCACCTAAGTACTGAAAAACAACGTAGTTCATTTAGTTGTGGCTCACAAAATGGAGAGGAGTTTGATCCGATGCCACAATTTTACTTTTTGAGAGAGAGAGAGAGAGAGAAAAAAGAGAGAGAGAGAGAGAGAGAGAATGCCCTATATTTCAAACCATTCAAAGAAGACATACAAGATGACAGACCGACGGACGCCGATCAAGGCACAATAAATCCGTTTATCCGACAGAATCGTTAATGATGGAGACGATATACACATTAATAGTGGAGACGACATTCACAGCTCGTACACAGCAGGAGAGGGCCGCTAGCAACGCACTAAATTCCAGCCTTCTGAGGGCGACCGCTGTACCGTCCAAAACAAACGTAAGCAGGTAGTCGAGTCGAAGCAGGTGGCGGGTGGGCCCAGGAAAGACCACGTTTTACATTCGGCAGGGGCCAAGGACGCACCGAAGGTGACTAGGCTGATAATGTGTCGACTCACATCAGCCCATCCACCAGCGACTGCAGGCCATGACCTCAACCGAAACTCAGTTACTAACGCTGATCGTTCTCGGCTGAGTGCGGTAATCAAATGTAAGGCTGTCACCCTATCCGCCCATTGCCCCCGCTACATCCAGGCACTGTTAGGAGAATCGCAAAAGAAGCATGACAATCGTTATGAGTGCAGATCGGTAAGTGCTTCGCATCAGCACAGTGATAGTCTATGAGAGCCCTTCTCGAGACTATCGTCGAGATGTCAAGAGAATCGATAAAAACTTATGTTAAACATTTATGTGCTCATTACAAACGCCTCAACACTTTAGCTGACTGGTCCCGGGAGAGACAGCGCCACTCCAGCTAAATGCTCATGGTAGATAAAACACCACTCCAGCAACTGCTCACGATAGAAATTGCACCACACCAGCTGACTGCTCACGACAGAGACAGAGCCACTTCAAATGACTGCTCACGTCAGAGACAGAGCCACTTCAACTGACTGCTCATGGTAGACAGCGCCACTCCAGGTGGCTGGTCACGACAAGGGATAATATCACTATACCTGATTGCTCACCGCAGAGGCCAAGACGCTCTAGGTCACGGCAGAGGCGGCATTACTCCAGTTGATTGCTTGCGGCAGAGACAGAAACCGAGCCGGTGACAAACCGGGATGGGCACTGCCTTCGGTTAAATTGGAAGCGAAGCGCGTGCTTACCAGATCAGAATGCTTTACCGGTTGAATCAATTGGATGAGACTGGTCGTAAGCCACCGGCCCTTCGCCGCTGCCACGTGCATCCCAGCCTGACAACTGTTTTGAGACACAAGCTGTAACTGTGTTTGGTTAGAAGCAATGGATGGACCAGACTGGTACGTCGTAGTAGGCTGCATGATCTATATGGTAAGTGAGGGAAATATGTGAGTGAAAAGGACTTAACCCGTCATGTGCACGGGTCGGAACTGTAACGTTTCAAGCACAGAGGTCTCCCCCAAAACTAAAGAAATAGAGAACTCCTAACTAGAGAACAACCAAACGAATTCTGTTCATTTACGCTGCAATTGCCCAATCCAAAAGAACTCCCAAAAATTCCTTTTTGTATTTATGATTACTGGTGACGTCAAAATACAGGGAAATGTACGGAAGCTGTCATATCCCTAGTTTGACCTACCCTATTTTAATACTTGAGGCTCAACTACATAGTTTAGTGGGATGGAAAGGTGTTTTGGGCTAGAAATTTGGGATTTGTTCTACAATAATTATTTCAGTATTGCTTTCTGGTTTGTGAGTGAAGCCAGTAAAAATCTCAAGGGGGGGAGAACGGTCGCCCTCTCCCATGGACGGAGATCAAACATTGTACAGTGTCCCTTCCCCTGCAGGGGGTCTCAGGTGATGTTTGATGGACCTTCGGAAAGTTCATTTGGTGAACTCAAGCGCCATCAAAATTTTGTTCTCGGGAGCCCCCAAAAAGCTGGTCTCAGGGCCGCCAGCAGCTGGTATAGGATGCAAAAAAAGTTGGTCTTTGAGTGTCCAGAGTGCTGATCTAGGGGTTCCACATAAGGGTTGGTCTCAGTGGGTCTCCAGGGAGCTGGTCTCAAGTGGTCAGCAATAGTGTATCTCAGGGACCCCCTCCAGAGTTGGTCTCAGGTGCCCCCAGATTTGGTTACGGTTGGGGGCTCCAAATAGTTGGTCTCAGCTAGGAGCCCAAATATTGGTCTTGGGGACACAACTATTTATCTCGGGAAGGAGCACCTTACCAATCGTTCAGTTTACCAAAACAATTCACGCTCATGAAATAGAAAATGAAGAAACGGGCCCCAAAAATGTCCCAGAATGGAGCGTCCCCGGAGACAAACATTCACCATCTTCTCAATTGAAGAACTCCTCGATCCACCCTTGGGTTGATACATTCAACATTGCTTCCGATTTAGATTCATCTTTTCCACTACGCCTCCCTTCCCTGCCTTAACTCTTAGGACGGAGTAACCAAGGGAGAATATGGTCAAAACTTCCTGGAAGATTTTCAGGCAAACTCCGCTACTCTGTAGATTACCCTTAAGCCAACGGGGTGCACCACGGTGATCATCGCTCCTATGCCTGTGTTGTCAGTATTGAGCTTGGTGCCAACGGACTCACCATTCCCAGCTGTCCGTTCCCCCTCAGCCGCCACCTGGCAGCCCCTTCAGAGCCGGACGCCCTCGCTTTTCCAGCCGTTCCTCCCGTCGCCAACCGCCCCATCATGCCTTCCACTCCCGAAATGCTGACAGTCCTGTTTATACCACCTGTCACTCCCTTTCCCATCGCCCTTTCCTTTTTATAACACCAGCAACCAGGCTTGCTATATCTAACTAAAAAGCAGTATCGCTCCTTAAAAGTATATCGCTCCTTTTTACTTCTATCTGAGAGTACTTCTTCTCTACTACTTCTCAGTCGTTGGAGCTGGTGAGGCCTCTTTAAGCGACATATACAAATACAGCACGGATATGTAATCCTCTCGCTCACAAACCCACGTCCGTACTGCCCCCGACAACGGGCGGCGCCTCACACTGGCCAGCTGACATCCCAGAGAAAATCCCTACCCACCTGCCCCAGCTCACCGGAGCTTGTCCAGATATCACCCGCTCCGTTCAGCTCGTTTTCAGACGGGGCATCTGGTGCTCGGGAGCAGACCCCGGGCTGTCAAAAATCGCCTGGTTGTCGGCGCAGGCTTACAGGCGTTTTAACACCATTCTATGTCTTCTGCTGGTGGTGGCGAGCAGCAGACCGCAGCGTTGGTGTGAGGCTTCACTCCGCTTACCGAAACGTTCACAAACTCACGGTCAGGGAGTTCTGGACTCCGTCGGGGCAGTGCACACGCAACAGTGGCGGATCCAGGACCTCATTTCAGGGGGACTAGGGGTTCAAACCTCCCCACCATTGCCTCGGAACAGCCTCCGGCAATGCTTAGGCCCTCGGACATTTCCGGGGGCTTGAGCACTCTAGCCCCCCCCCTTGTATCCGCCACTGACATGCAGGCATGGCAGCTTGGAATGACAGTAACATCAGACAACTTACAACCTTTCATAACATCTGTGGGTGTAGGTATATTTTAAAGACTCCACCGTTGTTACTGAGGCAGTATTATTGTGAATTTTTCAGATTGTTTTTGCAGCTTGACTAGAAATTATTCCTAGCTTTTAAATTTTTCTTAGCCCTCCCTCAAGGCTTTTACTCAGTTATGAGAACTTATAAGATTTTGTTTCTATTTGAGATTATTCCTTACTTAAATAGCTAAACTGTTGATTTATCCAGCAGCATCATGCAACAATTATTGGCAGAATATTCTACCAATAATTGTTGATACTCTCACAGAATAACACATTAACTGTGAATTATGTGGCCCTGGTCAAATTAATGTTTCCCCCTTTCACACCAGCTAATGAATCTGTAGCACCTTGGGGATTCAGGGCACTTTGTCAACTGGCTGCAGCTTCATAATCCATTATTTACCTTGTTGTAGCTAGAACCAACCCCTGGCGAGGGAAAAATGGAATAACCAGGACTCTGTCACCTTGAAAAACTTTGTCAAACACTGCCTATGATGAAGAACTGAGACGTGATCATCCACTACTAATGCATCACACAACTGGCAACTGGTGAACACTACTGATACATCCGAGAATGACCAGACTCCATGGGAATCAACAATCAACAAATGGTATGATGCTTTGAATGAAATGTGGCATGACGCTCCTAATGAAAACGTCACACAGGACTAGGGCATTTCTTTTGAGAGAGCAGTCGCGGATATCACGACAAGGCCAAGGACACTTCTTGTACAACTGGACATCGCAGCAGTGTTCAGTTACATACGCTGAAGTAAGGACAGCAGCGCACCATCGACTACTGAAGAAGTTTAAAAACCTCGCTAAGGGAGAGAGAGAGAGAGAGAGCTCCTTACCTCGAACCAACTCAGAAGACACAAACACTGCTTATAATGAAGAACTGAGAGGTGACCATAACACTACTGATACATCCAAGAATTACCAGACTCAATGGGAACCACCAATCGACAAATGGTATGATGCTTTGGATGAAATGTGGCATGACGCTCCAAATGAAACAGATGACTTGACCGGGGTAAGTGATGTGACAGCGGAGCTATGGTTTGATACACTTGATAGTGTTGTGTGCAATGAAACAGTCAACAGTTGTGATGTGCAAAACTTCCATCCACTTGATGTTAGTCACACTAAAATTAATTGTTTGATTAATTGGTTTGATGCACTGGATAGTATGCCATCTGATGATACTAGATATGCGAGTAGCCCTAATCTACGTGACTTTAATCCACTTCACATAAGTCAGAACGCTAAGATTGAAGATGAATGGTTTGATGCAATGGAAAGTGTTTTGTGTAATGAAAATGTTCTTAAGTCGCATCTGCTTAACGATAACACCCCTGATGTCGATCAAAACGCTAATGTGGATCATAACCCAGACACCAATACTAACACGACACTGGTAAAATTCCTTAACCTAAGCCATCAGCCGATCAACAACACACTTTCTAATGTTTTGGAAAAGGCACCAAACTTTGCTTTTACACGACGGATTAGTACACAGACACTGAAAGAAGTGGAGACAAGTTTAGAGCCAGTGGCATTTGCTATACGATGGAAGGAAGAAAAAGAGGAAAAACAAAGACGAGCACTCTGCACAAAAACAGACAAGCCGCCATATCCACCCACACAACCTCCGCCTGCCGACTCACACTCACAGCCAACACCACGCCAACCACCCCTGCCCACACTCAACCCCAAACAGGGCACACGAGAAACAAAACTAGTACCTAGGTTCAGTGACACACCTACATGCCAAGCACCAAGAGCAGGCATAGTTACAGAGCACGCACTGCAGACTTTCAAGCAGAAAGTGATGAGCCTTTACAAACACCATAAGAGCAAAACGCCACCTAACCACGCCACAAATGATATCCAGATGGTGAAACTACTGAAAAAAAAGATGAAACAATAGTGATAAAGCGCTCAGATAAATCTAAAGGCTTAGTAATAATGAAGGAGGAAGATTACATTCAGAAAGCACAGGCGATTGTAGGAGACTATCAGCGTATTAGCACTAACCCCACGAAAAAGCTTGAAAAAAACTACTGCAAGCATGATAAAAACACGATGAAAGAACAATCCCGGATAAGGTTGTACAATCCATCAATCCCACAGAGTCGAGGACAGACGAGCTATACGGCTTACCCAAAACTCATAAGTCTAACAACCCAATTCGACCCTTTGTATCGGCCTGTGGGGATCCCTTGGACAAGTTGTCATGGGTCCTCGAGCGTGTTATCACGCAGCTATTAGTGTTTGTCCCGGCTCACCTTACAAACACCTACGACTATCTGGACAGAGTCAAGTTAAAGTTTGCATACAACTTCCCAGCGGTTACAATAGCCTTCACTATGGATGTTAATAATCTACATGGTAACATACCCACGGCAGAGGCCATCAGCTCGACGATTGAAATGATTCGTACCCACGCGACTAAAATCAACTTATTTAGCCTTACTAGTCCTGACTTAGCATCTCTCTTAAAACATTGTCTTAGCAACAATTACGTCAGATTTGGGAGGGAAATATTCAAATAAACTACGGGCATAGCAATGGGCAGCCGTATAGCACCCATAGCACCCACTTTGGCAATCCTTTTATGAACACCATCGAATCCCTGATCCTATCAGCCAGTGAATTGCAACCTATCATTTACGTGAGGTATGTAGATGATATATTTGGAATATGGGCACATGGCTCAGAGACCCTAACGAAATATTTCACTTTCATTAATTATTTTCACCCGGCTCTCAAGTTCAGCATAGATAGGTCAGACCACTCTCAACATGGGTCCGCTCTTTTGCCCCATTTATACCAACCAGCGTGATGAACTCTTTCAATCATTAACAACAATTCTAGGTAGCGACTTAAATGCGTTCTCCCAACAATAAAAATTAGACCTTTTGATATCCGGTAGTGACCTGGACGTTTGCAGTGGAAGAGAGGTGGCTAAGACATTCCAAAACTACATTCTAAAAACAAGAAGATTTGTTTAGCGCAGGGGGCGGTCAGTGGGTGCCGGCCGGCGCGGTGGGCGGTGTCGGCCAGGTGGCGGCCGTCCGGTGGGCTCCCGCTCGCGGTGGCGGCTTGCGACGAATGAAAAACAAAACGGTGGTCAGGAATGGGTTTGCTTGTTTGGTTTGCTTGTTTTGTTTCTTTATATGTGTCCAAATCTTACTGTGTGATTGTGCACGTGTGTATGTGTGTGATATGTCCGGTATAAGTGATGTGTTTAATGAGAGAGATGAGAGAGACGCCACGACTTAAGTCTTCGGGCTTTTGCACCAACCTCCTTGTTATAATTGTCATATAGTTTCGTCAAATAAATGTTTATCTATCTATCTATCTATATATCAACAGATTCCATTTCTAGACACCCTCCTGACCGCACATCCCTCTGGAAAGTACACCACAGAACTCTATATAAAATCTATGGCCGCACCGATAATTCTACATTACACTTCCGCTCATCCTATGTAAACTAAAAGATCAGTTATACACTCACAGTCACTTAGAGACATCCGGCTGGGGTCAGACCTGCATGTTAAAGCCGTGGCCAAGAAAAAATCATGAAACTATTTATGTCGAACGGATAACCAGCCAAACTCATCAAAAACATACAAAATTCTGCCAAATATAAGCCACATCAACCACGTCCCAAGAGCAAGAACAGGAACACAACTTACATCTCTCTCCCATACATTGATGAGCGGCTCACCCACAAAATCACCACCGCAGCCAAATCTACAGACTTAAACATTACAATAGCCTGGAAGAGCGGCGAAACACTCTCAAACATCCTCATAAGATCATCACTGCACCCACCACCATGCCCTAAAGGTCACAGAAAATCATGCAGCACATGCGACGCCGGGTTACAGGGGAGGTGCCACATCAAAAATACAGTATACCTTATCACATGCCTCCTTTGCAACATGTTTATATAGGGGAAACAACTCGCCAAATTCGTACTCGTTTCATGGAACATTTAGGACACGCTAGGAGAAAAGAAAAGGGTAAGTATCTAGGAGACTACACCATATTGCATCACCCCACTACACGCATCACAGACAAAGACTTTTCAATAAAAATTATTCGTGCTTTTAAAGACTCGGTAGAATGCAAAATTAAGGAATCAATAGAATTCCAAAACCGTAGATCACACATTAATAAGCAATCTTCCCCGTGGCGCTTCCTACCGCCAGTACCATACACATACACGTATACCACTTAGGACCAAACCACCACGCATAAACACTCACCACACCACCACACATCCATTGCTGAGAATTGTTTTACTCGCTGTTACATGCATAGAGTTGTTTCAGGCTGTCCTTATATGTGTGTGCAGTTTCTGTAGCGTGTAGTTTTTAGATGACATTGTTTAAGTAACAAATATGTGGTTAAGTCATCACACTGTATCCTTCGCAAGATGTTAAAAAGTGTTTTCACGTGTATCTGAATGGTGTTCGCCCAGAACTCAAATGGAATTTAAAAATCATTGCCATCAATGACTTTCAAATTTAAAACTTTTTTCTGACGAAGACATGGTGTCGAAATATTAATATACTCTTTGGCCTTTTCAATTAATTTAGATTATGAGCGAATATCGGTTAATTTTACATGGCATGGTCACCTTGTTTTTATACCTTTCCTTATTGCAAGTGGAAGCCAGAAGTTTTATTTTCCCCGATGGAGATCAATTTTATCTCCAGATAAAAAATTTCCCTGGAACGAAAAGCGTTTCTAAAGCCTTACGGGAGAGAAAATAATACGTCGCCAACGCACAGTAAGTAGATTAAGCGCCAGGTTTTGCACCATAATATATCAAAGTAATTATTTTCACCTTAATGGTTACCAGTCTCAGTTTTGGATATATTCTAGCCCCTGGTTGTTTGTTATTAGTGCTTAGGGGCGTGCCAACCAATGCGGCTTCCCCGGGTTTTTCTGCACCTATGCCGACTAGATCGGGGTTTTCTGTTCTCTGATCGCCAGCGTGCTCTCGACGGAAGGCCGGCTCGATATATCGGGGACGGCGGCAGGGGCGGTATCGGCCAGCCTTCCCATTAACCGGTCGCCCCCTCAGACTCGGCAGCACGTCCGGCGAACCTGACTCATACCTGGAAGACGCTGGAAATGGAGCCGGTGTAAATAACCGGCGTAGAGACCCAGAGAGCAGAGAGCTCTGATCGGAGATACCCCACATCGTGCTTTGAAATTAAATACTGGCTCGAAATTGATAGCGTAGCGCAGCTTTTTCGCTGGCTTTATACCGTCAGGTACAGTAAAAAATGAGGATGTAAAACTCACAAATGAGGCTAAAAACTAGAATTAAATCATTTTATAGGGAAAGCTCTGAAATAAGAATTCGAAAAACATTTTCAAAAGTTGAAGGGTGTAATGAGCACGCATCTAGTATCATAAAAGACATATCTAACAAAGATTGTAATTGCCCCTTCCCAAAATAAGCGAGGATTATTCCGAAAAATACCAACCGTTCTGTGCTTTTACATTGACTAACGCAATGTGCTGTCGACATCTGGAGGCTTTGTGACTTCTCTTACGCGATCATTTTTGCCGATTCTAAAAATTATACGTATCTTCTTAAAATGTTAGAGCTACCGTCAATCCATTGTTTGTTGTTGTTGTTGTAAAATTATCCTCTATTGCAGGAATAAAGCTGGGTAAAATGTCCCTGTTATGACTTCAAATGTTACTACAATACAGAGGCGGTCGCAGGAGCGCCGTTTGGGAAGGAGTCAACTCTGGAAGAATCGTAAAAACATAGTGTTTTTTTAAAGAAAATCAGGTAAAATTTCGCAATTGTGGGGGTCATGGCCCCTTGGTCCCCCTCTGCGTCCGCCAGTGCTACAGTATGTCCAATACACTTTTTTCGGCCAATTGACATCGTAGCATGTTAAGCCTGATCAAAGCAGGGTGAAATGTGGATTCCAATAAGAGTGGCAGATAAGGGGAGGGAGGGGGAGGTGCTAGGTCGCTCTAGCCCCCCAAATGTCAGGGTGCCTATAGTGAATGCATAGCCGGAGGGTGTTGTGAGGTAATGGCGGGGAGGCTCGGGCTCCCTAGCCTCCCCGAAATGAAGTCCTGGTTCCACAACTGCGAGAGCCCATATTCCAACATTTCGGTAGCATATAGAACATGTTTCACGCAGGGGCCTAGCCAGGATTTCGCTCAGGGGGGGGGTGGCAGCACCCCGAAAAGGGCTCATGCAACAGCGCCAAAAGGGCCCTGATGGGTAAAAAGGGCCTTGCTTGTTACAGAATAGAGTGCTGAAGAGGGCTTAAGAGGGCCCTGTCTGGTATGAAATTTCAAATTTGGCCACAAAGCATAGTGCGGGCGAGCTGCGCTTCGCGCGGCCCGTGTCCTCAGGGGGGTCCTTCGGGTCCTCAGGGGGGGTAGGTTTGCCCTTGGCTGCACCTACTCTCACGCAGACTGAAACAGTCATTCTAAAGTCATATTGCGTGAAAGTGATACCGACATTTTCTCGAAACATGCCTACTTTCATTAGCATTTTCAGATCAGAGCTTTTGGTAGAATTTTGAAAAGCTTTGATTGGGCTCTGTCCAACCGCACTTGATCGGAATTCGTCGTATTTTCTCCTACAAAACATGTGTCAGAACGCTTGGAAGTAAT
This sequence comes from Lepas anatifera, assembly GCA_034440635.1. Classification (NCBI taxonomy): domain Eukaryota; kingdom Metazoa; phylum Arthropoda; class Thecostraca; family Lepadidae; genus Lepas; species Lepas anatifera. Next base: position 127,731 of record JAOTON010000855.1, on the reverse strand, counting down.
GAACATATTTCGAGCTTCTTCCTATACTGTACATACATACTATTCATATTTAACATTGCCCTCGTGGGAGCAGCGCTGAAGCTACGGCACAGTGGCATGTCCACAACGCTGGAGTCCGCCCGAGCGCTCGCCCTGAGGCCATCCACGGGCCACGTGGTCTGGACTGCCTCGGGGCTGGGATGCGCATGGCAACAGCAGGGCGACCGAATTGGCAAGGTTATCGGAGACAGATATGGGGTTTTTACATAACGTTAAGGTGAATGGCTTGTGGACCGCAGCTTCAGGTAGAACTCATCGGTGCACGAAATGCTGAAGCAAATGAATGAAACCAGTCGTATGTACGAGAAAATGTGCTCGTTAAATCGCCGTCCCGCACAAAGGGTAGGGTAAGGGCGGGTAAGAGTACGCAGGAGATAAGAGTACGCAGCAGCTGTTTTGGTTACTTAGCAGCCACTGAGATGGTGGGTACCCTGGTATAAAAAGCAAGGTCAGGGCCCAGGCTGCACACCAAAATTCAGCCTGCTCCTGTTCTTTCCGCGGGAGTACAGAACAAAATAAGTTTCTGGGCACCCTTGAAGTAATATTTTTTAACTGGGTAAACTTGTAGACCATGCTTCTATTATCAAAAGTATTGTATTATGGCCTGTCATCAGTAAGAGAGCTGAGCTAGGAGTGTGCTCTAAGACTGGAGCTGACGCTAAAATGCCTGCCGACATGTTTATGAAGACTTTCTTCCCAAGCGAGCATGTCCGGCAAGAGTACGCAGTAGACCATTGGGCAAGAGTGCGCATGCTTAAGAGATAGGAAACTTTAATTTTCGCTCGGAACAGAGTTTGTAGTTCATATTTGGAAAACCAAACGTTGCAACGTAGTTCTTATATATTCAGAACGATATAAAATCAGTCAATCGCCTAGTTTGACGACAAAAAACTTCGCGACATGGCCCTTGCACCTAAGGCACAGTGGGGCATCAATGCGCACTCCAGCCTCCTCTCTTGCGTACTCCTACCGACCCACTCCGGCAAGAGTACGCACGTGACTTTTTATTTTTGATGGGCTCGTGGCGAGCTTCTTTCAGACATCGAGTTGAAACATGGACGATACATAGACAATTTTTCAGGCTAAACAACCACATAAAGATTTTAGCTGTTGGACTTATAGGAGAAAAGGGAAAGCCTTTAGAAAGTTAAGTGCGTACTCTTGCACGGACTTCCCCTATATTGGAAGGACTTTTATTTTTCATTTTGGTCTGGGACTATTTTGTGCGCTGTGGACTGACATGAAAAGCTATTGATAGGTCGGTGTATTAATTGTGTTCTTGGGATTTGTTTTGTTTGCATGTGGCCTTAGATCCTGTCTGTGTCGAATACTTTAAAAGGAAATTCATGAAAACAATCAAAGTGTCGCTGGACCTGAAATAGGTTCAGCATGCATCCTGCTTGCACGACTTTACCAAAAATATTCTTTCAAATCAGGTCTCACTAAGTCAGCCAGCTTTATTTGGGGATCTTTCTTATCCCAACGATGGCGAAAATAATCTATACCTGCTACCCTGCGGCAGTGAAGAAAATTATAGATTCAATGATAGAAATTCTGTTTTGATTTCATCATCATCATTGGTGTTTTAGGGCGCGCCGACAACAAGGGTCGTGTGGCGCCCATAACGCTAGACAAGATATATATATATATATATATATATATATATATATATATATATATATATATATATATATATATGAAAGAGTTTCAACATCTCAGGGGCTTAAGGTGTGTCAAGGGTAAAAAGTAAATACACCGCACGTGCTTCAACTAGTCAAAGAGTGAAAAAGACTGGTGATTACGTCCTAGGATGGTGAGTAAATGACATTAAATAAGACACTCTTTAAAAAAGCAGCAATAGCCGTGAAGTCCATAGTTGGATGCTCTCCAAGCAGCGAATCCAGTGAAGGCGACCCGTGGAAGTATCGCTGTCTCTCAACCTCAAAATCTCGACAATCCACGAGAACATGGCGCACAGACATGCGCTCCCCACAGCGAGCACACTCCGGCGGGACATCTCTACAAAGTAAAAAGGAATGTGTTGCGTGGGTGTGACCAATGCGGAGCCTAGAGAGGATCACCTCCTCCCTCCTTGAACTCGCAGAACCTGAAAAGCGCTTAACGATCAGCGGTTTCAGGGTCCGAAGCCTTTGACCCTTTGGGTCCGTATCCCACCTGTCCTGCCATAATTTAGTCACGTGTTTTCGAATATGTGGGAACCAATCAGAGCACGGGATCCGAAGGCCCGATGGTACGGTGCCCTGTGCTGCCTGCTTTGCAGCGAGATCGGCGCGCTCGTTTCCAACGATACCTGAATGACTGGGGACCCAGGCTAGTATAACTTCTTTTTCTTGACATGCGTTCGGTGAAGCCTGTGTCTGATTTCATCTAAATAAAATGATGATGACTTAGTTCTGAAACACTCGAGGGCCTGTAGCGAAGATAGAGAGTCAGTGAATATAACACATCGGAGCTGTCTCGATAAAAGAATGGCGTCCAGGCAGCGTAGAATGGCGTATAACTCCGCAGTGAAAACCGAAGCAGCGGACGGTAGAGTGAAACACCTTGCAACATCATCACTTACAAAGGCACATCCGACACCATCCTGACCCTTGGATCCATCCGTATAAAAGAGCCTGTGGTTTGGATAAGAAGTCTGACAGTGCTCCAGAAAAACCTGTTGTGAGGCTACCGGAGTCAAATATCTGGTTTTTGAGACCAGGCTTGTGTCTATCGTTGGCTCGGCTACCATCCAAGGTTCGATGGACGGGGCCTGAAAAAGTTCCACCTGTTCCAAGTTAACTTGGACGTCATCAAGCCAACTAGCTATCCTGTAATCTGCGTGCCGGGCATATTGAGGAGAGTGTTCAATTTGACGCCGTTGTTCATCTGAGAACAGCCTTCGGAAGGTTGGGTGATTTGGGAACTGAAAAAGTTTTAGGGCATACTGCATGCCATGCATTCTGCGCCTTAGGTCCAACGGCATCTCACTTGCCTCCACGAGCATACTGGAGGTGGGAGATGTGCGAAAAGCACCAATTATTATCCTGATGGCGTGATAATGAACTGTGTCCAGCATGCGTTTAGAGCTTTCCGTGGCGGCATCATATGCTATAGAATCATATTCTATTTTAGTGCGGACCAAAAATCTATATAACATAAGGAGGGTTTTCTGGTCCGCGCCACACTTGAGCTTGGTTAGAACTTTAAAGATATTTAGAGCTTTGAAACATCTATCCCTTAGATCCTTGAAATGTGGTACGTATGTTAATTTCCTTTCAATGATTACACCGAGAAAGCGGGTTTGTTCTACTACAGCTATGGCTTGTTTATACATTGTTAGGACAGGATCAGTGCAATCATTTCGTTTACGACAAAAATGTACACATTTTGTTTTTTGCATTGAGAACTTCAAACCATTCTGTCCGCTCCATCGCTCCAATTTATCCAGGGCAATCTGCAACTGCCTCACGGTCGATGGTGTGGATGATGTCGTGACCCAAATAGTAAAATCATCGACAAAGAGGGCTGTTTTTATATTCGGAGGGATACCATCTGCTATGTCGTTGATAGCGATTGCGAACAGTGCAACAGAGAAGACGCTGCCTTGCGGTGTTCCATTTTCTTGCGTGTATGCATCAGATTCTGATGTGCCAACGCGGTATCGAAATCGTCTGTTCCTAAGAAAATTGGACAGAAACCATCCCAGGTGACCTCGCACACCTAGATCGAAGGCCTTCTGCAGGATACCGTGCCTCCAGGTGAGGTCGAAAGCTCGCTCAATGTCAAAAAGACGGCAATTGTGTGCTGCTTTCTGCTGAAGCCTTTCCGGATAGACAAGTCTAGGGCTAAAAGGTGGTCAATGGTGCTTCGACCCCTCCGGAATCCACATTGAATGTTTGAAAATAGATTATTGGTCTCCAAAAACGACATGAGGCGGACGTTAACCATCTTCTCCAGCAGCTTGCAGACGCAAGAGGTCAGTGAAATTGGGAGGTAGTCCCCAGGTGAGCTACCTTCCTTACCAGCTTCAGTATAGGAACAATAACCGCGTTTTGCCACTGCTCGGGGAAATCATGCTCCACCCAGATTCGGTTAAAGATCTGAAGTAGAGATGCCAATGAGCTGTCAGGAAGATGGGAAAGCATTTCATTTCGAATAGTGTCAGGTCCAGGCGAAACTGGCCTAACAGAACGAAGTGCTCCTTTCAGTTCAAGCATTGTAAATGGAACATTATATGAGGCAGAATGGTTATTTCCGAAGTTAACAATTGTTTTCTCTGCTCGTTCGCGCAAGCGCCTGAAGCTATCATCCTGGACGTGGGAGCTACATCGCATACTAAAGGCTGCCGCCATACGGTTCGATACTTCTTTTGTGTCAGTTATTTTGATGCCGTTATCGTCTAATACGGGTGTGGATGCATATTGTGATCTACCCTGGAGTTGTTTGACTCTGGTCCAAACCTGTGTAATTGGCGTGAATCTATTCACAGTACAGACAAACTCCACCCACCACCTCCGCTTCGCATTTAACACAATGCGGCGGGCGAGTGCTCGGGCACGCTTAAACGCTACTAGGGTCGTGGTTGTCGTACTCCTCCTAAAAGCTCTAAAAGCCCGCTTCCTACTTAAAATGGCCTGCTTGCACTCAGGGTTCCACCACGGAACAGGCGTTCGCTTGAGTTTGTCAGAGGTCATGGGTATAAAGATCTTTGCAGCCTCCAGGATCATGTTGTTAAAGTCCCTTATGCAGTCGGTTGCCAAGGTCTCCGGAGAATGGTCTACCAGACTGCACGCTCTCTCAAAACCAGTCCAGTCCGCGTGCCGCGTGTTCCATCGTGGAACATTTGTTCCGCGGATGGATGTCCGGGTTTGGGAGATGATAATATGGAAGTGGTTGCTACCGTGTGGGTCATCTAGAGGTTCCCATCGGAGCTGGGCTAGGAGAGACGGTGTGCAAATTGAAAGATCTATAGCAGAATGATTTCCGGATGGAAGAGATACGTGGGTGGGGCTGCCGGAGTTCAAGAGGCATAAAGAGTTTAGGTGGAGGAAGCGTTCAAGTGTTCGACCTCGGGCACACGTACGGCCTCCAGTCTCTCCCCATGCGGCGTTGTGGGCGTTGAAGTCACTCAATAGCATGTAAGGAGTTGGGAGCTAATCAGCAAGGCTGCTTAAACAGCTGATGTCTGTGTTGTTTCCTGGTGGTAAATAAATGGAACAAACGGTCAGCTTCATAAAACCCAAGTCGGCCCGGGCTGCTACAACCTGCAGAGTACTTCTTAAAGTGATTTGATGACATGGTATGGATGTGTGGACAGCTAACATCACTCCACCGTATGCTATTGTGGTACTAAATACGTCTTTTCGGAATATACTATATTGTCGAATTGAAAAGTTACCACCTGGGCGCAACTTTGTCTCCTGGAGGCACACAACAAACGGATTGTAAGCAGATAAAACGTTTTGCAGGTCCGAGAAGTTTGAGCGAAGGCCTCGACAGTTCCATTGTAAAATATTTGTCATTTAAGTAAAAAGAGCGACGGCAAACGGGCCTGGTCTACTGCGAGCTGGAGAGAGGGGTTACTTCCGCGGGTTGCTGATCCCGTGGGTTCTCCCTCGAAATCCCCCGGTAGTCGTCCCTGCTTTAGGCGATTGGGAGGAGGAAATCTGCCAGCTTCGGCAGAGGCTGCACACGCACGGGATGACTGCGGCTGGCCAGGGGAGTTCCGGCAGCCGGACGTTTTGTGGGGGATCTTCCACGGTTCCCCTCGGTCACTTTGGGCGCAACCTCGAACGTTTTCCGGACAGCCGCCACCGATGAGGCAGACGGTGCCGGAGCAGGCCGGTGAGGTGGTGGCATGGGATCTGCAGCGCCTTTTGGCGGTATAACCGGCGATCTTGGGCCGCGGGGTCCGGCGGGGAGGGCCTACCCCTCGGACCCACCAACGTCCACTCTCCCGCCTCCGCCGAAGGCTCGGATAGGAGAGGGGTATTGCTCCCCGGGTCACCGCCGTCTGCAGGCGGGACATCAGGGACAGGAACAAATCCTTGCTCCCGTCTGTCCGCCCCACCCGTGGTAGGGGGTGGCGGGGGAGCCGCCTCCGGTTGAGACACCGGGGCGGCAGGCTGGTGTGAAAACACCAGCCCCAGCTTTCTCGCTACGCGGACAAAGTCGGTCACAGTCAACGAGCGAAGGAGATCTTCAGCCGTCATCTGAACGGGAGCAGAGGCGCCCCCGGGAAGCAGTCTGGGCATATGTTCTTTGCGGGTGGGCGGCCTCGTAGGCCTCCTTGGCCGCTCGGAACGAGATACGCCTCGAAACCATGAGAGACAATATTCTTTTTTTCTTTAGGGCTTTACATTTTCGGTCTGTCACTTCGTGTTCTTCACCACAGTTGACACATTTTGGGCGTGTTTCTGAACATTCGCTCTTCTCGTGTTGCTCTGAACCGCACCTGCCACATCGTGCCTTGCCTTTACATGAGGTCGAAGTGTGACCGTGCCGGTGGCATCGGTAACAGCGCATGGGGCTGGGCACGAAAGCGCGGACGCGGACTTTCTCATAGCCTACAAAGATGTGTTCCGGTAAGTCTGTGGTGTCGAATGTGAGAACAACTGTGTTTGTTTCCCTAAATTCACCTTTGTCTTTTACTTTCATTTTTCTGGCAGAAATTACTCCGAACTCGTTCAGGCCGTCTACAATCTCATCCTCTGAAACTCCTCTCAGATCGTAACAGTTAATTACTCCCTTTACGAAGTTCTTTGTACGGTGGGGCTGAATCGTGACATTCACTGATATTGTTTTCATAAATCCTCCCTCTCGCCTATTGTATGTAAGTTGTTCTACATTCAGTGCTCTTTTTGCATCTGTAGAGTTTGAAAACTCTACCTCGAGAGTGCCATCTCGGAGTCGATCGCAACGCGAAACCTTACCAAGTCTGTCACAGGCTTGCTTCCTCTGGAAGAGTGACAAGCTGGCTAGTGAGCCATCTTGTCCGCTTATCATGATCACGCGAGGGCATGATGGCTGTGGGTGTTCAGGTTGTGGTTCCCGAGTTGTTCGTGGGTTCACATAACTGGTTGCGGTTCCTTCCCCTCTAGGGGGCTGGGAAGTGTCACCCTCCGGTGGAAGGTGAAGAGAAGGGTTTGTGGGGTTAGAAGTGTCCATAAGTGAGTGTGATTGTTTCGGCCAACAACGTGCGCCCCCCTTCAAACGAGGGTGCTACGTGGCGAAGCGACGCACGGGCTGGCTATACGGGGGAGACGCCGCCGTTACAGAGGGGGAGAGAGACTCACCAACCCCCCCCTGCCCCGACGACGGTCCCCCCCTTGCACCTAGCCTAGACGACCCCGGGCGGGGCGCGGACACCCCACCCTCCCCGGGTGAACTTGGGACCTCACCCAAGGAGGGAGGGGCAGCCGAGCCCCACCAAAGGCCGACAGACTTTTACAATGCTGCTACTCTTGTCGATGCCTTCAAGAGTTCCCCGCCCTTGCGGAAATCCAGACCAAAGTAGAGTGTTGCTAGAGGCACACGAACCATAACAGCGCCTACCTCAGCTCAGCTACCAGGACTCCTTCATCCCGGGGTACGGGTCGGTGCGCAGCTCACCTTAAAAAGACAGGTGCCCCCACACGGCCTCATCGGAGCAGGCGACTACCACCTGCTCGTCACAACTGATTCCCGGCTGGTCCGAGAGAAGCGAGCCCACGGCCTGCAGGGCCGGCGATTAGAGGGATCCAATCGTCAGCCACACGAGCCGGAGGCCCACATACACCCAGACCATCCAGGAATCATAGGCACGTGCAGGGACGCCCATGACACTGGGAAAAAGTGGGTAACTGGGAAGTTATGGGTTGGAAAAGGAAGAGGGTCGGTCTGCGCTGTCCAGCCCAGCCGCGCACCGCACGCGACCGAGGTGTCCACACTCAAGACGAGCAAGCGTGCACACACCCCCGCCACCCGCAGAGACACGCCGGGCCAGACATCGCATACAGTGGATAGGAGGGGTATTGAGGAGTGGACAGAAAGGATACGGGTGGAAAGGCATGGATACACAAGGAAATAAGGAAAGAAGAGGAAAAGGAACAAGGAGTTGGTGGGATTTGAATTTAGGAAGGCCAAGAAAGGATGAGGATGGTAGTTTCGATTTGGCCTCTCGCCCGAAGGCGGGGGCGAAACCCATCCTGCCAACTGGGGTTGCGGGTGTCGTCACATCCCGTACCCAATTATCCATGTGCCGGACCTGTCAGCAGGTGCAAACGAGTCCGGCAGATGAAAATTGGTCCCCTGCGGGGTCTGTTTTGATTTGATCTATATACAACATCTTTATTATAATAGAATACTAGTGTTGTGCAATCATTTACCCAGCGCCTGACCGACCACACAGCACGAGTAAGCCATCCGATCAGCAGTGAATCAACATCTCCAGCCCAGTGCGTCATCAGTACGTGTGCGGCTTCATCGATACAGATGCGTGACAGTGTTAAGCACCCACGCTTAAGCACAGTTCTCAGCTGGAAACGGGCGCCGCCGCTCCACTGCGCCCGACTAATCCCATTACTGGATTGGCGTGGATTCCGGGGGCGGTAGACGTGCTGAGAAGCGACGGCCCTAATTAGCACGGCAACGATTCCGCGTCTTACAGCTTGTTGGTAATGCGAGCCCGTCAGCGCCGGCAGACATGGGAGGTCAAGACTAGGGAAATGATGCGGTGAAAGTACTGTGCTCTGTCCACAAGATATTCAAAGCAGATATATTAACAAAGGTTAGGTGTTAAACGATTCGTTTTCATAACTTGTTATGAAATGTGAAACTTTCCTCAATGGTATGTAGGTAGGTAAAGTCAGCACCATTTCAACATATTCTTGCACGATCGTTTCCTGTTTCAAAATATTGCCATTATTTTATTTCGTGAATTACACTGAGACCTCGGACCAGGGCAATAAGACTGCACTATGAGGTGCTGACTGGAGAGTGATCTCGTTCCATGCCTTTATCCTTCTGCACCGTCTATACATAGGCGGGTGATCAGCGTGAAAACATCGAACGGCCTGGGCAAGCAAGGAAAGAAGGGAGTAGGCTACGAAAGCGAAGGAAAACATCAAATATCGAACAGTAAGCACTTGTCGACTACTTCTTTTGCGGATTTCATCCCATCGGATTGTTATTGCGTCTAACCTCGTTCCAAAGTGTTCCATTTTGTAACATTTGCGGCATCTTTTCGATGGGCGCCTCTGTTGGTAGCGTGCTTCTCCGCCTCTTCCGGGATGGGCAGGAGGGGGCAGGGTGAGGGCAACATGCCGCTTCCACGCGTGTTTGTTTCCGCCAGAGCTGGAGGATAATATGTCGCCAGTTGGGACTAATATTCAACATAGTGACCAAATCTTCGCCTAAGCCGGAATTTGGCTCTTAATATTCTTCAGATATCATATAACATTTTTCAGATGCTAAGGTTTGTGACAGCCTCTTATCTTTCAAACAAGTTTCTGAACAACAAATCCAGCGTTCACAGACACTGCAGGTTGGAAGTGTACCAGCGGTGCCAGGATGTGCTCGCCAGCCGACAGCTCGCCTTCCACTGCGGTGGGCGGCCGACCAGACAGCGGGAGGCACTTTTACGGCGTCTTTAGCAGCCGCCCCACCACCGTCACCCCGTAACAACACCCTGTAATCCGACCGGCGTCGGCAGTAACAGAATTAAACCGCCGCAAACAACGTTATCGACGCGACGCGGCCGACAGCATGATTAGAGAGCAGCCACCGACTGGCTATCGATGCGGGATCTGTGCCCCCTGAGGGGTCATCGCCGCGATCCGGATCATTAGGGGGTCACCAGTCAGCAGGAGCACCCGGTAGATGTAGTCTGATGGTGGAAACACGAATTAAATTTAGCAAAAATTTCGGTTGCATTCTAGCTGCTTTGACCAGGCGTAAAGGCAGATTAGTGCGGAAGTTTTTTTCAAGATTATTGCGTATGTCTGAATTGTTTTTTAGCTGATTGTCAACATTCAAACACTTTCAATATTCGATGAAGCGCGCGGGGTACGTAGTTAGCTCTCACTCGGGTGGGGAACCGGATCAAATAAACATCAGATTTTTCAGGGTGACTGGGAAACGGCGGCACAGAGCGCCACCTGCTTCTTCATCCCCTGTGCATCTATGCTTCGAAATGTAAGTCAATGTCGTGTAAGGTCAGATCGCGAGTTTTGGTTAAATGACTTCACTTTCACAGAAGTTTAAGCCCACACTGCTCCTATAAATATCGACTGGGAGCCGAAGACCCAGTTTGCGGCAATTTAGTTGCGTAGGCTACAGCATACCCAAATTTGCACCACCGCACTCTCCCACAAAGTGCAGAGGCATAGGAGGCAGAACGGGTGTGCTCCCCTCCCCTTGAAGGGACCCCACCATTGAAACGCTTCCCTTAAATCGGGGAAAATGCTGGTGAAACGGTGCTTTGTCCAGTCTTTCGGAAAAATTATGATTCTCGAACGGTTCTCCGGCACTAAAGGTGTCGGGAGGGGGCACTTAGGATACCCCTCCGCTCCGCGTGTTAAGGTGCGAGCAACAGCCCATCACTATTCGAGACCGTTCTTCACCGTTTCCACTAAAATTTACACGTGCTATCAAGATTACACGATGAAATTTGAAATATTTTGAACATTCTCAAAAACCTTGCCGTTCAAAAACTGTCACCGTTCAAAAATTTATCTACCCTTGCTTGATGTCTTATAAGTGTCCTTTTCCATCCCCGTACTAAAATTTCGGTATGTTGTATTGTTGCGGTAGCTACGGAATCTCGGAGCTGAAAAATCAAAATCTACTAAAACTTTTTTTCCTGGATTCGCCATTTGCAATGATTGACATGATTTTTGAGGTCACTCAGTGCCTCAGTTCCAACAAATTAGATATAGTTCCAAAGCTGAGTGTTGAACATTTTGATCTAATAAGGATATAACAAATGATATTGATAAACCAAAATAAACAGGAGTTCAACGGCACCCGGGACATTCATAGCGGAGCATTGTAGCCTACAACCCAATATTTAGGCCTACAGATAGAAAGTCGGACACAAAGACGGCCGAGCACAGTGGCTTCTGGCTACCTGCAGGCCGGGTGGCGGCGGCATCGGTAGAATGCGATAGGGGAATGGCCCATGCTGAAGGAATACAGTGATTTTCATGCCTTTAAAATAAACATACCTTCTCAGTAAATTGCCTCGTGCATCCTGTGATTTGCCTTGGACCCTCATTGTTTACACGGTCAGAGCTACCTATCCCTCCGCCTCGAATAATCATTTTAGCATCTTAAACTCCTAGAGTTGCATACGCATGAAATGTCAGCTATTCGTCTATGCTACATGTACCGTATGTGTTAAATTGCCAATAAGTGTGTGCCAGTTCAAGACAAATCTTGAAAAACTCCATCTTTCACCCTAATGCCGATTAATACTAAAGACTCAAAATTGGTGCCTGCAATTTTACCCACCAGGCATATTCACACACCGAACTCATTTAATGAACTCACGCCCATATTTTTCTAGCACTTTCGACACAGCACTCTGCACAAACAGCTAACCCATATCTCCACCCAAGTGCACAGAATGTCTCCTACACCTGTCCCCCCAGTGTACCGGCAGGCACAACCACCACCATTCTCAACGCCACGCATGTAGGCTTTATAATCCGCCACGCGACCCCTTCCCACCGAGGCTCGAACTCGGTGTCAGTGTTTCCCAGCGTGACCTCTCTAACCTCTGTGCCCGCAGGCAAACGGCACCCAGCGGATGGCGGCCGCTGATTGGTGGAGCCGCGTTCACTTGTATTGCAAGAAATTCAGCGAGAATTTATCCATGAAAATGATAGAGCTTTAAACCATCAACGAGGAGATGCATCAACAATGTCTTTTCCAGCATTCCTAGCTATACTTTGCCCTATATTTGATTCATTATCTGCTCCAGCATCCGATGTTCTTTGGTACAGGCGAGACGGTGGCAGAGTCAGCACTGGCTAGTCGGCGGCCGGGTTCGCTAAAGTAGGGAATGTCGCGAGACAGGGTTCTTCCGAGTGGAGAGGAGTGAGACCCGGCGCTAGGGTAACCGAGGGAAGGGGGAAGAGACGTCCATGCAACTAACACTTAACCATTGGACAAGTTGTAGAGTGTAGACTAAAAGAGACGTAGCTGTCGAAGTACAATAAGATAATATACCAGGAGAGGGAAGCGCGTTTGCTTTGCTCCCTGTAGGGTGGTGAACAGGCACAACTAATTCGGGATTTGACACATTGTCGACATCTTAGCGAATGTCACCTTTTTAAAGGAAATGTGGCACCTTGGTGGAATCGTGGAACTTGGTGTAATTAGGCGTACTTTTAGCCAAAAATAATGAAACCACTCATGATTTCACTGAAAAATGTACAATAAGCTCAATATTTGGTTTTTAAAAATACTCCTCTAGAAAAAGAAATAAATATCAGACTGTGGATGATGTCACGATCTGGCAACCACTACCACACTTGAAACGCTTCAAGGGCTTCGATTGGCTGATGCTCATCGTGACGTCAGCATATGTCGTCACACCAGTAGCTCACAACGATGGCCGCCGGCGACGAGGGGCTGAGGGGGGCTGGTGTCAGGTAGGTTTTAGCTTTTTTCTACGGAAATATCGAGTTCCAAGACAAATGAAATATGGAGTACCGGGTTTTCCGACCTGATTTACAACTTGGCTATCTCAGTTAAAATCACGTTGTGAAGGCGCCACATTCCCTTTAATGTTATTTTGAGAAAATTAAATTATATGGCAAAACCCAGAAGTCACAGGCGACGAAATACCTTTTTTGTTTAAGGGGGCACTCTTAATGGATCCATGCTGCTAAAGCGGATTTTAAAAAACCATGCATTTGGGCGCCCAAACCCGAAAACTGTCACTTACGACAATGTTAAGAGAAAGGATGTATTAAAAACACTGTGCACTACATCCTAATTAAATAGTTTGTACAAAGTCTAGAATAAGTGACGGTGGAGGAATGATATACCCACCAATCAGCTAGAGCTTCCGCCCAGTGGCAAGACTCGTCTAGTGGTATGGGCACCAATGACCAAAGTAGCTGCAGAACCTAAGAACTATTGCCAATATGATAATGAGGTTCCTTACCATTTTAACCCTAATTAGTGTAGAGGGGGGCTCCAGAGGCCCCCTGACGGTTTTTCTCGTGGCGTGGCTAAACCTGAATAGATATTGCTTTCGTACTTTGTGACTATTAATAACTATTGATTTGGCATCAAGCCAAACTTAAAAGAAAGTTCTAAGTGGTCCATGGGCGACTCCAGGGACATGTTTGGGGGGCATGTTAACCGGCTATGAGAAGAAATGGCTCAACTGTGACTTGCTCTATTTCTGGAACAAAATCACTTGTTTGTTTAGCACAATGCAATGATTGCTTCGTTACTTTATCAATGTGGTCATATCCGTGCTTATTTTGCGGTTTTGTGTTCCAAGGGCGGTTCAAGGGGTATATAATTGGGGGCATTACATAGCAGTTGCATAATGCTCTGTGATCAGAAGTAATTTTTTAGCAATGCGAAAGGTCTTGATATATGGTTGCAGACAGATTTTTGTGCTTCGTTTCCTTTTTTGGAACAGCGGCGGTGGCAGAGCGAGGTTTTGGTGGGGCAGTTGGCACGATAATGACTCGTAACCGCATTATTCTGTTGAAATTCTTGATCTGAGGTACAGAAATAATAAATATGTATGATGGGTGTTGTATACTATATTTCACTTACAACAATGCAAGTCTACAGTTTCCACCCAAGGCGGATCCAGGAGAAAAACTGATAGAATAATTTTCATATTTTACGAGACATGTACATCGATAGGGTTATTTCAATCGAACTTTGGGGATGGGTTTGCCTCTGTTATGTATCAATATCTACTATTTTTTATGATTTTCATGCCAGTGGCGATGTCAGACCATATTTTGAGTGGGTTAACCGGAACAAAATTCCTAGTAAGTATGATATCGTATTGAAACAGTTGATTATGAGTACATGATCGTGTTGAGCCAAGATAACCACCGTGTGGATACATCTTACCGTTCATAATTCCAGACGCTTGGTATAGTTTACATTGTAATATTGGACATATTGAAGTACAAAGAGTTACCGCGGCGCTGTTATCGCACTGAGGCAGTATTGGCAGCGGCGCCATGGGACCCTGCATTGTCTTATCTCACGCCGGCCCACTAACCCTTTGAAGCTGTTATCTTCCCCTCCCAACGTACGCACTCCGGAAGTGTTGACATTCAGCGGCGGATCCAGGAATACATTTCGGGGAGAGAGGGGTTAAGGGCGTGGGAGCAGCAATTTATAAAGAGATGCATAACAATTAATGTTTATGGTTTCATGAGTGTACTTCGTTTTTCTGCTCCTGGAACCGCCTATGAATCAGCATAAAAATATGTACAACATGTCAGTTTGTATCAGAATCAACATTTCGCAGGTAAAATTGGGAGAACCTAGCCTCTCAATACGAAAAACGGTAATAAGCAACAACTTTGTTACAATGTCCCCCTTTTTAAGTCTCCCACATCCACCCGTGGAATAAAACGGCAGAAATATATTCCTTATATCTCTCAGTACCAGTTACAAACGTCAAGTAACTTCAGATAAGAAAACAGTGTCAAAAACATATATCCGAAAATTTCCGATATTTACCCCTCCTGACTCCGCCCTTAAATTTCGAATTTCAACAAATTCGAAATATATGTTAATCAGCCTACAATTATGAAACTACACACTAAGTTTCATACAAATCCAATAATAAATAGAGGCGAAGTAACCAGTTGAAAAACGTTCATAATATCCTATTATTTTGCCCCCTGACCCCCTTCTGAAATTTTTGAAGATATATATATATATATATATATATATATATATATATATATATATATATATATATATATATATATATATATATATATATATATATAGCTCAACAGGGAGTTCACATAAAAACAAAATGGTTTTTGTTTCATTTAAATCGGTCGAGAACTTTTCGAGATATCAAGGGGGCCGATGGCGCCCCTCCCCTACCGATTCTGACTTTTTACAGGGGTGGCGTAATAGGGTTAAGGTCAGCGCCAGAGATTCTTTCTAATCGTACGAGGCAAACTGTGATGTAGAACCCTCTGGCTGTTTAACAAATATTGTTTCTCCCCGTGTGCTCTGCCGACAATTTCGCCTATAAATTCGGGTTGACATTTTCTATGAGCAGTCATGATCTAAACCAGAGAGGCTGGTAGAAAAATAGCATTGTCATGTGAAGCACAAGCCCGCAGGTCGCTCGATAGAACACCCAGAGCCGTGTTCTGTTTTATTTGTATCTGAGGTGCTGTGTGAGTCGTTATTAAGTGCTTCATAAATGCTATCACTTATTTGACTTGCGTTTGGTGGGGCAAGCAATCGACAAAGTGACAGGGCAAAATGTTTTGGAGCATCAGACGACCAAAGATGGCATGTGTGAAGGTAAAACTGATTCTGGATGAGGTAGTCTGAATTATCTTGCCCAAAGGCTTCAAAGAGAGTATGTTGGGTGTTTCTTTGAATTTTGTTTCAGGAGCAGGTGGGGTCAGTATAGGAGTGATAAAGACCTAGTGACAACGGAATTTTGATTTGCACTCGATGAGTAGTACAATGGGATGTTATGCAATCAGTACCCCAGTTTTACATTTTTGGGAACACTATTGCATCTGAATACTAGGTAAGGCCCTCGGACTGTCACGTCATGGGACGGTATTAGCTAGCAGAAAGGTGGGAGAAGAGGCTCTGCTTATTGATATAAGACGGCAGGTACTATGCCAATGTATACAAATCTGAATAAATGTGTAAAAATGTTTAAAGACAGCTGGCCCCACAAGCCAACAATCCTCATGATGCTGCGCATTCTGTTGATTTCAAGCACTTTTTCGATGTGTTGGTTTCAATACGAACGAACTGCCTGCATGAAGCACCAGATAGAAACCGTGCTTGCTGTAAGTACACAGTCTCCATGGTAGGAGAACGCGTGAGAGTCGAGGCGCCGCATCATCGCACTACTATCGAGGAATCGACCGGCCGTCTGATGGGGAGCTCTCTTCTCTCGCTCACGGTCGCACCCTCTGGGCGCTGCACGTGCGTCCATTCACTGCCGCTGCTTAATGAGGTGGTCTGACCCCACACACCCTCTGAAAGCCCCACCTCCGAGCTTCACCATCTCTCAGACTAACCAGCACAGACGTCCGCCGGCCGAACCGCGCCCGCAGCCTTAATGGGAGGGTGACTGCATGCTGAGGCATAGAGAGGCTACTAAGATAATAGAAAACGACAGCTGACCTGACGGGAAGAGGGATTTTGGTGAATGACACGAGAGAGAGAGAGAGGGGGAGAGGCAGGAACGGAGCAGTTTTAGAAAATATTTCCGATATTCAGAACAATCCCGCACTATCATTTCAGGACTCTGTCCACAGAACGGTATGCTGTAGACAGCTAGCCAACGAAGTGCACGAGGTCATACCCCACCATGGGCGGATCCAGAATTTTTGATCGGGGGAAGCAGTGGGGCACATTGGTCGGGGGGCATCGCTCGGACCAGGGGGTGCCAATTTTGGGTGGTGGAATCTATCAGGTGGGCCCAATTTCACAACAGTCGTAGAAAAACCGCGTAATATAGAGAAATTGCCACTCCCTTTTAATTCTACTAAATCTGGGACATTTTTCTTTCATATACATCATTTCCATGCCATGTCTTTGACAACACCACAGTGGCCTAGCGCACTTATATTCCGAAGTGAAAGAATTAGGAATTTGTATTGTCGGGCCATGAAATGTATGTAGCTTATCGATTTCCGACCAATCTACACAGAAATGAACTTTGTAATCAAGCAGACATTTTACCATGTGTATTAATGTGTGGGGCAGGTAGGCGGATCCAGGGGAATCCCGACCAACCCTCGCCGTCCCCTAAATTGTAACGGCTCCCCTATGAAAGGCCGATGACGAACCCTGAAATATCGCTCCTCCCACCCCCCCTCATGCGAGTATCGACATCTTTGTCCCGATACTCATAACGAGGTCCACTTTGACACGTGCCAAATTAGACCTTGGTAGCAGATGACAGGAAAATGTACAATATTCAGTGGCTTAGAACTCAGCGGCAATTTCCACATGATACGCTGCTTTTCTACAACTTTGATAAAATTTGGTCCTGGGTGCATCATCCTATCGCAGGGGCGCCGATGCTCTCATCCTCGGGGTTCGGGGAGTGGCATTTCGGGGGACGTCATCATCCTTCCATGGGGGCGCTGCCATAATGTAAGATGGCACCGAGGGTTGATCGGATCCCCTGGATCCGCCTATGTTCTCCATGCTTTAATCCACGTGAAACAAACTGTTCCGTAATTGCCACGATTCATTTCCCTGTTTTTTTGTCGTAAATTTATAAAATACATCCATTTTGCGGCCCGACAGCTCAAATGCCCTGATTTTCTTTTAATACCGAGTATCAACAATTTAAAATTATAATTTTAGCTTATTGGGACATTGCATTGCATGAAATTGCAAGTATACCTGTCATACTATACCCCTGCGGCGAGTTTCTGGCAACGCTACCGAACGCTGAGAGCTCTGCGTCGGAGCTCTCCGATTTAACCAAGTAATGGACGGAGACCTCTCATGGCGGTAGTGGAGCCAGGCTGTCAGAAGCCGGTGACGAACGAAGTAAGAAACGGCTTCATTCTGACAGTTTTCCGGTCTCGTCGTCGTCGTTGTCTGTTGTTGTTGTTGTTGTCTGTTCTGAGCGCTGGTATCAGAGACCTAAAACTTTGGTGGATAGAAGGCACTTCCAAATGAATAAGCACCACGGTTGTCAATTTTCAAAATTTTCGAAATTTTGCCCAGAATTTTGCATTATGTGATTTTTAACTTTTATTTTTCTATTTTTTGCTAATTCATCTAGACTCTTCAAACTTGCACCCTTTTACATCAGGGAAATTTGTAGTTCACACAAAAAGTTGGAAAGAAAAAGCTTTAAATTTAGGGCTCTAAATTAGCTTTTAAACATTGCACCCTAAATTTGGCATAAAACTCATGGTCTAAACTACAGGCTCGAAATATCTGAAACTACAGCAGTTCAGGTTCTGAGTCAAATATCAACTTAAAGGCCGGTTTGTGCAGTACTGCACAAACACAGAAACAAAAACAAAAACGGAAATTTAAGGGTCCTTTTGGCCCATTCCGTGAAGGTCTGCATTTCCCAAAATATCATTCAAACCCTTATATCTTCCGATCTAATTGATAAAAATTAGTGCCCATTTCAGATAATAAGAGAGAATAACCTCCTTTATTATATATTTAGAGATAAAAACTTTCAGGCTGAAACTTTTATTTTATAGGCAAAAATAAAATATAAGTTTTTAAAATTTTTATTCTCAGCCCCCTGGTTTCCAGACCATGATAGCTACGGTATTGAACTTAACACGGCTGGATAGAAAACTTCGTTGCCGTCATTTTTCTCACTGATACCCCCACTTATCTCTTACGGCTTCCGCGCTATAAGCCGTAAAATGCATTTCAAAGTGGTAATTTTATCAGTTCATTTTTGCTTCACACCGGGGTTTAGGTGGTTAGAGTCATTGAGGAAATGAAATTTTGCATGCAGCTAGGTAAGAGACATATGTCGACATTCCATCTGCATATATATCAATGAAACACCAAGTTACCTTTACTAACATGCCGTTCCTCCACGCATCGTTGTAGCAAATCACCACGCGTCACCCCTGCGTCCACGTCGCGGCAACGCCGGCGATCGGCGCGGCCGTTTCTGTTTATTTATGGTCTGGTAAAAAGTACCCAACACTACCCATAATGCATCACAAGTAATTAGAGTACCGTAAAAGTCTGAGTTTACAATAAGAGTATTATGTTTCTGTTTTTGGACCATGGGTGGATCCAGGAATAAGTAGGCTAGGTGCCCCCCCACCCTTCTCCCCCATCCCCTCCCCCAACACCCAATCGACCATCGGCGCCCTCTGAAATTGTAAAGACACGCCTCTCAAGGCGAATGACGCTCCCTGAAATGTCGCTTCCCATACGCGGATCCAGGATTGCCTATCGGGGCGAGGTGGAAGGGAAACTTCCTGGTGGGCGCTATCTACACCAGGGACGCCACTTTTGGCCGGAAAAACCTATCAAGTAGGCGCTAAAACCTATCAGTAGACCCCGATACCTGCATCTCGGGGAAAACGACATTTCAGGGGGTGCCATCGAACTTTCCAGGGTTTCCGGGACAATTTCAGGGGCGCTAAGATTCTATGGGGGCACCTGTCCACTTTCCCCTTGGATCCGCCTATGTCGTTTCGGGGGCGGGGGCACGGAGGTGGGGCGTTACTGGTGTGGGGGTAAGGAGATCGAGCATAAGCGGATCCAGGACATCAGCATGGGGGTAAGGGCTAAAGAGTTCGAGCGTAGGCGGACCCAGGACATCAGTACAGGGTGGGGCTAGGAGTTAGAGCATAGGCGGATCCAGGACATCGGTACGAGGGTCGGGCTAGGGAGTTAGAGCATAGGCGATCCAGGACATTAGTACGGGGATGGGGCCAACAGCTGAGCATTAGCGGAATCAGGACATCAGTACGGGTGAGACTCAGGGGTCCAGCATAGGCGGATCCAGGACATCAGTAGGGGGTAGGGGCTACGGAGTTCGAGCATAGGCGGATCCAGGATATTAGTACGGGATGGGGCTAAGGAGCTCGAGCAGAGGTGGATCTAGGACATCAGTACGGCGGTGGGGCTAAGAAGCTCGAGCATAAGCGGATTCAGCTGATCAGTACGGGGGTGGGGCTCGGGAGCTCGAGCATAGTCGGATCCAGGACATCAGTAGGGGTGGGGCTAAATAGTTCGAGCATAGGCGATCCAGGGCAGTACAGAGGTGGGGCTACGAAGTTCGAGCACAGGCGGATCCAGGACATCAGTAAGGGGTGGGGTAAGGAGCTCGAGCATAGGCGGATCCAGGACATCAGTGGGGGGGAGGGGCTACGGAGTTCGAGCATAGGCGGATCCAAGACATCAGGAAGAAGGTGGGGTAAGGAGCTCGAGCATAGGCGGATCCAGGACATCAGTAGGGGTAGGGGCTAAGGAGTTCGAGCATATGCGGATCCAGGACATCAGTACGGAGGTGGGGCTAAAAGTTCGAGCATAGGCGGATCCAGGACATCAGTACGGGGTGGGGCCAAGGAGCTCCAGCAAAGGCGGATCCAGGCCTCAGTACGGGGGTGGGGCCAAGGAGCTCGAGCATAGGCGGATCCAGGACATCAGTACGGTGGTGGGGCTCGGGCGTTCCAGCATAGGCGGATCCAGGACATTAGTAGGGTAGTAGGGAATAAAGATTTTGAGTATAGGCGAATCCAGGGCAGTACGGAGGTGGGGCTACGGAGTTCGAGCATAGGCAGATCCAGGACATCAGTTCGGGGTGGGGCCAAGGAGCTCGAGCATAGGCGGATCCAGGACATCAGTGCAGGGTGTGGCTCCGGAGCATGAGTAAAGGCGGATCCAGGACATCAGTACGGGGGTGGGGCTAAGGAGTTCGAGCATAGGTGACCCAGGACATCTGTACGGGGGTGGGGCTAAAGAGCTGGAGTATAGGCGGATCCAGGACATCAGTATGGGTGTGGGGCTAAGGAGCTCGAGCAGAGGCGGATCCAGGGCATCAGTACGGGGGTGGGGCTAAGGGGTTCGAGTATAGGCGGATAAAGGACATCAGTACAGAGGTGGGGCTAAGGAGCTCAATCATAAGCGGATCCAGGACATCAGCAGAGGGGTAGGGGCCAAAGTGTTCGGGCATAGGCGGGTCCAGGACAACAGTACGGGGTGGGGCTAAGGAGCTCGAGCATAAGCGGAGCCAGGATATCAGTACGGCGTTAGAGGCTAAGGGGTTTGAGCATAGGCGGATCCAGCATATCGGTACGGGGATGGGGCTAGGAGATCCAGCATAGGTGGATCCAGGACATCTGTACGGAGATGGGGCTAAGGAGCTCGAGCATAGGCGGATCCAGGACATCAGTATGGGTGTCGGGCCAAGGAGCTCGAGCAGAGGCGGATCCAGGACATCAGTACGGGGCCGGGCTAAGGGGCTCGAGTATAGGCGGATCAAAGACATCAGTACGGGAGGTGGGGCTAAGGAGCTCGAGCATAAGCGGATCCAGGACCTCAAGGGGCTAAAGAGTTAAAACAGGTAGGGGCTAAAGAGTTCAAACATAAGCGGATCCAGGACATCAGTACGGGGGTGGGGCTAAGGAGCTCGAGCATAAGCGGATTCAGGACATCAGTACGTGGGTGGGGCTCGGGAGCTCGAGCATAGGCGGATCCAGGACATCAGTAGGGGTAGTGGCTAAGGAGTTCAAGCATAGGCGGATCCAGGGCAGTATAGAGGTGGGGCTACTGAGTTCGAGCATAGGCAGATCCAGGACATATGTAAGGGGGTGGGGTAAGGAGCTCGAACATAGGCGATCCAGGACATCAGTTCGGTGGTGGGGCTGAGGTCTCGAGCTGGGGCATAATTCGGTAACAAATAGGCTGAATTGGGTGAAAATCTGCAGGTATAGGTGAAATACCGTCGGAAAACCCATCATATTTTATATTGTATCTCCTTTCTTCTCGTCATGCCCAGTCTTTGCTTAACAAAACAAACATTATGCGTGTGTTTATTTCTTTGATGATATGAACAGAGGGCAAGCGTGGTGCAGTATGCAGAGACATGCTAATTTAGGAAAACATGGGCCTAGACAGGGATTGAATGGAGCCATAATGAGAACACAAAACCTAAAACTCCAACATTGCGTTGTTATAAGTATCAAACTGCTGAAAACACTCGCCTGTCAATCGAACTGTTTGGCTAACGTACATTGTCACCGGCTTCTCCTGCGCCAGAGCGGCACCCGCCGAGGCCGCAGGCCGAGGTTGTTAGTTAGTGTGGTCATCTGATGCCTCTGATATAGTCCGCCGCGTGAACTCCGCGATCCGTCAGGCACCTGCCCCGCGGTGACCTTTGACCCGATGAGTCGCTAACCGACGTACCACCGACGTAAGTGACGGGAGCTGTGGGGCGTGCCTGAGTCAGACGACTCGGGTCACGCTTGCGTCATCACTAACGCGTCGAAGTCGCTTAGTCCCGCCGAGAGGAACTGTTCAATAGTTGAAAGGGACGCATCGGCCTGTGTCAGGATGTGTGAGATGTGAAAAACTGCCTGCTTATCTGCCTGCCTGAATATATCTGTAAACATACTGTCAAAAGCCCTCTAAAAACCCAGCTTTCCATGGTTCTGATTTGTGCCACACTGTGCCACTGGCACCGAATCGAAGTCGAGATTCATGAGCCCGTGGCGGTTTTCTTGAGGAATGGACAGGATAGTTTCGGGAGGTGCTATTCAGTGCAGTAGAATTCGTAAGTGTGCATACTAGGCTCGGCATTTTTGGCCCACATTGCTGACGGCCTACCTGTTGCTCCCTTGACTGTGGTTCTGCCCAGCCTACTGATGGATCCAGGGAGAGAAATTTGCTCTCCCACTCCCCCTCGATTTTCGTCAATTTTGTCGATATTCCTGTTCTAAAAAATAATTATTTTTCATTATTTTCGGCCCTGTTGCCCCCTCCCCCTCCTCAAACCATTAGCCTGGACCCAATCCTGGCCCACCTCATCTGAATTTTGCCGAAAACTTTAGACGGAATGCCTAAAAGCACTTGACAAGGTCGGTAGCTCCACGTTATTTAACAATTTGCAATAAATACCTATATTTTGCTGCTCTCCGATGAAAGCTACGTGTTTTAAATCCATTTCCAAATCTTACCCTGTAAAGTGATTCGGGTTGTGCATTAACAACCTACAGGCAAAGCACACATTTTAAGTTTGAATTATGCTAATTACGCAATATTTGGTTAGTAACAAGCTGAGAAGTGTCCGGTCTAGCGAGTAAGAAATAAATTGCAGGTGCTATGCCTACAGGTAAAGGGGCTCCTACACCAATTGATTGATGATTGTGCAGTTTGCCTATACTCAGTGACCAGAATCTTTGGTACATGGCTTGCATTTTACTCAACGGTAGCTAGAAAGCTGTTTCCACCTAAACTACGATATGAATACAAAGTGGATACAATCTCAATGGATGCAGAGTAAATTGAAATGATGACAAGCATGAAAGGCATTTTGGTTAGCTAATACAAGTTGACTGGGACAGAGCACTGGGTGCGGTCGCTGGCTCGAGCCATTGACGCGCCACATAATGCACTTCCTGCGCCACATTAGAAGCCACTATCCATCACCATTCGCGTCAGGCTAATTGGCCGATGTCTAGGTGGTGTAAGCTGCTGGTGCCTCACCCAAACGCCGAGCAAGGCTGAGCTGCCAGCACCGATAGACGCTCCGCGTCCTGAAGTCGTGTATCCGACGAATTTACGTCTGACTTCTGAGCTCTCTGTGTCCTGATCATAGGCGGATCCAGGGGCATAGGGGTACATCCCCTCGTCTAGCATGGACGTCCCCTGGAAGGTTATTGGAACCGCCACGAAACGTTCTTTTTCACCCCCCCTACCCCTTGGTGCGAGTATCGACGGTCAGGCGATAAGATTTGACGCCCTCTGATAGGCTGGACTGTCCAAAAGTGGCGCTCCTCTAGTTCGAATTGTGTCCCTCTGACCAGTTGCCCCCCCTCTGTAAAAAGGTAGATCTGTTCATGGTCTTGATTCCCGACAGACTGAATACTGTAAAACTAAACGGTTGGACATCATCCACGATCAGCATTGAACTGGGTCATGATTTGATGGGAAGCACAGGCCTGGGCTATGGGCATGTCACTGGCGGCACCGCACCCAAACTATTTAGGGCAGGGTATTACATGCAGATTATCAAGACTCTGGAAGAACAAAGAGTTGCACAGTGTGCAGTTGCACCTCACCGTACTGGATTAATGGCACAGTATCCTTTCATGTATCAGAATGAATATTCATGTGGCATTACTGTGAGTAAAATGTTTGTTCCGTCACCCCGTTTGGTTCCGTCACCCCGCATTACTGTGAGTAAAATGTTTGTTCCGTCACCCCGTTTGGTTCCGTCACCCCGCATTACTGTGAGTAAAATGTTTGTTCCGTCACCCCGTTTGGTTCCGTCACCCCGCATTACTGTGAGTAAAATGTTTGTTCCGTCACCCCGTTTGGTTCCGTCACCCCGCATTACTGTGAGTAAAATGTTTGTTCCGTCACCCCGTTTGGTTCCGTCACCCCGCATTACTGTGAGTAAAATGTTTGTTCCGTTAACCCGTTCCCACTATGACACAGTTGGCAGACTCTGAAAAAAATGCCGAAAATCCTAGGCATATCACAAAAATTTCCTATTTGTTAAGAGACAGAACATGATTCAACGACTAATGTTAATTATACAAAAGGAGGTAACAAAAGAAACATCGCGAAGTCTATGTTTCTTAAAAACCCCACTACATCGGGTACGAAACAACGCCACTAGGCGGGTAGGTCGCAAGTGGAACTGCGCGGACTGGAA
The DNA here is from genome assembly GCA_034440635.1 of Lepas anatifera. Classification (NCBI taxonomy): domain Eukaryota; kingdom Metazoa; phylum Arthropoda; class Thecostraca; family Lepadidae; genus Lepas; species Lepas anatifera. The sequence continues at coordinate 103,112 of JAOTON010000855.1, read as the reverse complement.
CGCAATCTGCCTTCACCTCCTTCTGGAAGATTGGTCAGAGCTTGATGATACGACCGATGTCAACAAAATGGTGGAGAGTTTCAAGACCATCTGGGATCGCGTGATAAACAGACATTGTCCGCTCACGACCAAAAAGTCTCGTTCACCAAATCATCCTTGGATTGCAAATAATCAAACAATCAAACGGACCATGCAAACCAGAGACGACATGCTGAAAATATGGCGAGACCTTCGTACACCTGAATCTCGCTCTGAATTCTGCTGTCTACGCAATGAAGTCAAACGACTGATACATCAGGCGAGAAAAGAATATTTGGGTCGTCGGCTCATGTCCGCTAACCGGAGAGACTTTTGGCAAACTCTCAAGCGACATTACATGTCACAACCCAAGAAAAGCGCAGGTGTGAAACGAGACGAAGACCAGAACAAGGACGAACAACGGAGCAGAGCAGATCGCTTCAATGAGTTCTTTGCATCTGTTGGCTCATGCATAGCTTGTGAACTAAAAGATGACGTTAAGTCGGGCCAGAAACTCATAAAACCACCCATTGTCATATCATCATGCTTCAAGCCATATCCCGTCACTCTCCCTGAACTCAGTAGAGTTATGCGGCAAATGAATTCATCGGGGGCGGAAGGCATTGATGGTGTTCCTCTGAAGGCCTTAAAACGCTGTTTTGCTGTCGTAGGACCCTACCTGTTGCGAATCGTCAATACCTCAATATCGACGAGCATTTTCCCGGAGAGCTGGAAAATTGCTGAGGTCGTGCCCATATACAAAAATAAGGGTGACATCAACACTGCCGCTAACTTCAGGCCCATATCCTTGCTTTCGCACATGTCAAAGCTACTTGAGAAGGTTGTGTGCAACCAACTATCAGCATATCTGACTCGATGTAACGTCCTCTATCCTCAGTAATACGCCTACAGGCCGAAGCACGGCACGGAAGATGCGCTGTTAGATGTCGCTGACTGGATCACCCAGAACTCCGAGCGAGGTGAAGTCTCATCTGTCACAGCGGTAGATTTGAGCAAAGCCTTTGACAGTGTGGACCACAGCGTACTTCTAAATAAGCTTGGATGGTATGGCATAGATGATGCATGGTTTCGGAGTTATCTGACCGGGCGAAAGCAGATCGTAAGAGGTGGTTCGCGGACCATTTCCGTCAGCTGTGGCGTACCACAGGGGTCGATCGCTGGGCCAGTCCTTTTCAGCCTTTTTACCAACGACATGCACTGCCATCTGCTGAAAAGTAGAATTATTTGTTATGCTGACGATACCCAGCTTTTAGACCACTCGGATCTAGACAGCATAAGTCTGAACTCATTCAAAATACGGATCGAAACAGCGCTCAACACACTGCAGTGCTGGTTCAGATCAAACTCACTAAAGATGAACAAAGAAAAAACGGACTTCATTCTAGTTGGAACTCGCAACGCTATTGAAAAGACAAAAGAACTCAAACTAAGTGTAGCAGGCTGCATCATCAAGCCTTCTAAGACCGTTCGCCTTCTTGGTGTTGACATTGACCCGTATCTGTCTTGGGAAGCTCATATCACGCAAGTCGTTAAAAGATGCAACTCTCTGCTCATCCCGCTCCGCCGCTTTCAACATCACTTCACTCAGGATGCCCTCAAGGTCCTGGTAGAGGCGCATGTGCAACCACACATTCTATATGGTCTATCGGTTTGGGGAGGAACTACGAAAAAACAGCTGACTCGTGTTCAGAAAGTTATTAACTTTAGTGCGCGAGTAGTGACAGGGATGAAAAGAAGAGACAGAGTGGGACCAGTACTTGAGTCACTTTGCTGGAGACGGATTGAGGATCAAGTGCGGGAAAGAGATCTTCTAAAGATCCACAAGTCCATTCACTCAGAAGGTGGTCCAAAAGCCATCCGAGGAATGTTTGTGATGCGGCATGAAGTATCACGACGAACGACCCGATCGACCGAGACAAACTCCATCGAGCTGCCTGTCTGCCATCTAACGAACTCTCAACGACAATTCCGATACCGAGCTACAAAATCCTGGAACGACCTACCCTACCGAACGATGAACGAGCCTTCTCCTGCACGATTTGAAAGATTAATTAGGTCCACGCAGTAAATGACGGAATTATAATATTTGATTGTGTGCTTTGATGTGCAAATGTGTGCTCTGCTTTTCTGCTGACCTTGTAACGCCGCAAACCTGAAAACCCACTCGTGGATGGTCCGGTGAAGCTTGCTGCTGCACGTGTAATATGCTACAAATACACACATACACACATACACATGTGCAACTGTGCAGGGCACTCCAAAACAAAAATGTTTATTGGCAGCAGTACCAGCAAACAGCCGGGCTAAAAATCCACACACAGGCCAGGCATGTATATCCTGTTTCAGCAAACGCAGCGCCCCGTTAAAGTCCGTGGAGCGGTTAGCAAGCTAGCGCAGGCCGGAACCCTATCACTTATTGTAGTTGTGCATGCTTAATCCTTTCAGCATGTCATTTGGACTAAACCGACGAAACATTTGAATAAAAGTGTGCTTAAAGGATTCATAGTGAAATTGCCGCACTTAATGAACACCTTAACATTAGTCGAAAATGAGGACGGGCACACCCTTGTTTGTATTGCATTAATAACCGTCCGGTCTTTCATGCCAATTCTTTTTTGAAGACTAGCAAAGTTATCGCATGTTCGCGTGCCAGTCACCAAAACACATCATATTCGTCCATATTTGACCTACGCTCATATAGCCACACTTCATTTGGACAAGTTCCCCGGTGTTCCAACCAAAGAAATCAATACATAAATATCCTGATACAGGGAAGGCTTACACGATAGTAAGTTGCACGGGTGTCCGGAGGCTTACGTTGACAACTATCTCATGTGTCGTATTTGGCACTGGAACACTGTTCAGTTCCTTTCTGCTCAAATCAATGTCGCATTAGGTCGCTTACGACCAGGCAGATTGGCAATAAAACGAACATAGACCAAATGGGCTAGGTATGTGGCAAATGCGCCAGTGCTGATTTCTATGTCTGGTGCATTTCGAAAATAATTGAGAAATCAAGTATTTTTCATCAGCAGCATCGTCTGAGCACTCATTGGGTATCATTTCCTCTCCGTCGCAGCGTACGGCTGGACTATTTTTGCACCTTCTTGAGCGGGACGAGTAACGCTTGATCGAAGCTGGTCGATGGGATGGGTAAGTGCCTGCGCTCAGGGCCATCAAAGGCCGGATATGTTTGCTGTTTATGTCCAACTGGGTTAGCTACTGGATGGGGTGTGAGAGCATGCCATTCGGACCTAGCAACGTTACTGACCCTAACACACCAGTGCCCAGGAGGCGATCGAAAGCACATAATCGACTTTGGGGAGAGGGCAGGGGACGGTAGGGCATTACGACACACCGACTGCTGAGATCAAATGGTGTCACCAACGTTCAGATTGTTAGGAGGGTATTATGGAGATCGAAAGGACTTATGCAGAATACCCACCCGGGGAATACCCGGGTCAGCGGTGTGGAAGTCGAGTGCTCTTGCCCCACGTCACCGTATCCCTCAATCGACTCCGGGAAAAACAAAAGTGAACAATACTAATCTATAACCATTGGCTGTCAATAGTGGGTCGTGACCCCATTTGGAGTCACAGGTTACAGCACGGGGGTCATCGAAGACCTTTGAAGCTGAACTATAAATACTGCGCAGATTCATCATTAGGACAGCCTTTGTGGCTAAGACTGACCGATTTTTGGCACTTTGAATATTTTTTTGAAACCTGCAAGTATTTTGAATGATGCCACCAAGGTAGAATTTTATAACCTGCGTCAGGGCATGGCTGGACCACAAAAGCTAAACAGAATGTGAAGGCTAAATTATATCAAATATGGTTTATTATGAATAAAACAACAGCTCTTCTTCAGTGGCCAAATAAAACTCACAGGTTATTTAGCCACCGAAGAATAGGCACTGCGCTTGAAACGTCCGGTCATATTATTTATTATGAATGATTTTATATGAATACAATTTTTACATTCTATTTGGTAGTTCGTGGTCCAACTATGTTGCCCGATTCTTCACATTTGCGTGAGGACACTACGTCTAGGACGGTCAATTTGGAGAAAACGTGCACATATTTTGGGCACGATCTCGTACGAATTCATATTTTTGAGCCGTGCTTTTCAAAACGGCAGTCTTTCCCCACGTTGCATCTGGGTAAACCGGTTTTCGACCGTGGTGGCCATCAGAACAAGGTTGGGAAGACGTAACAGTATTTCAGCGGTTTTTGTTACACCTTGTCGGCAACAAAGACGAAAATTGCGTTTCTTTTCGAGAAAAACTTATAAATGCGTATTCACGCTCCCTTGTTGTTTCTGTTGCGGATAGCGTGCTACAGAGAAAGTTTGTAAGCAAGTGTAGTCAGCACATGGTGAAACAGTTGATACAATCGTTAAAATACTTTGGAATTCCTTCTCAGGGGCTGCATAATGTGTCCTTTCATCTTTTTAAAAGAGTTCAACATAACGAAAAGAGTGGGTACCACTGGCAAAAGTCACCAGGCAGCCTCTTCATCACTACACAAGCAGGTGCTACAAGCCGAAAAAAACTACCCTTTCCCACCCAGGCTTCAACTCGGCATCAGCGCGGCGGCCGCTGGTCGGCGACCGTGAACTCTCTCACCTCTATGCCTTGCGGACATGCAATAGCTGACGGACGGCAGCCGCTGATTGGCGGAGATGCGTCCACATGCTTTGCAAGGATTCCAGTGGATATTTTCAACGTTAATGGTATTTTCGTATAGTATGCACCTGGAAGCATGCCAAGAATGATGTTTCAGAAATTCTTGACCGTCATATGTAAGTACTAGCTTGATAATCTGCTTCACTATTTAAGACTACCCTCCTGCTGCGGTGTTCGCTGAAATCAGGAGTGCCGACGCGGGTTTTTACTAGGTGAAGAGGAACGAGGCCCATGGCTCGACGGTAGATGATAGACGGGGCGATGTGAGGCTTGCGACAAACAAATATTCAATGACCTTCCTAGAGAGCAGTACCGAAACACTAGCGGAATATAAATCCAATACAGGAAAGCGCTGTGTATTGCTCCGTATTGAATGGGCAAACGAAACTATAACGGGGTCTTAGAAGCTTGTCGGTGTTTTACAGGGCATCAACTCCCTGAGGTGACATTGCAAAAACGTATGCCACAAACACCATACGCCACTGTATATCTCAAAACCGAATATTTTAGGTGGGCGTCGTTCTGGTTCAGCACATTGGGACACATCCCCTTGCCCTCTCCACCAGTTAGCAGGGGTCTAAAAACTTGCCGATCTACCTACGCCGTCGGCGACCCTATCATCTTTTGGTTGGCGACCCAGCACACGTCTCAAACTCTGATTCCATCTGTTTTCCTATGATTTTAGCTTCCACCATCCGCTCCTGCTTCTAAATATGCTTACCCTCTCCACTGTCTCCACCCGTCATCGTAATACATACAGTGCCCATCAAAATCTATTGGATGAAGTCTGCCACTTCCTTTGGCCAAGAATGGGCAGAATCTACCTCGACAAAGAGCCAAGTTAGCGTTCGTTTCCCGGCTTGTTTGGCGTTTCTGAAAGACAGCTTGGCTATAACGGGGCATCTTTGGCCGATTACATCTGGTATCATCACCGCCCTTAGTTGCTGCTAGTCTATGCTAGTTATGTTTCTTCTTATTACAATTTTTGGTTCCAATTTTATGAAAAACAACTGAAATCACCTGGTACTTTAGATGATGCCATCTTCCTGTACCGTATTTATGTACTATTTTTAAGTTCAAACTAGAATGTACTAGAATCTGTCACGAGTCGGTACCAAGTCGGTGATTTTCATTTTTTTCAATAGGCGACCAATGGGCGACCTAGTCGGCCGAAACCGCCGACTTGCGTGGTCGCCTGGTCACCGGTGGTCGCCCTGGTACATTTTCGGTGTCTGCGGCCTTCAGAACGAGCGCGGCGCAGGCTGCCGCTAATATTTTTGTATTCTTGTTGGAAGCAGGCGGCGCCGTTTTTGACGACTGGTCTTCAATTTGTTAAATCCAAGGGGCTAAATCAAGATGTGCGTTTATCATAGACGGTCCGTGTAATCTAGGTGGGTTTTGGAGTCTACTTGCAATGATGTTTCCTTGTTTTGCTTTATTGCGAAAAGTCTCAGAAGGAAAAAAACTTGAATACAAGTGGTGCATGGTTAAACACTTTTCAACCACAATCACGCTAAAATATCATCGTAAACATTGTTGTATAGTCACACATTCCCAAGGGCGTGGGCTTCCTAAATGATTTTGGGGTGCCTAATTATGAGACTATCCATAACAAGTATACTGTTTGTGATACCACCATGTTCTTGCCCTATACCAGTGTGCAAAGTACGGCATTTTCGCTGAGACCTTGTCAGTGCGAGTGCCCTTGGAGACAGGACCAACTGGTGCAAATTTTATCAACCTGGTGCGAACTTGCGAGGTTAGTGGCACTTAAACTAAACAAATAATGGCTGAATGGCTATTAAGACACAGCAGGGGGCCTTATAAAAATTCCTTAACTGACTAATGATTGAGGTAGCATTGCATTGTAGGGGTAGGAATGGGTGCATTTTTTCCCTCGTATGTGCCAGATTGGTGAGAATTTTTGGAGGCTGGTGATGTGAGAATTTTAGATAGCTGGTGCGACTCGTCTGGCATGCTGCCGTACTTTGCAGACTGGGCCTTATAGCTGGACATATAACTGGGTTACCAATTAGGCCTGTTATTTATAAATTTTAAAGTCCCTGAAATGAGAAATAGGAAAATTTTAAGGATGCTCTTAGTAGGCACAGAAAATAATTTGAGCTTTCATTTGGGGTGCCACAGCAGTGACAAGTCCAAGGGATCCCTGAACTCGAGTTCAGGATCCCTTAAGTTTGAAAGGATTAAGGGCGGCCTGAGGAAAAGGGTACCCCAAAACTGATTAAACCAGGTCTGTAAGGCAGAAAATACCTTGCTACTGCCCCCACCACTAGAATACAAATGATGGGGCTACAGATGGAGCTTTGAAGTTTAGAAGTTGTGAAAATGGCATTAAAAGTGCTGAAAACAGGTTTTGTTGTGCTAGGTTGGCTCACATCATGTTCTGTATGGCCATATGTCTTCATCTGTATATATTATTATCTCAAGTGGCAATAGAAATCAAATATTAAAAAACTTTTTTATTGTTTCACTAGGTATCTATTAATTGATTTTGTATATGACTAGTGTTTTATTTACATAGATGCACCAAGACATGTGAATGATCATAATAAACATGTTGAGCTTCAATATTTGAAGCAGGGTATAAAGTATGATCTCCTGTTTCTGCTTCAAAGATAAATGTCCTCTAAAATTTTAAGAACAGAAATAAGCCAAGTAGAAAGAACAAAAGTTTGTTCCATGGCCTAAAATATTGTTCTGGAAAATGGTCTCATGCATTCCCATAATTGAGAATTATTATGGGTGTTCCCATCTATGGGTCAAGCATTCCCATTTATTGCACTGTTACCATTTTTAAGTCACACCAACCACAGTTTTCTCCCACTGATTGATGATGATAGCCACCCTTTTGGGTGAGGTGTGCCCTTTTGGTTGACAGCATGCAATCTCAGAGGGCTGCCCCTTACAAAAATCCTAGATCCATCTCTGTGCATTGGTACCCCATAAGGGATATAAATGTGCATTCCTGCACAGCACAAATATGTGATAAACCATTTCCAATTTGCCAGAAGACTCCACTGCAAGGAAAATAGTCCAATCCAAGTCTGCCAAACATAGAATAAGCTGTTTCTTTTGCACAGATGGATTCACACTGGGTGATCAGGGTGTGTGTGTGTGTTTTTTTTAACTGACTGATTATATGCATCCAAGTTTCTGATAATATCTTGTATTTTTTGTCACAAGAAAGTTGACTCGTTTTGTTTTCTCTAGTATGGATGAAATATGGAAGCACTGCCATGGAGGTACAGCAGAAATATCACAGAGAGATTGTGTCCACCACAAAAGAACAGGTTGATGAAATGCAAACTGTTCTTCTCAGTACCCAATCCTGGTCCAAATAGGTCATCAGCAACTATTCTGGAAACTTTTTCAGTCCTGATTATTAATGCTAAAATGCATCAATTAAGAGCTTTGGAAATAGTTATCATGGGAATGATGTCATGGAAAGAAAACAAGGTTATTCCCAAGAGACGGCATTGCTATTGCTTTGAGTAGAACCATGTTCAACAATGGAGCGGAAATTGGGCCTCATCTTAGCAATGGTTGGTATTTTCCACTGCACTTCTGAGGAAATGTTGCCAATGAATAATGTTTGAATTATTTATTTGAAATGTAACAGGAATTTATCTGATTTCTGGCGCCTCAAGGTGAAGAATCACAAGTATTTCACGACGCATGTATGTACATGAAAACATTTTTCTCTAGTTAAATGAAACATCGGAACTGTTTCTGAGGCTCTTTTTAAGGTGCTGCAAACCCTTTTATTTGTCTCTAAGATAAGGCCTAACAATTTTTCACATGGATGGACACAAAATAAAACCATTATTGATGAGAGAACAACAATGGTGCATCAATCATGGTTGTATCTTGCTTGGTATAGAAGTGATGGGCGAAAATGTTAATGCCCAGGGGCGCTCCCACGGATTTTTACAGGGGAAAGGACCCGGGCTGGTGCTGACCGGGGCAGGGGAATTGTGAGCATATTTGGTACCTGACAGCATTAATGACGATGAACCGAAAATTTTGGGGAGACCTCCCCCTGGTTGGCCAACAGGAGGCTGCGTAGGTACCCCGTCCCACCGCTTTCGGCGCCCATTTAATTGCCCTTGTGTACGGGCAGTGTATCATCTTTGACCTCGATTGACCTCCAAACAGACTTAGCCTTAGATTAGTGGGCACTATCGATACGTATTCATGACTGCGTAGTGCGTATAAATGACTGATCACTATCCAACATTGGCTTTTAGGTCCGACATATCACGCCAGATGCGAGCGTTCTTCCTATTATAACTTGAAGCTACGTGATAACATCCCCAATATTCAGTGTCCTGTTGCGCCCTAGCCTTTGAACCGATATGAAAATGGATGTTGCCTTAGTGAAAGAGCTGGTCCGGCTCTGTTGAATAGCGTTGAGAAAGTGGTTCCGGCTATTTTGCGTTCGGAGATAAGCAAGGTTTTATAGAGCACTGCATTTGATACATTTTGACGTATATGAATTATTCCCCTCTGGTGACCACAGTATTGACCTTCCGCAAAAATTCCGGGAGTAACGCCGACTGCATTTCCGACGACCTTTCGATCGCTTTTTCCGCTTCTATCTTTCTTTGTTTCTGAGATTGAGGGTGTCATTTTTAACCCCCTCCCACCAGGGGGGTCATAGGTGATTAATGCTGGTCACCGGGGCTAGGGTTAAGGGCCAGCATGTATAATTTTGTTGCTTTCAGATCATAACTTTGACTTTAATACTGAATTGTAATCTCATGAAATCACTTAGGTAATGACTTGATTCCGGCTTAGGTCATCGATATCGAGAAACCCGATCTATATTTTATAGGTTTTTATATCTATATCTTATCGGAACCATCCCCCTTGCACCCGCCAGTGCTTCCTATAGCCATATTTTTACCACTTTTAAGACCGATTTTGTAATACATGTAGCAATAGGTTCGGCGACCATCGAAGAAGCCTGGATTTTAGTCGGCAACCACAAGCTCACTTTTGAGACCCCTGGCTCAGGAGCCCCCAGGTCGGTGGATACAGGTTCTGGCCAACTCACGGGGCCCTGTTCAAGGTTACGGCTCCTAGCTCAGTTTAGGCATCCTAGAACAGTTCATGCTGAACCCAAAATGTAGTCCTCTTGGTGGCGCTGCGCGGGGGCTGCCTGGCGCCGAGAGCCTGCCTCCCCCTGTGGGCTCCTGACCTCGCGCCTGGAGCCACACTGCTGTCCGACGGGGGGGGTTGGGTCGCATTTGGAGAAGTGCGACCAGTGCTCCCCTTCCGTAGGACAGGGGCGCAGGGGGAGTCCGCTTGGGCGCTCAGTAATTTACTGTGCGCCCGGGTGGACTCAGGGACTCCTCCGCGCCGCCGGGCCCCCTGGGTCCGGAGGCGCGGGGTAGGCGGCGGAATTGATGCCCCGGCGCCCCGCGTCGGGCGCTCTCCGCGCGGTGCCACCTGGGGGACCTTTGTCAGGTGTATCTAACGGGTTCTAGCTCCATATGCCATCGACAGGCTGAGTGCAAACACAATATGGGGCGGTATAGGTAATGCCTGCCTAAAAATAGTGCGGTCGGGAGGGGTGGGGTGGGGTGGGATTGAAAGTGCTTATGAGGAAAACTGGGTTTGTGATTTTTTCGTGGAATGTGAAGATGGTGAAGCTAAGAGTATTGAAAAAGTGAAAAATGTTACGATGCATGAATGTAACTCGTGATGCCTAATGGTGCAAAATATAGAGAAAAAAATCCCCCTTGCACTCGCCAGTGCTTCCCTATCATAAGTGTCGCCACCGGCAAAAAAGTGGGGGGGGGCAGCCAAACTTCAACCTGATGCTGACAGAAAACTTTCAACGTCAGGACCAAAAACTGTTCGACTTTGGGTTCTTCGTTGCCTCCCGCAGCGGCTGGATATAAGAATGTCCGGTTTTCTCTCATTTTGACTGAGATCAGGAAATTTTTGCCAAAAGTGGGGGGGGGCCAGGCCCCCTGGCCCCCCTTTTCCGACGCGTATGTTCCCTATAGCCATATTTATACCACCTTTAAGACTGATTTTGTAATACATGTAGTATTAGGTTCGGCGACCATCTAAGAAGCTTGGATTTTAGTCGGCGACCACAAGCTCACTTTTTAGACCCCTGCCAGTTAGCACAAAAATGACTGTGGGACGAAGTTAATTGATATCATAGGTAATTTCATTGTAGTCACGGAAAGCGTGACACCACCCAGGTTTTATCTGAACTTCTTACTACTACAGGCAGAAGAGGCAAATTGTGTATTTTATTGGGAGAGCTCAGGCCAAAATAAATATCGAATACCGAAAATAGTTTGAGCTTAAGAACGAAAAGCTTGTATCCAGCGAATAACACATTAGTATTTGTCTTGGATAGTGGTTCAGAAACGGTGAGCCATGGCCCCATTTGGTGTCGCGGAGAAATTTTGTGAGAGTCACAAAGCCCTGTGAATTTGAGCCATCAATGTTTAACTGATACATGTTTGAGACAACCTCCATGCATCTGAGACAACAAATCCTTGGTACCCTATACCTTTGGAATTCCTTCTGAGACCTGGAAAGATTTTGTGGGATGGGAACAGTGCCGCCAAGACAGTTGTTTAGTTTAAAGATGCAGCATCCGAGACGGATTTTCCAAAACATTTTGAAGTTTTTTTCTTGCAATTTTTCGATGCTGATTTGCCGTCGCTTTGATCCATGACCTGATTGGCATTGAGTCATGAAACTGATAACATTAGTGAAAATTTAGCCTGTTTAGCCTGTTGGCTTTTCGACGTTGAAGGCAATCAAAAGAAGACAGAGAAACCACGCGAATATAGAAACAACATCTTTAGTTGAAATTATCGGCAGCAAAGCTAAGAATGGACCATTTGTTGAAGAAAATAAAATGAATTCATGTGCGCTCTCCATCTTTACTTCCACTGAGAACAGTGGTGACCCAGAGGTAGTACGGTAGCGCAGTGACGGATCCAAGGGGGCCCAGGGGCCCGGGCCCCCCCTTAGCTCCGAAGCGCCCCAGTAAAGCTCAGCTCATATCGGGCGCCGAAGGCGCCCGATATGAGCGGCGCGCCTGTGCCCATTTCGTGCGCCAAGGTGGTAGATACCACTTATTCCACTTGAATGAACACATACTCCTTAAAGCCATGGCAAAGCGCCCCTGCCCAAACACTAGACGCCTTAACTGGTCTTTTGCGCCCCAGTAAAATGTTGAAGATGAAATTTAGAAAGCTAACAAAAGCGCCCCGGCAAAGAAAAGGCGCCACTAGATAGCAAGATTGCGCCATGGGGAACTAACGCACCCCTGAGTAGCCTAGGCGCCCCCTGGATGAAGCGCCCCTGGGTAGCCTAGGCGCCCCCTGGATGAAGCGCCCTACGGATACCATATGCGCCCTTGGCTAGGAAAGGCGCCCCTGGGCAGCAAAGGCAAATCTTGGTAACATAGGTGAACTGGATAGCATAAGCGCCCTTTAGATAGAAATAGGCGCTTTAGGAAGATAAAATGCTCACCTTCGGTAGAAAAAGGCGCCCTTTGATTGCCTAGGCGCCCACTGGAAAAAGCGCCCTACGGATGTCATTTGTCATATGCACCCTTGGATAGCAAAGGCGCCCCTGGACAGCAAAGGCGCCCCTGGGTAGCAAATGCGCCCCTAGGAAGGCACCCCTTCAATAGAAACCCGCCTTTGGATAGCCTAGGCGCCCCCTGGATGAAGCGAACTACGGATATCATATGCGCCCTTGGCTAGGAAAGGCGCCCCTGGGCAGCAAAGGCAAATATTGGTAACATAGGTACCTCGGACAGCGTAAGCGCCCCTTAGATAGAATTAGGCGCTTTAGGAAAATAAAACGCTCACCTTGGGTAGAAAAAGACGCTCTTTGATAGCCTAGGCGCCCACTGGAAAAAGCGCCCCAAGGATGTCATATGCACCCTTGGATAACAAAGGCGCCCCTGGACAGCAAAGACAACCCTGGATAACACAAGTGCTGTGGACAGCAAAGGCGCCCCTAGGACGGCAGCCCTTCGATAGAAAAACCACCTTTGTATAGCCTAGGCGCCCCCTGGATGAAGCGCCCTACGGATATCATATGCGCCCTTGGCTAGGAAAGGCGCCCCAGGGCTGCAAAGGCAAATCTTGGTAACATAGGTGCCCTGGACAGCATAAGTGCCCCTTAGATAGAAATAGGCGCTTTAGAAAATAAAATGCTCACCTTGGGTAGAAAAAGGCGCCCTTTGATAGGCTAGGCGCCCACTGGAAAAAGCGCCCTACGGATGTCATATGCACCCTTGGATAGCAAAGGCGCCCGTGGACAGCAAAGACAAGCCTAATCAATCAATCAATCAATCAATCAATCAATGTATTTCAGAACATCCTTACACTCGATACAAGGCTTTTCATGTTCCATCGTCAATTCAATGAAGGGGTCGTGGATAGTGTAAAAGTAGCAGTGAAGTCAGCGATACAGGCAGTAAAAGCACAAGTACTCAAATGCAATCACACACGTAATATGATATAAAATACTGCGAGCTTACACTTACAGGCCCAATAAACTTCTCAGTGAGTTTCGGAAACCTGACATTCTGGTATTGGTTCTTAGATCAGGTGGCAGGTCATTATATTGTGCAATGGCAGCATGGCATAATCTTCGCTTCCCTGCGTTGTTTCTAGCACGGGTGGGACGTAAAAGTCCCGCCTGTCGCGTACCGTAGCAATGGTCAGTAAAGGTAAACATTTCACCAAGCACACACGGCTCACTGGTAATTAACACGCTATGAACAATGCTCAACCGGTGGTAGGTAAGCAGCTGTGCGGGGTCGGGCAGTCGTAATCTGGCTACTTCCCGAGAAATGTGCTCAAACTTTCTCTTCCCAGTTAAGACGCGAGCACAGAAGTTGATCACTTTTTTAATTCGGTGGAGTTGAGTTGTTCCACAAGTCCCATAAATTGAAATACAGTACCTGATGTGAGATATGACGAGTGACTGTATTAATAGTTTCAGTACTGACTGTGGAATGATGTGCCGAATGTGCATGAGTCCAATGAGAATGCCAGTACATTTCCTAGTGATGCTATCAACATGCGATTCGAACGTCAGGTTCCGGTCCATATGCACGCCTAGGTTTTTAACTTCCCTTGTTTCTGTTACTACTGTGTTGCCCACCCGAATACTAATTTTTGGCAAATTTTGGAGCATTGCACGGGTTCCGAGTACGATGACCTGGGTTTTTGCTGGGTTGATTTTGAGGGCGTTTTGAGAAAACCAATCTAAAAGTACAGCTATGTCATGCTCAAGCAATGATACCATAGTATCAAGGTTCTGTTTTGGGCCGGATATGATGAGCTGAACATCGTCACAGAATTGAACCATGGTAGAATTCTTAATATACAAATTCATGTCGTTTGCGAAGATTGAAAACATGATACAGGATAAACTTCCGCCTTGGAAAACGCCCACCGAGTTTTGGAGTGATTTGGAGAGTTTCGGACTGCCATTCCCCTGTGATGTTGCGCCACCGCTAAAACCGTTCGTAATTTTGACTTGTTGATAGTGATCACGGAGGTAATCCCTGAACCAGTGGTCGTCAACACCATACTGCTCAAATTTTTCCAGCAATTTCTCGTGACTAATTACATCGAAGCATTTTGAAAGATCCGTAAGAACTAGAATTGAAATATGCCCCTTATCCATGGCCTGGTACGCCTGGTCAGTAACTACTGTGAGCGCAGTTTCGGTGGAATGATTCTTCCGGTAGCCGTGTTGCGTGTGTGAAAGCAGATGGTTTTTGGTGAAATACGTACTGAGTTGGTTGTGGACTATACGTTCGGTAATTTTTGTCACTGCTGGTAGAATAGTGATAGGACGCCAGTTAGATGGTTTGGTTGTGTCTCCGCCTTTCAGTATTGGAACAACCATGCCGTGCTTCCATTGTCGTGGTACTAAACCGGTCACAAGACTAGAGTTAATGATATGAAGTAACACATTTTGAACGCCAAAGTAAAAACGCTGAAAAATCACAATATTAAGACCAGAAACATCGACAGAAGTAGAGGGTTTCATGGAACCTAAAGTAATGCACAAGTCGTCAGCTGAAATTGGTCCGATCTTCAAGCCACACGCAGGTACACGCGGGAGCCTAACTGGTAAGTTAGAGAGCGGCGGCGCAACACTAGCTGCGGTGCGAGGTCCAACATTTACAAAGAATTGATTAAGAGCGTCTGGTGTAACATTCGGTACAGAAGTGGTACTTTTCTTACTGCCGATAATCGGCCGAATAACGTGCCATGTCTTGCTCGGACCGGCCTCGTTCACACGCTGCAGCAGGTCATTGCGGTAGTCCCGACGTATAGCTGCCCGACACTGCCGATTGATGACCTTGTACTCGTGGCGGGCTGCCGGCCCGGCCGCCAGGGCGGCGCGGCGCCTGCTGAGCAGCTCACGGGTCGGTCCAGTCACGTGCGGGGCAGCTGGTGGTGGCAAACGCACTCGCCGAACGGGTGCCACGGTGTCTAGCAGAGATGTAAAAATGCGAACAAAAGCGTCCCACTTAGCAGCAGGTCCATCGGCGGAGTAAACCTCCCGCCAGTCGTGATTGGCCAACTGGATGTTAAAAGCAGTCTGGTCGACCCGGTTCAGATTGCGTTTTTCGTCGGTTGGTCGCTGTCGGTCACCACGGCCTCCACCGTTCCGCATGAGCATCCTGGTGTAGTCATGGGTGCTGCCAAAGTGGCACTCAGTCACTCCGCTTCTGATGGTCAGTTCCGGCCGATTGGTGAGAATCACGTCAAGTAGTGACCCCGTTCTGTAAGTTGGGGTAGTCGTGTTGACAGGGTTCAATCCATATCCATGCATTAGTCGTCTCAGTCTGGTAGTGGGAGAGTTGGTACCAGCATTATCCTTGAGAAGACACGCGTTGAGGTCTCCTGCGATAACTACAGTCACGCCAGGATGGAGAGCCGAAAAGTGTTGGATCTGCTCCTCTAAGTCATCGAAGTCAGCGCAGGCCTGCGGCACTAGGTCTGTTGGGTGGCGGTAAGCAGACGCGAATAATATGTTCTTGGCATTGGGGTTTCGAATTAAGCCCCAAATGATTTCCAGGTTCGAATCTTGACTCCTACATGTTGTTGGTGTCGGCAGTATTTCTACGTTAAGTGTATCCAAAGCCAGTATAGCCACTCCACCATGACCTTTTGCAAGCTTACTGGTGCATGGGCGATCGCAACGGTGAATAGAGTAGCCATCGATATGTAGCTGGCGCGATGGTAGGGTAGGTGTCAGCCATGTCTCGCTAAGAGCAAGTAGATGAAAGCGGTGAACATCAAGTACGTCACACCTAAGTTCGGGCATCTTCGATTTGATAGATTGGATGTTCAGCTGTCCTATCATGAGCTCGCCAGTCCTGGCTCCCCTAGGTCCAATCCATCTGAGCCCGCCTCTGTGACCTCTAGCACGTGACCGCCTGCCTCGGTGGGTACGCCGGTTGCCGGTTTCTCCAGCCTCAGATGCGGCTCCTCCGCGCGGCAGCGAAGCCAGGTCAGATGACGTGGGTCTGACGTCACTGGTGACGCTGGATGGAGGGGCTCCGCTGAATGGAGTGTAAGTGCTGTGGACAGCAAAGGCGCCCCTGGGTAGCAAAGGCGCCCCTAGGAAGGTACCCCATCGATAGAAAAACCGCCTTTAGATAGCCTAGGCGCCCCCTGGATGAAGCGCCCTACGGATACTATATGCGCCCTTGGCTAGGAAAGGCGCTCCTGGGCAGTAAAGACAAATCTTGGTAACATAGGTGCCCTGGGCAGCTGAACGCCCCTTAGATAGAAATGGGCGTTTTAGGAAAATAAAATGCTCACCTTGGGTAGAAAAGGCGCCCTTTGATAGCCTAGGCGCCCACTGGAAAAAGCGCCTACGGATGTCATATGCACCCTTGGATAGCAAAGGCGCCCCTGGACAGCAAATACAACCCTGGATAACACAAGTGCCGTGGACAGCAAAGGCGCCCCTAGGAAGGCACCCCTTCGATAGAAAAGCCGCCTTTGGATGGCCTAGACGCCCCCTGGATAAACTAGGAGCCCGAGCAGGAAAACGAGCGCCCCACTGGGAAGTACAGGCGCCCTCTGTATAACATAGATGTCCCTTATCCACCTTCAGCTGCCCTGCATTGGAGCAGCGCCCCCCAAGAGCAAAGGCGCCCCTGGACAAAAAGCCGCCTCCTGGTATCAAAGGCGCTCCTAGATAACATATGCGCCCCTTACAAGGAATAGGCGCTCCAGGAAAGCAAAATGCACCCCTTGGTTAAGAAAGGTGCCCTTGGATAGCAAAGGCGTCCCTGGACAGCAAAGGCAAATCTGGGAAACATAGGTGCCCTGGACAGAATAGGAGCCCCTTAGATAGAAATAGGCACTTCAGGAAAATAAATGCAACCCTTGGATAGAAAGGCGCCCACTGGATAAAGCGCCGACGGATATCATATGCACTTTTAGATAGCAAAGGCTCCACTGGACAGCAAAGACAACCCTGGATAACACAAGTGCTTTGGACAGAAAAGGCGCCCCTGGATAGCAAAGGCGCCCCTAGGAAGGCACCCCTTCGAAAGCAAAGGCGCCTTTGGATAGCCTATGCGCTACCTAGATAAACTAGGTGCCTGAGAAGGAAAATGAGCGCCCCATTGGAAAGTACAGGCTCCCCCTGTATAACATAGATGTCCCTTATCCATCTTCAGCTATCCTGGATTGGAGCAGCGCCCCTCAAGAGCAAAGGCGCCGCTGGACAACAAGGCGTCTCCGTATATCAAGGGCACTCCTAGATAATATATGCACTCCTTACATAGAAATAGGCACTTCAGGGAAGTGAAAGGCGGCCTTTGGTTAGGACGGCGCCCTTGGACAGCCTAGGCGCCCTCTGCATAAAGCGCCCTACAGATATCATATGCGCCCTTGGATAGCAAAGGCGCCCCTGGACAGCAAAGTTAACCCTTCTTGAAATAGATGATCTGGACAGCATAGGCGGCCATGGATAAACTAGGCGCCTGAGAAAGAAAACAAGCGCCTCACCTGAGAGTACAGGCGCCCCCAGGATATCATAAGTGTCCCTTTCCATCTTCAGCTGCCCTACTGTCTATGGTTCTGCACACCTGTCTGACAGTCGCGCGCTCTGTTACAGGGCTCGAGCGCTCAATTTGAGCATGGACTGCCTTTAACCACATTTCATTAACCTATAACTGAAGGCTTAGTGCTCCATCGCTGCAACCGGGTGCCTTTTTCAGTATGTGCGCCCCGTTTCCGAGAACGCTGCCCTCACCAACCAGCAGTCCTCCCCGCTCAGCAGATGAGCGCCCCTTTCTGATAACTAGGCACTTTATTTCAGTGTTCGAGCGCCTTATTTCAGAATTCTTATTCTCCATCTATTTTGGGCTCCTCCTGGATTGCAGAGGCGCCCCCTCAAGTGCAAAGGCGCACCTGGATAGAAAAGTGCGCCCCATGTTTGCAAAGGCGCTCCAAGATAGCATATGTTCCCCTTAGATGGAAATAGGCACTCCAGGAAAATAAAATGCTCCGTTTGGGTAGCAAAGGTGCCCATTAACAGCGAAGGCAGCCCTAGATAACAAAGGTTCTCTGGACAGCATAGGTGCCCTTGGATAAACTGGTGCCCGGAAGAGAAAAATAGCGCCTCACCGGAGACAAAAAGCACCCCAGGATAACGTAGGGGCATGTATTTCAATCATGTCTGTGATTGAAAAATACACCTAGACAGCATATGCGCCCCTGGATAGAAAGACACCCCTGGGCAGTAACGGCGCCCCTGGAAAGCAATAGTGCGCCCCTGTGGAGAAAAAACCGCCTCCTGAATAACCTAGGCACCGCCCCCGAAATATCAGATGCCCGTGGATAGAACAGACTGCCTTGAATAAAACAGCGGCCCTGGATAGTAAAGGCGCCCTTTGATAGCATAAGCGTTCCTTAGCAACAATATGGGCGCTACATGAGCTCAAGGTTCACGTGCACCTAAGCCCAATAATAGAGCAATCAATCGATGCCGAAGCACTCCTTAAAGCACGGGCGCCAAATTTCCTAAGAAGTAAAGGCACCTCTGGGTAGAAAAGGCGACCCTCGACAGTGGTGTAGGTATTCCTGAGTAACAGCAGCGTCCCTTGATAAGAATAGCCCCAAGATGGCACAGGTACCCTGTTGATAGGAAAAGCGCCCCTGAATATCAGAGGCACCCTCTGAATGAGGTGCCCATGGAGAGCATAAGGGCGCCCTATGCATAGCAAATTGCCGCCCTCTGGATAGCCTAAGCGCCCCTTGCATAGAGTAGGCGCCACTGGGTAGTATAGGTTACCTTGAATAAAAATACGCCCCTCAATACCATGGTGAACCTGGATAAGAAAAAGCTCCCCTTGGGCACTGGGTATCAAAGGCACCCCCGGAACAGCAAAGATGCCCCTGGATAGCTAGGTTGCGTCCATTGGGGAGCGAAGGCGCCCCTGGGTGGCACAGAAGTCTCATCGAAGCAAAGGCCCCCCCCCAGAGAGCATAGGTGTCCCTGATGAGCACAGGTACTCATGGACAGCCCCTAAATGACGTTGCATAATGTTACGATTCCTATTATGACGTATGCTATTATATCAAAGTAAAGGTTATTCAGTGTTTAGATCAAGGTTACAGGTCAATTTTAAAGGTCACTGGCCTTGATGATCAAGGCTTGATCAAAGGTCATTGGTAAGCTTGGGCACAGCGCTAGTTATAGCGTAAATTAGGCATAATATGTTGGGTTGTGTCGTAATAGGTCAATGACCTTGAAGGACATTGACCCCAAAAATTGCAGACATTGCTTAGAGCCTTCCCTTTTGGCCTCAGCCCTGTTCTAGAGTATTCGAGCCCCGTTCCGGCCCGTTGGGGGGGTGCTTGAACACCCTCTCGAGGTCTCCCAGTGACACGACAAAACGTCGGCGCGAAGCGACACAGTACTTGTCACACCTTATCATTGATCAATTCCGCAACTTTCCCTCAAAATTTAAGGTTGCGTTATCTCAGGTCAGGTCACCAGTGCAGGTCAAGTGACCTCACCCCAAAAAATGTTAAAGTTGGCGTAAGTAAGAAAAGGGTGAATCTATCGAATTCAAACTTGCACCATATAATGGGCCCAAAAAGTACAAATACATTTATTGCGGGATTTTTCCCATCGATGGCCTAGGGACAGGTACGAATCATGACCTCTCAATTGAAAATGCATGGGGTAAAACGGAAATTTCCCGAAAATTGCTCTATGTCTGCAGACGCCGCTTGGAATACCTTCGGATTCCCCAAATCATGGTATCCTAGGCCTCTTTATCGGTTCATGTTGCAAGTTTAGACATGTTACCTCTGAGAGTTCATCTGGGGCTTCCTAAGCAGGTTTTAAGACTTGGGTTAATTGCTTTGCAGGAAATATTGATAAAACCCGTAGTTTGATACCATTTTTTATTGCTATTGTGAGTTGATTCATATGCATACTGACTATGCTAGGCTAAATGGTGACCTTAACCAAGCCTTAGGTCAGGTCATTTTTATGTTTTGACCTAGTATAGTCATATTATGCATTATTTGATGATTCGCCGTAACGAGAGGAAGCGAAATGTGCCTAAAAATGATTCTAGCTCAACTCTGGCAGATGCTAGAGTATATACACAGAGACATGTTGTAAGCTTTGTCTCGGGGAGGGGCCCCAGCGCTGATCGCGGGAAAAATCCCCAATGGCCCCCAGGGGCCCTCAGGGAGTCAGGAAATCTGGCGTGGGTGGAATCCGGTAGGAGGGATTTTGGGTCTCCAAAATCAGCTGAGGGGTCCGTGCCAGTTAAGGGGGCCCCAGATAAGGGCCCCCGACGAGCTCATTTGACCTCAGCGCCAACACAGGATTCTCAAGGCCAGCGTGGGGTGCCTACCTATTTAAACGGTTTCTAAATAAGCTCAGGAACCCAAAAATAACCCAGGGGTCCAATTTTCAACTCATGGGGCCCAGACACTCTGAGGGGAACCTGCAGAAGCTCAGAAGGCCCATAAAACTAATAGGGCCAGACTAGCTGGGTGCCTCGACGAACTAGTGCCCAGATACGCACAACGGGCCCCAAACAAGCTGAAGGGATCTATATCAGTTAAACGAAAACAATACCAACCCAGGGGACCCTGACCAGCTTTAGGGACACTAATCCAGCTTGGAGCTCAGAGCTCAGAGCTCCAGCTTTTAGCTCAGAGGGCCCAGGACCGATTGAGGGGGCCCTATATCAATAAAAGGGCCCAAAAAGCTTAATAGGCTTCAGCGGCGACATATAGGTTTCAAGTTCAGTGTGAGAGCCTGGTTAACTAAAGCGGTCCCAGATCAGCTGAGGGGACTCGATATAAACTCAGGGAAGTCACCAAAAACTCAGGGGCCCAGGCCCGCAGAGGTTCTGCGGCCTATGAGGCTCAGGTTAGCGTCAATCGGGTATTTCAGTATGGAGCCGTTAGGCAGGACAACTGTGATAAGTGGAGGTGGTGGATACGACACCTCAGTTTTTACCATGACCAAATATAACTGTATTATTTGCTCATCGTGCTTCAGTTAGTGTCAGTGGGTGCTTTCAGCATTTTCTACCATGGTACCAGTCGTTAGCTGGCCCGAAATATGCTTGATGGTAAACGTGAACATGTCCTCACTGATAGGAAGCTTTCATGAAAATAAGCATTTACAAATCCTTTTTTAAACGCTTTCTTCATTGACACTGGCCGCCTTTTGGGTGTTAAATTGGCCAGTGGTGGATCCAAGGGGGGAAAGGCATACCCCAAAGAAAAAGCTCGAGGCAAAACTGCGTTTTCGCCCCCCAAAGCGATCGACCTCCTTTCTTTCCCTACTCCTTCTTAGTTTATAAGCAAGATTTTGGTGTTCCAACTCTCAACTTCCAGCAGAACATAAGTTGATAAGATGTTCCCTGGCCTGTCCCCTCGAATCCGGAAATGTAAAAAAACACTGAAGATTATATATTCAGGCACAGCCCTTCATCAGAATCATGGAGTAAATATCAATAATTATCAGTTATAGTATAGCCAGACCTCCATAGTATAGCAAGTCATAGTATAGCCAGCCTTGGATAGGAAGAAGTATCTTGAGGACATATTTTTCACCCCATGAAGTTATTTTGGCTTTTCGCCTGAAATACCCGAAATTCTACAGGCAAGTGATATTGGTAGCGCAGCTTATTACTGCGTGACGTTTTTTTTTTTGCTTTTCGACTTTGGTTTGCTCCTCCCAAACCGACCGGCTAGATCCGCCACCGAAATTGGCGCCCCTCAGGTTCGGCGCCCCCCAGGTTCGGCGCCCTCCGAGCCTGGGCCCCCCTTAACGAAATCCTAGATCCGTCACTGCGGTAGCGGGTGTAACACATAAAAGCATTCATGTGCGTCGAAAAAGAGAGGGTCAGGGGGACTGGTCAACTATTTTCCATTCAAAAATTCCTAATTTCTGCCAAAGTTGAGAGGGGTAAGAACAATTTATAACCATTAGGTATGAGAGAACGGAAGTAAGTAGTCTAAATCGAACGAGCTTTTGGCGCTAGATTTGAAAGTTCCTTCTCAGCAGAAGGTTGAAAATTGACTCGTTTCCTCATATATTTTTTTCGATGGTGATGCTTATCAAGACATTGGCAAACCATTATATTTGCTTTCTTACGCGTCAGTTTGCATATATATATATATATATATATATATATATATATATATATATATATAATTTAAGGTAAAGGCCGAGCTGGTATTGTTTAGAACTGGTTTAATTTCATGTATATAAAGTGATTCTAAAACTCTGAGGTCAATGTCGTTTGGGGATTCATGGTCCCATTCAGCCTTGCAATCCGGAAAAAGTAATCTTCAACCTTTCGTCAAGGCCTCTACCAAAAAGGATTAAAACTCTGCTTGCATTTGGGTTGTATTTTAAACTACCTGTTTGGAATTTGAAGTTGCACTATTACTTCCTTTGCTTCGAAAAGGTAGTACAGGCACCCATGAATCTTCCTCTTCCGCCTAGATTTACCTTCCAGGATGTAAAACAGAAGATTCGAACATTATGCTATAAGAATTTCCATGGATATAGATCTTCAAAGGTGTTTTCATCCGTATTCTCGAAGACTGATGTTAAGCTTCTCAAGGATTTCGCCGCAGATAGCTCACTTGTTGTAACAAAGCCAGACAAAGACAGGGGTGTGGTGATTTTAGATAGGGAAGACTATGTTAAAAAATGTCTAATGTACTCTCTGATCAATCCAAGTTTTGTGTCGTCAATGAACCTATTAGAAAAGTACTGCGCCAGGTTGAAGATAAAGTAAATAGAATCTTAACCAGGTTAAAAAATCTTCATTTCTGATGAAACTTAGAAAAGCTTACATGTGTCAGGCTCCACTCCCGGCATTCTGTATGGCTTCCCCAAGATCCATAAGCCAAGTGTTCCGTTGCGCCCTATTTTTTCAGCCTGTGGAACTCCCGTATATAAACTTGCTAAGTACCTAGTCCCTATATTGGCTCCAATAACTAAATGAATTCTCCATAAAGAACAGTTACCAGTTTGTTCAAGACCTACCTAACATAGAACTCAGGCCTGGTATGGTACTTGCTAGCTTCGATGTTGAAAACTTGTTCACCAATATACCTGTCAATGAAACTATAGATATAGCTGCTAATTCTTTGTTCAAAAACTGTTCTCAAGTGTCCGGTATACCAAAAAAAACTCTTCCACTCAATCTTAGAAATGGTTGTCAGGAACTCCTATTTTCTCTTCAACGGACAACTATTCAAGCAAAAGGATGGTGTAGGGATGGGACTACCCCTAGGTCCGTCCTTCGCAAATGTATTCTTGTGTCATCATGAAACACGTTGGCTTGAAAACTGTCCCTTGGGATTCCGTCCAAAATATTATAGGAGATATGTAGGTGATATATTTGTTATATTTGAGAAAGAGACCCACGCTAATAAATTCCTAGACTATCTAGATAGTCAACATCCGAATATGAAGTTCAGTAAAGAAGTCGAAAAAGATGGGTGTATCCCCTTTCTTGACATCCGAATTGAAAGAAAAGGTACGAATCTCGAGACCTCTGTCCTTAGAAAGCCGAGTTTTACTGGGTTGGGAACCAGTTTCTTTAGTTTTATTCCCTCGGTGATAAAAAGTCCATCATTAAGTCTGCCATCTTCCGTGCCTTCATGCTCAGCTCTAGCTTCAAGAGCTTTGATTGCGAACTTAATTTTCAAAAAAAAGTTGTTCTCCAGTAATGGCTTCCCCTCTTCACATGATAAATATGGCCATAAAGAGTTTCCTTGACAAACGGTACTCCAACCATCCTCAAAATTTAAGAGTTCCAAAACAAATCCGGATTCTTCGGCAATCAGAGACCACTCTTTTGAGTGTAATACACCCATAACATTAGATCAATTCAGGATAATAAATAGAAGCTCATCTAACATTGACCTCAGAATTTCAGAATCACTTTATACACATGATTTTAAACCAGTTCTAAACAATACTAGCTCGGCCTTTACCTTAAACATTGTAGAATAGTTTATATATATATATATATATATATATATATATATATATATATATATGTTTTATTGAAAATAACAGCTTCCTTGGCATTGATAAGCTTTTTTGTGAGTAGTTTCGAGCTTCTCAGGCTTCGTTGAACTTCGTTGTATTTATGGAGAGTCGATTTATGGAGTTTTGTGTATTTATGGAGTTTTGATAACGTCACCAACAAAATGTTAAATAACTACATGAACAACCAGTCTACACAGAAAACGCAGGAAACCATAACCGTCCACTACAAAAACACACTGACACCAGCATGGAAGGCAGGTGAAAAAGCAATCACTAGCATCGTGAAACGCAACACAACACCCACTGACCCCACCAAGAAACTTCGCCTCAACATCTACTACACCAACCCTAAAACAGCAGCCCTAGTCATGAAGAACAGCACTCACAAGCAAGCACCACTGAAGCAAACCAACGTAATATACCGTTACAGATGTACAGCCAGGGACTGCGCAACCCGCGAGGTATATTACGTTGGTTACACAACAACACACAGTCGCAGACTCACCATGCACCTTCAAGAGGGCTCACCCAAGAAGCACACGCACGAGCACCACGGCATCACCATCACCAGAGACATGCTCACAGCCAACACACAAATCATCGCACACTACAATGATTGACGTAGACTCACCACACTTGAAACAGTCATCATCAGAAACACAGCACCTATCATCAACATTCAGACCAAACAGTCCACAGCACTTCCATTGTACGACAACACATTTTAGTCCAGGACACGGGAAAAGAAGGGGGACGGGAGAGTTACTGTGTTTTATGGGAGTTATATGTCTTTTACTTAACGTGTCTTCCCAAAATAGGTGCAGTGACAATTTGTGAACATCTCTCTGTTTGAATATTTGGATGAGTCTCGAGTAACATTATTCTTAAAGTGTCTGTGTAGCGACGAAGATTGAATCTGTGCTGTGTGAATTTTATGTGTGAACTGTATTTACTAAATGTAACTTTCAACTTTCAACTATACTTCATGAAGATTCCTTAAGAAAGGTGAAACATCAAATATATATGTCATTTTGCACGACTCTCCATAAATACAACGAAGTTCAACGAAGCCTGATACGTAAGCTAAAAACTACTCACAAAAAAACTTATCAATGCCAAGGAAGCTGTTATTTTCAATAAATCATGTATTAAAGGAAACCTACTTCCTAAATATACAAATATATATATATATATATATATATATATATATATATATATATATATATATATATATATATATATATATATATATATATATATATATATATATATATATATGTATGTATATATACATTGTGTCAACGAGCTTCATGGAGTCCTTGATGGCTGGGAGCTTGAGAGGCTTGATGGCTGGGAACTACTATTGTAAAGCTTAATATAGTGCTGAAAACAGTCATATAATGTAAAAAAATGAATCCCAGAAAAATTACGCCTAGGAAAACTTTTTTGGCAGACATTTTTCACGGAGTCATGCCAGTATCAACAATATGTCGACTCCATCTCCGGGCCTAGTTTTAGCCATTAATCTCCTCACAGAACATTTATAAGCCTTTAATGTTAGGTTGCAATCCGTCTACTTACGTGCATATCCTTATTCAGTTTTGCCAAGAACACCCAGAGTATCTCTCAGACATAAATATCACCCGGAGTCAGTCTTGGACTAGACAACCGACTCCGCAGCAAACTGCATACCAACGGCTTTGTGTTTCGTATTTAGAAATCCAGCTTGACGTAGGTTTTTCTTCTCGATTGTCTTTAGAGAAAATAACATTTTAAAATCAGATTTGAGTTAACTGTGTTGTCTGCGCTACAGAATCTAGCGGTTTTTGTACTGGTAAACTGACACATGCAAATAATTTGACCACCAAAGGGCTCAAAAATGGTGCTCAGTGTTCATATCTCATTCCATCACCGAAATAAAAAACGGGTATTTTCCTTTTTCCTTGCAGTCATCTTTAAGACGAGCAGCCAACCGTCCCTGCCCATCCCTTCTGGTAAACTTCAGCGGACTCACCTTCTTCAGCGTCAGCCGAGAACTGACACTGGGCCAGCAGCCCCAGCACCAGCAGTAGATGCACCACCAGCATCCCTCCAGCAGCAGCCTCGGCGTTAGGACGTTACACCGGCATCCCTCCTGCGACAACCGTGGCGGCGGGGCGTCACAACGACATATCTTCTGCGACAATTACGGCGGCGGGGTGTTACACCAGCATCCTTCTTGCGACAGCCAGAATCTTAAAAATCCAATTTTAAAGCTTGAAATGGCGTTAAAAGTATAAATCCGTCAGCTAATTCGATTCACCTAACATATTGATGTCCTTAGCTGTAATCTTGGAGTAATGGTTCCCGAGTTATAAGATGTTTCCCAAATTAACCCAGATTCAGTGACGGATCCAAGGGGGCCCAGGGGGCCCGGCCCCCCTTAGCTCCGAAGCGCCTCAGTATAGCTTAGCTCATATCGGGCGCCGAAGGCGCCCGATATGAGCGGCGCGCCTGTACCCATTTCGTGCGCCAAGGTGGTAGATACCACTTATTCCGCTTGAATTAACACATAGTCCTTAAAACCATGGCAAAGCGCCTCTGCCCAAACACTAGACGCCTTTACTGGTCTTTTGCGCCCCAGTAAAATGTTGAAGATGAAATTTAGAAAGCTAACAAAAGCGCCCCGGCAAAGAAAAGGCGCCACTAGATAGCAGGATTGCGCTATGGGGAACTAATGCACCCCTGAGAAGCCTAGGCGCCCCCTGGATGAAGCGCCCTGGTAGCCTAGGCGCCCCCTGGATGAAGCGCCCTACGGATACCATATGCGCCCTTGGCTAGGAAAGGCGCCCCTGGGCAGCAAAGGCAAATCTTGGTAACATAGGTGCCCTGGACAGCATAAGCGCCCCTTAGATAGAAATAGGCGCTTTAGGAAAATAAAATGCTCACCTTGGGTAGAAAAAGGCGCCCTTTGATAGCCTAGGCGCCCACTGGAAAAGCGCCCTACGGATGCCATATGCACCCTTGAATAGCAAAGGCGCCCCTGGACAGCAAAGAAAACCCTGGATAACACAAGTGCTGTGGACAGCAAAGGCGCCCCTGGGTAGCAAAGGCGCCCCTAGGAAGGCAAACCTTCGATAGAAAAGCCGCCTTTGGATAGCCTAGGCGCCCCCTGGATGAAGCGCCCTACGGATATCATATGCACCCTTGGCTAGGAAAGGCGCCCCTGGGCAGCAAAGGCAAATCTTGGTAACATAGGTGCCCTGGACAGCATAAGCGCCCCTTAGATGGAAGTAGGCGCTTTAGGAAAATAAATGCTCACCTTGGGTAGAAAAAGCGCCCTTTGATAGCCTAGGCGCCCACTGGAAAAAGTGCCCTACGGATGTCATATGCACCCTTGGATAGAAAAGGCGCCCCTGGACAGCAAAGACAACCCTGGATAACACAAGTGCTGTGGACAGCAAAGGCGCCCCTGGGTAGCAAAGGCGCCCCTAGGAAGGCAAACCTTCGATAGAAAAGCCGCCTTTGGATAGCCTAGGCGCCCCCTGGATGAAGCGCCCTACGGATATCATATGCGCCCTTGGCTAGGAAAGGCGCCCCTGGGCAGCAAAGGCAAATCTTGGTAACATAGGTGCCCTGGACAGCATAAGCGCCCCTTAGATGGAAGTAGGCGCTTTAGGAAAATAAATGCTCACCTTGGGTAGAAAAACGCGCCCTTTGATAGCCTAGGCGCCCACTGGAAAAAGTGCCCTACGGATGTCATATGCACCCTTGGATAGCAAAGGCGCCCCTGGACAGCAAAGACAACCCTGGATAACACAAGTGCTGTGGACAGCAAAGGCGCCCCTGGGTAGCAAAGGCGCCCCTAGGAAGGCACCCTTTCGATAGAAAAGCCGCCTTTGGATAGCCTAGGCGCCCCCTGGATGAAGCGCCCTACGGATATCATATGCGCCCTTGGTTAGGAAAGGCGCCCCTGGGCAGCAAAGGCAAATCTTGGTAACATAGGTGCCCTGGACAGCATAAGCGCCCCTTAGATGGAAGTAGGCGCTTTAGGAAAATAAATGCTCACCTTGGGTAGAAAAAGGCGCCCTTTGGTAGCCTAGGCGCCCACTGGAAAAAGCGCCCTACGGATGTCATATGCACCCTTGGATAGCAAAGGCGCCCCTGGACAGCAAAGACAACCCTGGATAACACAAGTGCTGTGGACAGCAAAGGCGCCCCTGGGTAGCAAAGGCGCCCCTAGGAAGGCAAACCTTCGATAGAAAAGCCGCCTTTGGATAGCCTAGGCGCCCCCTGGATGAAGCGCCCTACGGATATCAAATGCGCCCTTGGCTAGGAAAGGCGCCCCTGGGCAGCAAAGGCAAATCTTGGTAACATAGGTGCCCTGGACAGCATAAGCGCCCCTTAGATGGAAGTAGGCGCTTTAGGAAAATAAATGCTCACCTTGGGTAGAAAAAGGCGCCCTTTGATAGCCTAGGCGCCCACTGGAAAAAGCGCCCTACGGATGTCATATGCACCCTTGGATAGCAAAGGCGCCCCTGGACAGCAAAGACAACCCTGGATAACACAAGTTCTGTGGACAGAAAAGGTGCCCCTGGGTAGCAAAGGCGCCCCTAGGAAGGCACCCCTTTGATAGTAAAGGTGCCTTTGGATAGCCTAGGCGCCCCCTAGATAAACTAGGTGCCTGAGAAGGAAAATGAGCGCCCCATTGGAAAGTTCAGGCTCCCCCTGTATAACATAGATGTCCCTTATCCATCTTCAGCTACCCTGGATTGGAGCATCGCCCCTCAAGAGCAAAGGCGCCGCTGGACAAAAAGGCGTCTCCGTATATCAAGGGAACTCCTAGATAATATATGCACCTCTTACATAGAAATAGGCACTTCAGGGAAAGTGAAAGGTGGCCTTTGGTTAGGACGGCGCCCTTGGACACCCTAGGCGCCCTTTGCATAAAGCGCCCTTCATATATCATATGCGCCCTTGGATAGCAAAGGCGCCCCTGGACAGCAAAGTTAACTCTTCTTGAAATAGATGATCTGGATAGCATATGCGGCCATGGATAAACTAGGCGCCTGATAAAGAAAACAAGCGCCTCACCTGAGAGTACAGGCGCCCCCAGGATATCATAGGTGTCCCTTTCCATCTTCAGCTGCCCTACTGTCTATGGCTTGGCACACCTGTCCGACAGTCGCGCGCTCTGTTACAGGGCTCGAGCGCTCAATTTGAGCATGGACTGCCTTTAACCACATTTCATTAACCTATAACTGAAGGCTTAGTGCTCCATCGCTGCAACCGGGTGCCTTTTTCAGTATGTGCGCCCCACTTCCGAGAACGCTGCCCTCAGCAACCAGCAGTCCTCCCCGCTCAGCAGATGAGCGCCTCTTTTTTGATAACTAGGCAATTTATTTCAGTGTTCGAGCGCCTTATTTCAGAATTTTTATTCTCCATCTATTTTGGGCTCCTCCTGGATTGCAGAGGCGCCCCCTCAAGTGTAAAGGCGCCCCTGGATAGAAAAGTGCGCCTCATGTTTGCAAAGGCGCTCCAAGATAGCATATGCGCCCCTTAGATGGAAATAAGCACTCCAGGAAAGTAAAATGCTCCCTTTGGGTAGCAAAGGTGCCCCTTAACAGCGAAGGCAGCCCTAGATAACAAAGGTTCTCTGGACAGCATAGGTGCCCTTGAATAAACTGGTGCCCGGAAGAGAAAAATAGCGCCTCACCGGAGACAAAAAGCACCCCAGGATAACGTAGGGGCATGTATTTCAATCATGTCTGTGATTGAAAAATACACCTAGACAGCATATGCGCCCCTGGATAGAAAGACACCCCTGGGCAGTAACGGCGCCCCTGGAAAGCAATAGTACGCCCCTTTGGAGAAAAAAGCCCCCTCCTGAATAACCTAGGCACCGCCCCCGAAATATCAGATGCCCGTGGATAGAACAGATTGCCTTGAATAAAACAGAGGCCCTCGATAGTAAAGGCGCCCTTTGATAGCATAAGCGTTCTTTAGCAACAATATGGGCGCTACATGAGCTCAAGGTTCACGCGCACCTAAGCCCAATAATAGAGCAATCAATCGATGCCAAAGCACTCCTTAAAGCACGGACTCCAAACTTCCTAAGAAGTAAAGGCGCCTCTGGGTAGCAAAGGCGACCCTCGACAGTGGTGTAGGTATTCCTGAATAACAGCAGCGTCCCTTGATAAGAATAGTCCCAAGATGGCACAGGTACCCTGCTGATAGGAAAAGCGCCCCTGAATATCAGAGACACCCTCTGAATGAGGTGCCCAAGTTGAGCATAAGGGCGCCCTATGTATAGCAAATTGCCGCCCCCTGGATAGCCTAAGCGCCCTTTGCATAGGGTAGGCGCCACTGGGTAGTATAGGTTACCTTGAATAAAAATACGCCCCTCAATACCAAGGTGAACCTGGATAAGAAAAAGCTCCCCTTGGGCACTGGGTATCAAAGGCACCCCCGGAACAGCAAAGATGCCCCTGGATAGCTAGGTTGCGTCCATTGGGAAGCGAAGGCGCCCCTGGGTGGCACAGGTGCCCCATCGAAGCAAAGGCCCCTCCAGAGAGCATAGGTGTCCCTGATGAGCACAGGTACTCCTGGACAGCCGCTAAATGACGTTGCATAATGTTACGACACCTATTATAGTGTATGCTATTACATCAAAGTAAAGGTTATTCAGTGTTTAGATCAAGGTCACAGGTCAATTTTAAAGGTGACTGGCCTTGATGATCAAGGCTTGATCAAAGGTCATTGGTAAGCTTGGGCACAGCGCTAGTTATAGCGTAAATTAGGCATAATATGTTAGGTTGTGCCGTAATAGGTCAATGACCTTGAAGGACCTTGACCCCAAAATTTCAAACATTGTTTAGAGCCTTCCCTTTTGGCCTCAGCCCTGTTCTAGAGTATTCGCGCCCCGTTCCGGCCCGTTGGGGGTGCTTGAACACCCCCTCGAGGTCTCCCAGTGGCACGAAAAAACGTCGGCGCGAAGCGACACAGTACTTGTCACACCTTATCATTGATCAATTCCGCAACTTTCCCTCAAAATTTAAGGTTGCGTCATCTCAGGTCAGGTCACCAGTGCAGGTCAAGTGGCCTCACCCCAAAAATGTTTAAGTTGGCGTAAGTAAGAAAAAGGTGAATCTATCGAATTCAAACTTGTGCCATATAATGGGCCCAAAAAGTACTAATACATTTATTCCGGGATTTTTCCCATCGATGACCTAGGGACAGGTACGAATCACCTCCATTGAAAATGCATGGGGTAAAACGGAAATTTGCCGAAAAATTGCTCTATGTCTGCAGACGCCGCTTGAAATACCTTCGGATTCCCCAAATCATAGTATCCTAGGCCTCTTTATCGGTTCATGTTGCAAGTTTAGACATGTTACATCTGAGAGTTCATCTGGGGCTTCCTAAGCAGGTTTTAAGACTTGGGTCAATTGCTTTGCAGGAAATATTGATAAAACCCGTATTTTGATACCATTTTTTATTGTTATTGTGAGTTGATTGATATGCATACTGACTATGCTAGGCTATATGGTGACCTTGACCTAGCCTTAGGTCAGGTCAGTTTTATGTTTTGACCTAGTATAGTCATATTATACACTATTTGATGATTCGCCGTAACGAGAGGAAGCGAATTGTGCCTAAAAATGATTCTAGCTCAACTCTGACAGACGCTAGAGTATAGAGACAGAGACATGTTGTAAGCTTTGTCTCGGGGGAGGGGACCCCAGCGCTGATCGCGGGAAAAATCCCCAATGGCCCCCAGGGGCCCTCAGGGAGTCAGGAAATCTGGCGTGGGTGGAATCCGGTAGGAGGGATTTTGGGTCTCCAAAATCAGCTGAGGGGCCCGTTTCAGTTCAGGGGGCCCAGATAAGGGCCTCCGACGAGCTCATTTGACCTCAGTGCCAACACAGGATTCTCAAGACCAGCGTTGGGCGCCTACCTATTTAAACGGTTTCTAAATAAGCTCAGGGACCCAAAACTAACCCAGGGGTCCAATTTTCAATTCATGGGGCCCAGACACTCTGAGGGGACCCTGCAGCAGCTCAGAAGGCCCATAAAACTAATAGGGCGAGACTAGCTGGGTGCCTCGACGAACTAGTGCCCAGATGCACACAACGGGCCCCAAACAAGCTGAAGGGATCTATATCAGTTAAACGAAAACGGTACCAACCCAGGGGACCCTGGCCAGCTTAAGGGACACTAATCCAGCTTGGGGCTCAGAGCTCAGAGCTCCAGCTTTTAGCTCAGAGGGCCCAGGACCTGTTGAGGGGCCCTATATCAATAAAAGGGCCCCGAAAAGCTTAATAGGCCTCAGCGGCGACATATAGGTTTCAAGGTCAGTGTGAGGGCCTGGTTAACTAAATCGGTCCCAGATCAGCTGAGGGGACTCGATATAAACTCAGGGAAGTCACCAAAAACTCAGGGGCCCAGGCCCGCAGAGGTTCTGCGGCCTATGAGGCTCAGGTTAGCGTCAATCGGGTATTTCACTATGGAGCCGTTAGCCAGGACAACTGTGATAAGTGGAGGTGGTGGATACGACACCTCAGTTTTCGCCATGACCGAAGATAACTGTATTATTTGCTCATCGTGCTTCAGTTAGTGTCAGTGGGTGCTTTCAGCATTTTCTACCAAGGTGCCAGTCGTTAGCTGGCCCGAAATAGGCTTGATGGTAAACGTGAACATGTCCTCACTAAGAGGAAGCTTTCATGAAAATAAGCATTTACAAATCCTTTTTTAAACGCGTTTTACATTGACACTGGCCGCCTTTTGGGTGGTACATTGGCCAGTGGCGGATCTAGGGGGGCAAAAAGGCATTCCCCCAAACGGAA
Organism: Lepas anatifera; assembly: GCA_034440635.1. Taxonomy (NCBI): domain Eukaryota; kingdom Metazoa; phylum Arthropoda; class Thecostraca; family Lepadidae; genus Lepas; species Lepas anatifera. Next base: position 69,950 of record JAOTON010000855.1, on the reverse strand, counting down.
AAGCTCGGGGCAACACTATGTTTTTGACCCCCAAAGCGATCGACCTCCTTTTTTCCCCTACTCCTTTTTAGTTTATAAGCAAGATTTTGGAGTTTCAACTCTCAACTTCAAACAGAACATAAGTTGATAAGATGTTCCCTGGCCTGTCCCCTCGAATCCGGAAATGTAAGAGACACTGAAGATTATAAATTCGGGCACAGCCCTTCATCAGAATCATGGAGTAAATATCAATAATTCTCAGTTATAATATAGCCAGTCATTGTATAGCCAGCCTTGGATAGGAAGAAGTATCTCGAGCCCATAGTTTTCACCAAGTGACGTTTTTTTAGCTTTTCGCCTCAAATACCCAAAATTCTACCGGGAAGTGATATTGGTAGCGCAGCTTTTTACTGCGTGACGTTTTTTTTTTTTTTTTGCTTTTCGACTTTGGTTTGCCCCTCCCAAACCGACCGGCTGGATCCGTCACTGAAATTGGCGCCCCTCAGGTTCGGCGCCCCCAGGTTCGGCGCCCTCCGAGCCTGGGCCCCCCTTAACGAAATCCTAGATCCGTCACTGCCCAGATTTGAGTCATTTTGGCCCCTGTGACGTCAGAGCCCAACAAATGTGGGCTCAAACTAGATAGGCACAAGAGTAGAAAGCAGTAGGGTGAAATCAGCGCCGTTCCGATTTTTTACGTATCATCAGATTCCCAGATCGTAGGGGAGGGGGTCAGAAATGACCCCCAGACAGCCGTGTATGTCAAATGAGTCTAGGCGGTGGCAGGTTAAAAGTGGGTAGTTTCGGGCAAGTGGAAGCTAACAATTCACCGCAGTCCCCTCAATTTTGGCCAATAGTGCAGCGGTTGATCTGAATGCGCATCGTGCTGTCCCACTTTATAGGTATGCACATTAGAAGCGCATCCAGGATTTCTTCTAAAGGGAGATGGATTTAAGTATCGGGGACCCCGTTTGCAATGGCCCTTTTGGGGCCTGGTGGCTAAGGCCCCCATTTTTATTTGTTTTACGTGAAATATTTACAAACTGAATAGTTTTTAAGTTGCCTATTCTTAACGTGATTATTAACTTAGATCTTGTCAGCGATCGGTCCCAGTTATAAGAGGTACTGATTAGGTAAACTCATAGGCACCATAAAAAATAAGGCAGCTTAACTCGTAACAGACCAGTGACACGCCAGTTATTTATGGGGAGGGAGGGGGTAACATGCACGAAAATCGTGAACGAAAGACGAATACTTCTTCAAAGAAAGTTGGAGAAAATTGGTTTGGGAGGCCATGCTATTTTTTGCACTATTGTCTCTGGATTCACCAGTGCAATAGAATGCTAATATACTTAGTGGCACACCTTTTTACTGATGGCCCATTCCTCGTTAGCTCTCTTTTATGAGGCGAGCCCCATGAAAGGGAGCTTTCGTTCCTGCCACCATCATAATATATGAATATACGGCCAATAGGCTAAATCTGCTTTTCCTGTTGCCGCTTGAAATATCTTAGGGGGCAATGTCACTTAAAAAAAACATTTTTCCTGGTGACCTGACCTGATATGAGCCAAACATTCTGAAAAGTTGGCGAGGCGATCAAGGATAGGGCGCGTCAGGTACGGCAGCTCTATGCGCCTCCGTTTTCTGGTGCCGTCAAAAAACCCGAGTGCGAGTGTTCAAATAATTCGGCCCCCCCTCACTAGGGCGAGGGTTAAGCCTAACTAATTGAAAAGCACAGTTTCTTGTGGGGAAGAGCAGCTGTGCTCTATAAAGGCCGTTCTATCCCCCCAAAAAGGTTCACTACTTACTGAAAAAGATACAGCAGTACCTGAAAAAGAGTAGAAAAATGTCCTGTTGGATTTAAAAGGTGATCTTTGACAACCTTTTCATTCTCTGTCCTCAGTGATCATTTGAGGAAAATCTGTTGATCTTTGGTCGAGCCAGATTTCATATTTTTAGTCATTTAGGTACCTACTCGTTACATGAAAAAATGCTGCACAGTAAGAGGTTATCTAAAACTGCACTGATATCTCCCCTAATAAGCTGGAACTTTACAGTTCTATGTATAAGGCAGCTATGAGCTAAAATCAAAACACAACTCGGTTATGAGACCATGCAGGGACTAATAGAGACGCCTTTGGCAAAACAAAATTCAATCCGGACCATTTAGAGGGGTGTTAGATCGAAATAAATCACGAAAACATTTTTTTAGAAGGATTAAGCAGGACAGGTCTTTACTTTCATATTCTATTCAAATTTCCAAATTTTGACACCTTGAAACAGTGTTTGATTTCCAAAAGGTAGGGTGTAATGTCAGGTGGGGAGTGAAACTCCATTTCACTTTGCGATCCTTCCTCTGCCAGTTTGTTCTGCTATAAGGGCATGCTCAGTGCGGGACGTAAAACTATACCAAATTAACAAACCAGGTTACAAATCCGGATTTTTAACCAGGGCTCGGGTCTGGACCTCAGTCAGTCTGCTTGTGCCTAGCACTCTGCGTTTTCCAAAAACCGTTGCCGTCTTACCTGTCCTTCAGGATGCTGGATGATCGCCACCCCGAACACAGCACCCGCCGCCGCTGCCGCCCCCTCCAACTCCCCTCCGCATACTGCCGTCGCCGGTGGCCAGGCCACGCCCCCGCCCGCAGGCTCCGCCCCTCCCGCCGCGCCCGTGCCTCATTGGCTACAGCCGGAGCCGAGTGGGCCGCGTCGGACCCGTCGGTTTCGACGGCGGGGGCTGACGTCACAGCACTGACGCGTGACGAGAGCACTGCTCTCCGCCTCTGACCCCCAAACGAAACCAGTCTCCAACCAGACTCGTCGATCCCCGCACGGGCATAGACAGAGGTCCATTTTAGTAGGGACACGTAGCTCCACAGGGACCGTGCGACACGACTGCCCCCAACGAATGCCCTTAGTGACCTCGATGGGTCTGGAATGGATATCATAGCCACCCAATAGCTACTGTAAGCTACACTGGAATGGATATGCAGGTTTCTATTAGAACGGTTGGAAGCAGACGTCGGGACAGCCCCTTGTTGGCAGCACGTTGGAATCTGCTTTATAAATGTATTCATCAAGAGCAGTTAATCATGTGGGGTTAATGTCCAGCTTAGATTGCAAAAAAAAACAGCTTAAGCTTCTCCACGGAGCTAATTTTCCTTGACTTCGGACAGACCTGATTACCACTGGCTGCGATTGCTTTTAATGTACCTTCAACATTGTCTTAATAATTTTTGCAACGTGGACTGACAAAATGATGCTAATCATATTTTATATTGAAATCCACACCGCGTAGTCCACAAGTTTGCGGAGTGTCGTGGTGGGTTTCTGCTTAGTGGAGAGGAACGGTGCCCCGACAAGCGTAACATTTGGAGGGAGGAGGAGCGGGGCGTTTGTAACATAAAACTAGTAGTTAACCTTCCAAGAGAGCGCCTCTAAAGTGAAGGAGAGTGGAACCGGAACTGGGACATGGACACTTGGATGGATTTACCTGGAGGGCAAAGTGCCAAAAGCTGTCCGGCGTGTTGTAAAAGGTTGTTGCACAGAAATGAAATCCCTGAATATTCAGGATCATGACCTTGGGTGGACAATCGATACAGCGCCTACTCGTTGTCCGCAGGAGGTGCATTTGTCAAAGGATGCACGCGCAAAATCGGCCCTTGCCTCTTGGATTTAAACGGCTTATAACTAAGCTAAAAAGACTGTTGGTGGCAAAGAATATAATTTAATTTTCAAGCTCAAACTACACGGCTCCTACACATATCGGTTTCTGTATTCTGGTTTGGTCCTATCACGTCATTTTTGGCACGTGCAGCTCTGCGAAAGGGGTGTACGTCAACACCCCTTCTGGCTCAAAACCTGTATCTCTGTATGGGTTAAACGAACAGCCGTGAAACTTTGCACACATGTCGCTTAACATGTTCAGTATAATTGCTCCAAAAATTGTTTAGACACCTAGAAGAGTTATTGAGATATGACGTCATGTTTGAGCACGTGCAAATGCACTGTTTTCACGCCAATTGGGGAACTTTGTCCGGAATGTTGGCTTCTTGCTTCAGTGCTGGTAACAACTGATTGGATAAGCAAATAGTTTCAAATGGTATCTTCCTGATTCAAATCAACCATTGTTCTCCATACTATATACGAAATTGCGCAATGGGTATTCTGCCCAATACTCCAGCACGTGCAACATCGCCTGAGGGACATCGTTACACCCCTTTCAGTTAAACTCAAGTAGATTAAACTCAGTTCAGTTAACAAACACTAAATTTTGCAGATGTAATGCTGCACATGTTTGATATATTAACACAAAGTTTTGTGAGACTATAATGACTATTGCAAAAGTCATGGCCATTCATCAAAACACATGTATATGCTTGGTCCTATGCAAAATGTAGCGCACTGCAGTACCCTTATTGGCAGTGATGCTTGGGAGTAATTTTGTCCGCCTGTCAGAGCCGCATGACGAAATCCATGGAGCGAAGCGCATTGAGATTTCTCAAGCGGCTCTATTCTGGCCGCTCAGACGGGTCTCGTCGTGGTCAGAGCCGCATGACGAAATCCATGGAGCGAAGCGCATTGAGATTTCTCAAGCGGCTCTATTCTGGCCGCTCAGACGGGTCTCGTCGTGGTCAGAGCCGCATGACGAAATCCATGGAGCGAAGCGCATTGAGATTTCTCAAGCGTCTCTATTCTGGCCGCTCAGACGGGTCTCGTCGTGGTTCTGACAGTTTTTCCGGTCTCGTCGTGGTTGTCAGAAGCCGGTGACGAACGAAGTAAGAAACGGCTTCTATTCTGACAGTTTTTCCGGTCTCGTCGTGTCTGTCAGAAGCCGGTGACGAACGAAGTAAGAAACGGCTTCTATTCTGACAGTTTTTCCGGTCTCGTCGTCGTTGTCAGAGCCGCATGACGAAATCCATGGAGCGAAGCGCATTGAGATTTCTCAAGCGGCTCTATTCTGGCCGCTCAGACGGGTCTCGTCGTGGTCTGTTGTTGTCAGAGCCGCATGACGAAATCCATGGAGCGAAGCGCATTGAGATTTCTCAAGCGGCTCTATTCTGGCCGCTCAGACGGGTCTCGTCGTGGTCTGTTGTTGTTGTTGTTGTTGTTGTTGGCGTCTGTCAGTCCTGAGAATTGATGTCAGAGCTCTGGAATTTTGTAGGGTGATAGCCCTTCTGCTCCAGACACCCAAACTGAAGCCCCGAGTCGAAATCCAAAATAGTTTTTGAGAAATTTTGGCTCAAACTTTTTCTGTTTTATATTTTTCTAATTTTTACTTCTTAAGCTACGAACTTGAAATTTATGTCCTTTTCAAAGGATAACAAGGGCCAGATAGGGGAAAAATTGAGCTGATCCGACAATATTTATTGCGTGAAAACGCGGCATTTCTCACGCGAGCAAAAAACCTGCTAAAAGTTGATGGCCGACTTGTGCGCTCGAAATGTCAGAAGACAGGCCTCAGTTAGCTGAAAGACAGTTACATAGGGGTAGCTAGGAAAATTTTGTAGTGCTTAGGCATAGTTTTGAGTGCAAAACGCAAAATTTTGACCTACTTTTACAGTTCTTCCGGAAGACTGAATTTTGGTTCATTTCATTTCAACGTTAATATCTCACAATCTAATTGACCGATTTAAGTTTTCATTTCAAATAATGAAAGAACATTGCTTCCGCCTGATAATATTTAGAGATGGAAATTTTGAATGTGAAATTCTTTGTTTTATAGGCATAAATAGAAATGGAGTCAAAAACTTTTTATTTGCATCTTCCTGGTTCCAAGCTCATGTCACTCACAAACTCAGAACTGACATGGCTGAATAGGGAAGTTACGTGCGATCATTTCGCTCACTTATACTACCCACCTATCTCTAATGGCTTTCGAGTAATTAGTCCAAAATGTATTACAAGATGCTAAATTTCTCGGACCACCTTTGCTTCTCACCATGGTTTCAAGTCCTTAAAATAGATTGAAGTGGAAGAAATTTGGCATGAAGCTAGCTTAGTATCTTAGCTCGACGATACAAGTAATTTCAGCCCAAAAGAATGCTTGGTTCGTCTTCTAGAAGCACCTTTATATCGTGCCTTTTCGGGACAAGCACAGCACCCAGCGCCAGCGGCCCGGCATATTCGGCGGAGTTGTACCAGCCAGTGACCTCCTGACGGGTCACAGCTGTTCAGCTAGTGGGAGTGTGGGTAGTGTGGCACGGTGGTCTAGTGGTTAGAGGCGCCGTCTATTGATCAGGTAGGTCAGGTTCGAATCCGGGGATGGCCACGTACTCTTTATTGGTTATTTCAAAGAAAAGAATGATAAAACGGACTTACAGGCTTATGCAGAGATACATTAAGAACGAAATATGGTTTGCTTCCGGCACATTGTCATGCGGCTCTCCTGCGCCGGTGGGGCGTTAGCCCAGGCCGCAGGCCGAGGTTGTTGTTGGCGTCTGTCAGTCCTGAGAATTGATGTCAGAGCTCTGGAATTTTGTAGGGTGATAGCCCTTCTGCTCCAGACACCCAAACTGAAGCCCCGAGTTGAAATCCAAAATAGTTTTTGAGAAATTTTGGCTCAAACTTTTTCTGTTTTATATTTTTCTAATTTTTACTTCTTAAGTTACGAACTTGAAATTTATGTCCTTTTCAATGGATAACAAGGGCCAGCTAGGGGGAAAAATTGAGCTGATCCAACAATATTTATTGCGCGAAAACGCGGCATTTCTCACGCGCGCAAAAAACATGCTAAAAGTTGATGGCCGACTTGTGCGCTCGAAATGTCAGAAGGCAGGCCTCAGTTAGCTGAAAGGCAGTTACCTAGGGGTAGCTAGGCAAATTTTGTAGTGCTTAGGCATAGTTTTGAGTGCAAAACGTAAAATTTTGACCTACTTTTTACAGTTCTTCCGGAAGACTGAATTTTGGTTCATTTCATTTCAACGTTAATATCTCACAATCTAATTGACCGATTTGAGTTTCCATTTCAAATAATGAAAGAACATTGCTTCCGCCTGATAATATTTGGAGATGGAAATTGTGAATGTGAAATTCTTTGTTTTATAGGCATAAATAGAAATTGAGTCAAAAAACTTTTTATTTGCATCTTCCTGGCTCCAAGCTCATGTCACTCACAAACTCAGAACTGACATGGCTGAATAGGAAAGTTACTTGCGGTCATTTCGCTCACTTATACTACCCACCTATCTCTAATGGCTTTCGAGTAATTAGTCCAAAATGTATTACAAGATGCTAAATTTCTCGGACCACCTTTGCTTCTCACCATGGTTTCAAGTCCTTAAAATGGATGGAAGTGGAAGAAATTTGGCATGAAGCTAGCTTAAGATCCTAGCTCGACGATACAAGTAATTTCAGCCCAAAAGAATGCTTGGTTCGTCTTCTAGAAGCACCTTTATATCGTGCCTTTTCGGGACAAGCACAGCACCCGGCGCCAGCGGCCCGGCATATTCGGCGGAGTTGTACCAGCCAGTGACCTCCTGACGGGTCACAGCTGTTCAGCTAGTGGGAGGGTGAGTGGTGTGGCACGGTGGTCTAGTGGTTAGAGGCCCTGGCTCTTGATCAGGTAGGTCCGGTTCGAATCCGGGGGTGACCACGTACTCTTTATTGGTTATTTCAAAGAAAAGAATGATAAAACTGACTTGCAGGCGTATGAAGAGATACATTAAGAACGAAATATGGTTTGCTTTCGGCACATTGTCATGCGGCTCTCCTGCGCCGGTGGGGCGTTAGCCCAGGCCGCAGGCCGAGGTTGTTGTTGTTGGCGTCTGTCAGTCCTGAGAATTGATGTCAGAGCTCTGGAATTTTGTAGGGTGATAGCCCTTCTGCTCCAGACACCCAAACTGAAGCCCCGAGTCGAAATCCAAAATAGTTTTTGAGAAATTTTGGCTCAAACTTTTTCTGTTTTATATTTTTCTAATTTTTACTTCTTAAGTTACGAACTTGAAATTTATGTCCTTTTCAATGGATAACAAGGGCCAGCTAGGGGAAAAAAATTGAGCTGATCCAACAATATTTATTGCGCGAAAACGCGGCATTTCTCACGCGCGCAAAAAACCTGCTAAAAGTTGATGGCCGACTTGTGCGCTCGAAATGTCAGAAGGCAGGCCTCAGTTAGCTGAAAGGCAGTTACCTAGGGGTAGCTAGGCAAATTTTGTAGTGCTTAGGCATAGTTTTGAGTGCAAAACGTAAAATTTTGACCTACTTTTTACAGTTCTTCCGGAAGACTGAATTTTGGTTCATTTCATTTCAACGTTAATATCTCACAATCTAATTGACCGATTTGAGTTTCCATTTCAAATAATGAAAGAACATTGCTTCCGCCTGATAATATTTGGAGATGGAAATTGTGAATGTGAAATTCTTTGTTTTATAGGCATAAATAGAAATTGAGTCAAAAAACTTTTTATTTGCATCTTCCTGGCTCCAAGCTCATGTCACTCACAAACTCAGAACTGACATGGCTGAATAGGAAAGTTACTTGCGGTCATTTCGCTCACTTATACTACCCACCTATCTCTAATGGCTTTCGAGTAATTAGTCCAAAATGTATTACAAGATGCTAAATTTCTCGGACCACCTTTGCTTCTCACCATGGTTTCAAGTCCTTAAAATGGATGGAAGTGGAAGAAATTTGGCATGAAGCTAGCTTAAGATCCTAGCTCGACGATACAAGTAATTTCAGCCCAAAAGAATGCTTGGTTCGTCTTCTAGAAGCACCTTTATATCGTGCCTTTTCGGGACAAGCACAGCACCCGGCGCCAGCGGCCCGGCATATTCGGCGGAGTTGTACCAGCCAGTGACCTCCTGACGGGTCACAGCTGTTCAGCTAGTGGGAGGGTGAGTGGTGTGGCACGGTGGTCTAGTGGTTAGAGGCCCTGGCTCTTGATCAGGTAGGTCCGGTTCGAATCCGGGGGTGACCACGTACTCTTTATTGGTTATTTCAAAGAAAAGAATGATAAAACTGACTTGCAGGCGTATGAAGAGATACATTAAGAACGAAATATGGTTTGCTTTCGGCACATTGTCATGCGGCTCTCCTGCGCCGGTGGGGCGTTAGCCCAGGCCGCAGGCCGAGGTTGTTGTTGTTGGCGTCTGTCAGTCCTGAGAATTGATGTCAGAGCTCTGGAATTTTGTAGGGTGATAGCCCTTCTGCTCCAGACACCCAAACTGAAGCCCCGAGTCGAAATCCAAAATAGTTTTTGAGAAATTTTGGCTCAAACTTTTTCTGTTTTATATTTTTCTAATTTTTACTTCTTAAGTTACGAACTTGAAATTTATGTCCTTTTCAATGGATAACAAGGGCCAGCTAGGGGAAAAAAATTGAGCTGATCCAACAATATTTATTGCGCGAAAACGCGGCATTTCTCACGCGCGCAAAAAACCTGCTAAAAGTTGATGGCCGACTTGTGCGCTCGAAATGTCAGAAGGCAGGCCTCAGTTAGCTGAAAGGCAGTTACCTAGGGGTAGCTAGGCAAATTTTGTAGTGCTTAGGCATAGTTTTGAGTGCAAAACGTAAAATTTTGACCTACTTTTTTACAGTTCTTCCGGAAGACTGAATTTTGGTTCATTTCATTTCAACGTTAATATCTCACAATCTAATTGACCGATTTGAGTTTCCATTTCAAATAATGAAAGAACATTGCTTCCGCCTGATAATATTTGGAGATGGAAATTGTGAATGTGAAATTCTTTGTTTTATAGGCATAAATAGAAATTGAGTCAAAAAACTTTTTATTTGCATCTTCCTGGCTCCAAGCTCATGTCACTCACAAACTCAGAACTGACATGGCTGAATAGGAAAGTTACTTGCGGTCATTTCGCTCACTTATACTACCCACCTATCTCTAATGGCTTTCGAGTAATTAGTCCAAAATGTATTACAAGATGCTAAATTTCTCGGACCACCTTTGCTTCTCACCATGGTTTCAAGTCCTTAAAATGGATGGAAGTGGAAGAAATTTGGCATGAAGCTAGCTTAAGATCCTAGCTCGACGATACAAGTAATTTCAGCCCAAAAGAATGCTTGGTTCGTCTTCTAGAAGCACCTTTATATCGTGCCTTTTCGGGACAAGCACAGCACCCGGCGCCAGCGGCCCGGCATATTCGGCGGAGTTGTACCAGCCAGTGACCTCCTGACGGGTCACAGCTGTTCAGCTAGTGGGAGGGTGAGTGGTGTGGCACGGTGGTCTAGTGGTTAGAGGCCCTGGCTATTGATCAGGTAGGTCCGGTTCGAATCCGGGGGTGACCACGTACTCTTTATTGGTTATTTCAAAGAAAAGAATGATAAAACTGACTTGCAGGCGTATGAAGAGATACATTAAGAACGAAATATGGTTTGCTTTCGGCACATTGTCATGCGGCTCTCCTGCGCCGGTGGGGCGTTAGCCCAGGCCGCAGGCCGAGGTCTGTTGTTGTTGTTGTCTGTTCTGAGCGCTGGTATCAGAGACCTAAAACTTTTCTGGATAAAAGGCACTTCCAAATGAATAAGCACCACGGTTGTCAATTTTCAAAATTTTCAAAAATTTTGCCCAGAATTTTGCATTATGTGATTTTTAACTTTTATTTTTCTATTTTTTGCTAATTCATCTAGACTCTTCAAACTTGCACCCTTTTACATCAGGGAAATTTGTAGTTCACACAAAAAGTTGGAAAGAAAAAGCTTTAAATTTAGGGCTCTAAATTAGCTTTTAAACTTTGCGCCCTAAATTTGGCATAAAACTCGTGGTCCAAACTACAGGCTCGAAATATCTGAAGCTACAGCAGTTCAGGTTCTGAGTCAAATGTCAACTTAAAGGCCGGTTTGTGCAGTACTGCACAAACACAGAAACAAAACAAAAACGGAAATTTAAGGGTCCTTTTTGGCCCATTCCGTGAAGGTCTGCATTTCCCAAAATATGATTCAAACCCTTATATCTTCCGATCTAATTGATAAAAATTAGTTCCCATTTCAGATAATAAGAGAGAATAGCCTCCTTTATTATATATTTAGAGATAAAAACCTTCAGGCTGAAACTTTTTATTTTATAGGCAAAAATAAAATATAAGTTTTTAAAATTTTTATTCTCAGCCCCCTTGTTTCCAGACCATGATAGCTACGGTATTGAACTTAACACGGCTGGATAGAAAACTTCGTTGCCGTCATTTTTCTCACTGATACCCCCCACTTATCTCTTACGGCTTCCGCGCTATAAGCCGTAAAATGCATTTCAAAGTGGTAATTTTATCAGTTCATTTTTGCTTCACACCGGGGTTTAGGGTGGTTAGAGTCATTGGAGGGAAATGAAATTTTGCATGCAGCTAGGTAAGAGACATATGTCGACATTCTATCTGCATATATATCAATGAAACACCAAGTTACCTTTACTAACATGCCGTTCCTCCACGCATCGTTGTAGCAAATCACCACGCGTCACCCCTGCGTCCACGTCGCGGCAACGCCGGCGATCGGCGCGGCCGTTTCTGTTTATTTATGGTCTGGTAAAAAGTACCCAACACTACCCATAATGCATCACAAGTAATTAGAGTACCGTAAAAGTCTGAGTTTACAATAACAGTATTATGTTTCTGTTTTTGGACCATGGGTGGATCCAGGGAATAAGTAGGCTAGGTGCCCCCCCCCCACCCTTCTCCCCCCATCCCCTCCCCCAGTGACGGATCTAGGATTTCGTTAAGGGGGGGCCCAGGCTCGGAGGGCGCCGAACCTGGGGGCGCCGAACCTGAGGGGCGCCAATTTCAGTGACGGATCCAGCCGGTCGGTTTGGGAGGGGCAAACCAAAGTCGAAAAGCAAAAAAAAAAAAAAAAAACGTCACGCAGTAAAAAGCTGCGCTACCAATATCACTTCCCGGTAGAATTTTGGGTATTTGAGGCGAAAAGCTAAAAAAACGTCACTTGGTGAAAACTATGGGCTCGAGATACTTCTTCCTATCCAAGGCTGGCTATACAATGACTGGCTATATTATAACTGAGAATTATTGATATTTACTCCATGATTCTGATGAAGGGCTGTGCCCGAATTTATAATCTTCAGTGTCTCTTACATTTCCGGATTCGAGGGGACAGGCCAGGGAACATCTTATCAACTTATGTTCTGTTTGAAGTTGAGAGTTGAAACACCAAAATCTTGCTTATAAACTAAAAAGGAGTAGGGGAAAAAGGAGGTCGATCGCTTTGGGGGTCAAAAACATAGTGTTGCCCCGAGCTTTTCCGTTTGGGGAATGCCTTTTTGCCCCCCTAGATCCGCCACTGGCCAATGTACCACCCAAAAGGCGGCCAGTGTCAATGTAAAACGCGTTTAAAAAAGGATTTGTAAATGCTTATTTTCATGAAAGCTTCCTCTTAGTGAGGACATGTTCACGTTTACCATCAAGCCTATTTCGGGCCAGCTAACGACTGGCACCTTGGTAGAAAATGCTGAAAGCACCCACTGACACTAACTGAAGCACGATGAGCAAATAATACAGTTATCTTCGGTCATGGCGAAAACTGAGGTGTCGTATCCACCACCTCCACTTATCACAGTTGTCCTGGCTAACGGCTCCATAGTGAAATACCCGATTGACGCTAACCTGAGCCTCATAGGCCGCAGAACCTCTGCGGGCCTGGGCCCCTGAGTTTTTGGTGACTTCCCTGAGTTTATATCGAGTCCCCTCAGCTGATCTGGGACCGATTTAGTTAACCAGGCCCTCACACTGACCTTGAAACCTATATGTCGCCGCTGAGGCCTATTAAGCTTTTCGGGGCCCTTTTATTGATATAGGGCCCCTCAACAGGTCCTGGGCCCTCTGAGCTAAAAGCTGGAGCTCTGAGCTCTGAGCCCCAAGCTGGATTAGTGTCCCTTAAGCTGGCCAGGGTCCCCTGGGTTGGTACCGTTTTCGTTTAACTGATATAGATCCCTTCAGCTTGTTTGGGGCCCGTTGTGTGCATCTGGGCACTAGTTCGTCGAGGCACCCAGCTAGTCTCGCCCTATTAGTTTTATGGGCCTTCTGAGCTGCTGCAGGGTCCCCTCAGAGTGTCTGGGCCCCATGAATTGAAAATTGGACCCCTGGGTTAGTTTTGGGTCCCTGAGCTTATTTAGAAACCGTTTAAATAGGTAGGCACCCAACGCTGGTCTTGAGAATCCTGTGTTGGCACTGAGGTCAAATGAGCTCGTCGGAGGCCCTTATCTGGGCCCCCTGAACTGAAACGGGCCCCTCAGCTGATTTTGGAGACCCAAAATCCCTCCTACCGGATTCCACCCACGCCAGATTTCCTGACTCCCTGAGGGCCCCTGGGGGCCATTGGGGATTTTTCCCGCGATCAGCGCTGGGGTCCCTCCCCCGAGACAAAGCTTACAACATGTCTCTGTCTCTATACTCTAGCGTCTGCCAGAGTTGAGCTAGAATCATTTTTAGGCACAATTCGCTTCCTCTCGTTACGGCGAATCATCAAATAGTGTATAATATGACTATACTAGGTCAAAACATAAAACTGACCTGACCTAAGGCTAGGTCAAGGTCACCATATAGCCTAGCATAGTCAGTATGCATATCAATCAACTCACAATAACAATAAAAAATGGTATCAAAATACGGGTTTTATCAATATTTCCTGCAAAGCAATTGACCCAAGTCTTAAAACCTGCTTAGGAAGCCCCAGATGAACTCTCAGATGTAACATGTCTAAACTTGCAACATGAACCGATAAAGAGGCCTAGGATACTATGATTTGGGGAATCCGAAGGTATTTCAAGCGGCGTCTGCAGACATAGAGCAATTTTTCGGCAAATTTCCGTTTTACCCCATGCATTTTCAATGGAGAGAGATTCGTACCTGTCCCTAGGTCATCGATGGGAAAAATCCCGGAATAAATGTATTAGTACTTTTTGGGCCCATTATATGGCACAAGTTTGAATTCGATAGATTCACCTTTTTCTTACTTACGCCAACTTAAACATTTTTTGGGGTGAGGCCACTTGACCTGCACTGGTGACCTGACCTGAGATGACGCAACCTTAAATTTTGAGGGAAAGTTGCGGAATTGATCAATGATAAGGTGTGACAAGTACTGTGTCGCTTCGCGCCGACGTTTTTTCGTGCCACTGGGAGACCTCGAGGGGGTGTTCAAGCACCCCCCAACGGGCCGGAACGGGGCGCGAATACTCTAGAACAGGGCTGAGGCCAAAAGGGAAGGCTCTAAACAATGTTTGAAATTTTGGGGTCAAGGTCCTTCAAGGTCATTGACCTATTACGGCACAACCCAACATATTATGCCTAATTTACGCTATAACTAGCGCTGTGCCCAAGCTTACCAATGACCTTTGATCAAGCCTTGATCATCAAGGCCAGTCACCTTTAAAATTGACCTGTGACCTTGATCTAAACACTGAATAACCTTTACTTTGATGTAATAGCATACACTATAATAGGTGTCGTAACATTATGCAACGTCATTTAGCGGCTGTCCAGGAGTACCTGTGCTCATCAGGGACACCTATGCTCTCTGGAGGGGCCTTTGCTTCGATGGGGCACCTGTGCCACCCAGGGGCGCCTTCGCTTCCCAATGGACGCAACCTAGCTATCCAGGGGCATCTTTGCTGTTCCGGGGGTGCCTTTGATACCCAGTGCCCAAGGGGAGCTTTTTCTTATCCAGGTTCACCTTGGTATTGAGGGGCGTATTTTTATTCAAGGTAACCTATACTACCCAGTGGCGCCTACCCTATGCAAAGGGCGCTTAGGCTATCCAGGGGGCGGCAATTTGCTATACATAGGGCGCCCTTATGCTCAACTTGGGCACCTCATTCAGAGGGTGTCTCTGATATTCAGGGGCGCTTTTCCTATCAGCAGGGTACCTGTGCCATCTTGGGACTATTCTTATCAAGGGACGCTGCTGTTATTCAGGAATACCTACACCACTGTCGAGGGTCGCCTTTGCTACCCAGAGGCGCCTTTACTTCTTAGGAAGTTTGGCGTCCGTGCTTTAAGGAGTGCTTTGGCATCGATTGATTGCTCTATTATTGGGCTTAGGTGCGCGTGAACCTTGAGCTCATGTAGCGCCCATATTGTTGCTAAAGAACGCTTATGCTATCAAAGGGCGCCTTTACTATCGAGGGCCTCTGTTTTATTCAAGGCAATCTGTTCTATCCACGGGCATCTGATATTTCGGGGGCGGTGCCTAGGTTATTCAGGAGGGGGCTTTTTTCTCCAAAGGGGCGCACTATTGCTTTCCAGGGGCGCCGTTACTGCCCAGGGGTGTCTTTCTATCCAGGGGCGCATATGCTGTCTAGGTGTATTTTTCAATCACAGACATGATTGAAATACATGCCCCTACGTTATCCTGGGGTGCTTTTTGTCTCCGGTGAGGCGCTATTTTTCTCTTCCGGGCACCAGTTTATTCAAGGGCACCTATGCTGTCCAGAGAACCTTTGTTATCTAGGGCTGCCTTCGCTGTTAAGGGGCACCTTTGCTACCCAAAGGGAGCATTTTACTTTCCTGGAGTGCTTATTTCCATCTAAGGGGCGCATATGCTATCTTGGAGCGCCTTTGCAAACATGAGGCGCACTTTTC
Source organism: Lepas anatifera (assembly GCA_034440635.1). Lineage (NCBI taxonomy): Eukaryota > Metazoa > Arthropoda > Thecostraca > Lepadidae > Lepas > Lepas anatifera. The sequence continues at coordinate 54,432 of JAOTON010000855.1, read as the reverse complement.
TATCCAGGGGCGCCTTTACACTTGAGGGGGCGCCTCTGCAATCCAGGAGGAGCCCAAAATAGATGGAGAATAAAATTCTGAAATAAGGCGCTCGAACACTGAAATAAAGTGCCTAGTTATCAAAAAGAGGCGCTCATCTGCTGAGCGGGGAGGACTGCTGGTTGCTGAGGGCAGCGTTCTCGGAAGTGGGGCGCACATACTGAAAAAGGCACCCGGTTGCAGCGATGGAGCACTAAGCCTTCAGTTATAGGTTAATGAAATGTGGTTAAAGGCAGTCCATGCTCAAATTGAGCGCTCGAGCCCTGTAACAGAGCGCGCGACTGTCGGACAGGTGTGCCAAGCCATAGACAGTAGGGCAGCTGAAGATGGAAAGGGACACCTATGATATCCTGGGGGCGCCTGTACTCTCAGGTGAGGCGCTTGTTTTCTTTATCAGGCGCCTAGTTTATCCATGGCCGCATATGCTATCCAGATCATCTATTTCAAGAAGAGTTAACTTTGCTGTCCAGGGGCGCCTTTGCTATCCAAGGGCGCATATGATATATGTAGGGCGCTTTATGCAAAGGGCGCCTAGGGTGTCCAAGGGCGCCGTCCTAACCAAAGGCCACCTTTCACTTTCCCTGAAGTGCCTATTTCTATGTAAGAGGTGCATATATTATCTAGGAGTGCCCTTGATATACGGAGACGCCTTTTTGTCCAGCGGCGCCTTTGCTCTTGAGGGGCGATGCTCCAATCCAGGGTAGCTGAAGATGGATAAGGGACATCTATGTTATACAGGGGGAGCCTGAACTTTCCAATGGGGCGCTCATTTTCCTTCTCAGGCACCTAGTTTATCTAGGGGGCGCCTAGGCTATCCAAAGGCACCTTTACTATCAAAGGGGTGCCTTCCTAGGGGCGCCTTTGCTACCCAGGGGCACCTTTGCTGTCCACAGAACTTGTGTTATCCAGGGTTGTCTTTGCTGTCCAGGGGCGCCTTTGCTATCCAAGGGTGCATATGACATCCGTAGGGCGCTTTTTCCAGTGGGCGCCTAGGCTATCAAAGGGCGCCTTTTTCTACCCAAGGTGAGCATTTTATTTTCCTAAAGCGCCTACTTCCATCTAAGGGGCGCTTATGCTGTCCAGGGCACCTATGTTACCAAGATTTGCCTTTGCTGCCCAGGGGCGCCTTTCCTAGCCAAGGGCGCATTTGATATCCGTAGGGCGCTTCATCCAGGGGGCGCCTAGGCTATCCAAAGGCGGCTTTTCTATCGAAGGTTTGCCTTCCTAGGGGCGCCTTTGCTACCCAGGGGCGCCTTTGCTGTCCACAGCACTTGTGTTATCCAGGGTTGTCTTTGCTGTCCAGGGGCGCCTTTGCTATCCAAGGGTGCATATGACATCCGTAGGGCACTTTTTCCAGTGGGCGCCTAGGCTATCAAAGGGCGCCTTTTTCTACCCAAGGTGAGCATTTATTTTCCTAAAGCGCCTACTTCCATCTAAGGGGCGCTTATGCTGTCCAGGGCACCTATGTTACCAAGATTTGCCTTTGCTGCCCAGGGGCGCCTTTCCTAGCCAAGGGCGCATATGATATCCGTAGGGCGCTTCATCCAGGGGGCGCCTAGGCTATCCAAAGGCGGCTTTTCTATCGAAGGTTTGCCTTCCTAGGGGCGCCTTTGCTACCCAGGGGCGCCTTTGCTGTCCACAGCACTTGTGTTATCCAGGGTTGTCTTTGCTGTCCAGGGGCGCCTTTTCTATCCAAGGGTGCATATGACATCCGTAGGGCGCTTTTTCCAGTGGGCGCCTAGGCTATCAAAGGGCGCCTTTTTCTACCCAAGGTGAGCATTTATTTTCCTAAAGCGCCTATTTCTATCTAAGGGGCGCTTATGCTGTCCAGGGCACCTATGTTACCAAGATTTGCCTTTGCCGCCCAGGGGCGCCTTTCCTAGCCAAGGGCGCATATGATATCCGTAGGGCGCTTCATCCAGGGGGCGCCTAGGCTATCCAAAGGCGGCTTTTCTATCGAAGGGGTGCCTTCCTAGGGGCGCCTTTGCTACCCAGGGGCGCCTTTGCTGTCCACAGCACTTATGTTATCCAGGGTTGTCTTTGCTGTCCAGAGGCGCCTTTGCTATCCAAGGGTGCATATGACATCCGTAGGGCACTTTTTCCAGTGGGCGCCTAGGCTATCAAAGGGCGCGTTTTTCTACCCAAGGTGAGCATTTATTTTCCTAAAGCGCCTACTTCCATCTAAGGGGCGCTTATGCTGTCCAGGGCACCTATGTTACCAAGATTTGCCTTTGCTGCCCAGGGGCGCCTTTCCTAGCCAAGGGTGCATATGATATCCGTAGGGCGCTTCATCCAGGGGGCGCCTAGGCTATCCAAAGGCGGCTTTTCTATCGAAGGTTTGCCTTCCTAGGGGCGCCTTTGCTACCCAGGGGCGCCTTTGCTGTCCACAGCACTTGTGTTATCCAGGGTTTTCTTTGCTGTCCAGGGGCGCCTTTGCTATTCAAGGGTGCATATGGCATCCGTAGGGCGCTTTTCCAGTGGGCGCCTAGGCTATCAAAGGGCGCCTTTTCTACCCAAGGTGAGCATTTTATTTTCCTAAAGCGCCTATTTCTATCTAAGGGGCGCTTATGCTGTCCAGGGCACCTATGTTACCAAGATTTGCCTTTGCTGCCCAGGGGCGCCTTTCCTAGCCAAGGGCGCATATGATATCCGTAGGGCGCTTCATCCAGGGGGCGCCTAGGCTACTCAGGGGTGCATTAGTTCCCCATGGCGCAATCCTGCTATCTAGTGGCGCCTTTTCTTTGCCGGGGCGCTTTTGTTAGCTTTCTAAATTTCATCTTCAACATTTTACTGGGGCGCAAAAGACCAGTAAAGGCGTCTAGTGTTTGGGCAGAGGCGCTTTGCCATGGTTTTAAGGACTATGTGTTAATTCAAGCGGAATAAGTGGTATCTACCACCTTGGCGCACGAAATGGGTACAGGCGCGCCGCTCATATCGGGCGCCTTCGGCGCCCGATATGAGCTAAGCTATACTGAGGCGCTTCGGAGCTAAGGGGGGGCCCGGGCCCCCTGGGCCCCCCTTGGATCCGTCACTGCCTCCCCAACCCCCAATCGACCATCGGCGCCCTCTGAAATGGTAAAGACACGCCTCTAAAGGCGAATGACGCTCCCTGAAATGTCGCTTCCCATACGCGGATCCAGGATTGCCTATCGGGGGCGAGGTGGAAGGGGAAACTTCCTGGTGGGCGCTATCTACACCAGGGACGCCACTTTTGGCCGGAAAAACCTATCAAGTAGGCGCTAAAACCTATCAGTAGACCCCGATACCTGCATCTCGGGGAAACCGACATTTCAGGGGGTGCCATCGAACTTTCCAGGGGTTTCCGGGACAATTTCAGGGGGCGCTAAGTTTCTATGGGGGCACCTGTCCCCTTTCCCCTTGTATCCGCCTATGTCGTTTCGGGGGCGGGGGCACGGAGGTGGGGCGTTACTGGTGTGGGGGTAATGAGATCGAGCATAAGCGGATCCAGGACATCAGCATGGGGGTAAGGGCTAAAGAGTTCGAGCATAGGCGGACCCAGGACATCAGTACGAGGGTGGGGCTAGGGAGTTAGAGCATAGGCGGATCCAGGACATCGGTACGAGGGTCGGGCTAGGGAGTTAGAGCATAGGCAGATCCAGGACATCGGTACGAGGGTCGGGCTAGGAAGTTAGAGCATAGGCGGATCCAGGACATTAGTACGGGGATGGGGCTAAGCAGCTGAGCATTAGCGGAATCAGGACATCAGTACGGGGTGAGACTCGGGGGTTCCAGCATAGGCGGATCCAGGACATCAGTAGGGGGGTAGGGGCTACGGAGTTCGAGCATAGGCGGATCCAGGATATTAGTACGGGGATGGGGCTAAGGAGCTCGAGCAGAGGTGGATCTAGGACATCAGTACGGCGGTGGGGCTAAGAAGCTCGAGCATAAGCGGATTCAGCTGATCAGTACGGGGGTGGGGCTCGGGAGCTCGAGCATAGTCGGATCCAGGACATCAGTAGGGGGGTGGGGGCTAAGTAGTTCGAGCATAGGCGGATCCAGGGCAGTACAGAGGTGGGGCTACGAAGTTCGAGCACAGGCGGATCCAGGACATCAGTAAGGGGGTGTGGTAAGGAGCTCGAGCATAGGCGGATCCAGGACATCAGTGGGGGGGTAGGGGCTACGGAGTTCGAGCATAGGCGGATCCAAGACATCAGGAAGAAGGTGGGGTAAGGAGCTCGAGCATAGTCGGATCCAGGACATCAGTAGGGGGGTAGAGGCTAAGGAGTTCGAGCATATGCGGATCCAGGACATCAGTACGGAGGTGGGGCTAAGAAGTTCGAGCATAGGCGGATCCAGGACATCAGTACGGGGGTGGGGCTAAGGAGCTCCAGCAAAGGCGGATCCAGGCCTCAGTACGGGGGTGGGGCTAAGGAGCTCAAGCATAGGCGGATCCAGGACATCAGTGCGGTGGTGGGGCTCGGGCGTTCCAGCATAGGCGGATCCAGGACATTAGTAGGGTGGTAGGGAATAAAGATTTTGAGTATAGGCGAATCCAGGGCAGTACGGAGGTGGGGCTAAGGAGTTCGAGCATAGGCAGATCCAGGACATCAGTTCGGGGGGTGGGGCTAAGGAGCTCAAGCATAGGCGGATCCAGGACATCAGTGCAGGGGTGTGGCTCCGGAGCCTGAGTAAAGGCGGATCCAGGACATCAGTACGGGGGTGGGGCTAAGGAGATCGAGCATAGGTGGATCCAGGACATCTGTACGGGGGTGGGGCTAAAGAGCTGGAGTATAGGCGGATCCAGGACATCAGTATGGGTGTGGGGCTAAGGAGCTCGAGCAGAGGCGGATGCAGGGCATCAGTACGGGGCTGGGGCTAAGGGGTTCGAGTACAGGCGGATAAATGACATCAGTACAGAGGTGGGGCTAAGGAGCTCAATCATAAGCGGATCCAGGACATCAGCAGATGGGTAGGGGCTAAAGAGTTCGGGCATAGGCGGATCCAGGACATCAGTACGGGTGTGGGGCTAAGGAGCTCGAGCATAAGCGGAGCCAGGATATCAGTACGGGGTTAGAGGCTAAGAGGTTTGAGCATAGGCGGATCCAGCATATCGGTACGGGGATGGGGCTAGGAGATCCAGCATAGGCGGATCCAGGACATCTGTACGGAGATGGGGCTAAGGAGCTCGAGCATAGGCGGATCCAGGACATCAGTATGGGTGTCGGGCTAAGGAGCTCGAGCAGAGGCGGATCCAGGACATCAGTACGGGGTCGGGGCTAAGGGGCTCGAGTATAGGCGGATCAAAGACATCAGTACGGGGGTGGGGCTAAGGAGCTCGAGCATAAGGGGATCCAGGACCTCAAGGGGCTAAAGAGTTAAAACAGGTAGGGGCTAAAGAGTTAAAACATAAGCGGATCCAGGACATCAGTACGGGGGTGGGGCTAAGGAGCTCGAGCATAAGCGGATTCAGGACATCAGTACGTGGGTGGGGCTCGGGAGCTCGAGCATAGGCGGATCCAGGACATCAGTAGGGGTAGTGGCTAAGGAATTCAAGCATAGGCGGATCCAGGGCAGTATAGAGGTGGGGCTACTGGGTTCGAGCATTGGCAGATCCAGGACATGTGTAAGGGGGTGGGGTAAGGAGCTCGAACTTAGGCGGATCCAGGACATCAGTTCGGTGGTGGGGCTGAGGTCTCGAGCTGGGGCATAATTCGGTAACAAATAGGCTGAAATGGGTGAAAATCTGCAGGTATAGGTGAAATACCGTCGGAAAACCCATCATATTTTATATTGTATCTCCTTTCTTCTCGTCATGCCCAGTCTTTGCTTAACAAAACAAACATTATGCGTGTGTTTATTTCTTTGATGATATGAACAGAGGGCAAGCGTGGTGCAGTATGCAGAGACATGCTATTTTAGGAAAACATGGGCCTAGACAGGGAATTGAATGGAGCCATAATGAGAACACAAAACCTAAAACTCCAACATTGCGTTGTTATAAGTATCAAACTGCTGAAAACACTCGCCTGTCAATCGAACTGTTTGGCTAACGTACATTGTCACCGGCTTCTCCTGCGCCAGAGCGGCACCTGCCGAGGCCGCAGGCCGAGGTCTGTTGTTGTTGTCTGTTCTGAGCGCTGGTATCAGAGACCTAAAACTTTTGTGGATAGAAGGCACTTCCAAATGATTAGGCACCACGGTTGTCAATTTTCAAAATTTTCAAAATTTTTCCCAGAATTTTGGATTATGTGATTTGTAACTTTTATTTTTCTATTTCTTGCTAATTCACCTACAGTCTTCAAACTTGCACCCTTTTACATCAGACAAATTTGTAGTTCACACGAAAAGTTAGAAAGAAAAAGCTTTAAATTTAGGGCTCTAAATTAGCTTTTAAACATTGCACCCTAAATTTGGCATAAAACCATTGGTCTTAACTACAGGCTCGAAATATCTGAAGCTACAGCAGTTCAGGTTCTGAATCAAATATCAACTTGAAGGCCGGTTTGTGCAGTACTGCACAAACACAGAAACAAAACAAAAATGGAAATTTAAGGGTCCTTTTTGGCCCATTCCGTGAAGGTCTGCATTTCCCAAAATATCATTCAAACCCTGATCTCTTCCGATCTAATTGATAAAAATTAGTTCCCATTTCAGATAATAAAAGAGAATAGCCTCCTTTATGATATATTTAGAGATAAAAACTTTCAGACTGAAACTTTTTATTTTATAGGCAAAAATAAAATATAAGTTTTTAAAATTTTTATTCTCAGCCCCCTGGTTTCCAGACCATGATAGCTACGGTAATGAACGTAACACGGCTGGTTAGAAAACTTCGTTGCCGTCATTTTTCTCACTCATATCCCCCACTTATCTCTTACGGCTTCCGCGCTATAAGCCGTAAAATACATTTCGAAGTGGTAATTTTATCAGTTCATTTTTGCTTCACACCTGGGTTTAGGGTGGTTAGAGTCATTGGAGGGAAATGAAATTTTGCATGCAGCTAGGTAAGAGACATATGTGGACATTCCATCTGCACAGATATCAATGAAACACCAAGTTACCTTTACAAACATGCCATTTCTCCACGCAACGTTGTAGCAAATCACCACGCGTCACCCCTGCGTCCACGCCGCGGCAACGCCGGCGATCGGCGCGGCCGTTTCTGTTTATTTATGGTCTGGTAAAAAAGTACCCAATACTACCCATAATGCATCACAAGTAATTAGAGTACCGTAAAAGTCCGAGTTTACAATAAGAGTATTATGTTTCTGTTTTTGGACCATGGGTGGATCCAGGGAATAAGTAGTCTAGGTGCCCCCCTCACCCTTCTCCCACCATCCCCTTCCCCCAACCCCCAATCGACCATCGGCGCCCTCTAAAATTGCAAAGACACGCCTCTCAAGGTCGATGACGCTCCCTGAAATGTCGCTTCCCATACGCGGATTTAGGATTGCCTTTCGGGGGCGAGGTGGAAGGGGAAACTTCCTGGTGGGCGCTATCTACACCAGGGACGCCACTTTTGGCCGGAAAAACCTATCAAGTAGGCGCTAAAACCTATCAGTAGACCCCGATACCTGCATCTCGGGGAAAATGACATTTCAGGGGGTGCCATCGAACTTTCCAGGGGTTTCCGGGACAATTTCAGGGGGCGCTAAGATTCTATGGGGGGCACCTGTCCCCTTTCCCCCTTGGATCCGCCTATGTCGTTTCGGGGGGGGGGCACGGAGGTGGGGTCGTTACGGGTGTGGGGGTAAGGAGCTCGAGCATAAGCGGATCCAGGACATCAGCATGGGGGTAGGGGCTAAAGAGTTCGAGCATAGGCAGAACCAGGACATCAGTACGAGGGTGGGGCTAGGGAGTTAGAGCATAAGCGGATCCAGGACATCGGTACGAGGGTCGGGCAAGGGAGTTAGAGCATAGGCGGATCCAGGACATCGGTACGAGGGTCGGGCTAGGGAGTTAGAGCATAGGCGGATCCAGGACATTAGTACGGGGATGGGGCTAAGCAGCTGAGCATTAGCGGATTCAGGACATCAGTACGGGGTGAGACTCGGGAGTTCCAGCATAGGCGGATCCAGGACATCAGTAGGGGGGTAGGGGCTACGGAGTTCGAGCATAGGCGGATCCAGGATATTAGTACGGGGATGGGGCTAAGGAGATCGAGCATAGGCGGATCTAGGACATCTGTACGGGGGTGGAGATAAGGAGCTCGAGCATAGGCTGATCCAGGACATCAGTATGGGTGTGGGGCTAAGGAGCTCGAGCAGAGGCGGATCTAGGATATCAGTACGGCGGTGGGGCTAAAGGGCTTGAGTATAGGCGGATCAAGGACATCAGTACGGGGGTGAGGCTAAGGAGCTCGAGCATAAGCGGATCCAGGACATCAGCACGTGGGTAGGGGCTAAAGAGTTCGAGCATAGGTGGATCCAGGACATCAGTACAGGGGTGGGGCTAAGAAGCTCGAGCATAAGCGGATTCAGCTGATCAGTACGGGGGTGGGGCTCGGGAGCTCGAGCATAGGCGGATCTAGGACATCAGTACGGTGGTGGGGCTCGGGCGTTCAAGCATAGGCGGATCCAGGGCATTAGTAGGGTGGTAGGGGCTAAAGAGTTCGAGTATAGGCGAATCCAGGGCAGTACGGAGCTGGGGCTACGGAGTTCGAGCATAGGCAGATCCAGGACATCAGTTCGGGGGTGGGGCTAAGGAGCTCGAGCATAGGCGGATCCAGGACATCAGTGCAGGGGTGTGGCTCCGGAGCTCGAGTAAAGGCGGATCCAGGACATCAGTGGGGGTAGGGGCTACGGAGTTCGAGCATAGGCGGATCCAGGACATCAGTAAGAAGGTGGGGTAAGGAGCTCGAGCATAGGCGGATCCAGGACATCAGTAGGGGGTAGGGGCTAAGGAGTTCGAGCATAGGCGGATCCAGGACATCAGTACGGAGGTGGGGCTAAAAAGTTCGAGCATAGGCGGATCCAGGACATCAGTACGGGGGTGGAGCTAAGGAGCTCCAGCAAAGGCGGATCCAGGGCATCAGTACGGGGGTGGGGCTAAGGGGTTCGAGTATAGGTGGATAAAGGACATCAGTACCGAGGTGGGGCTAAGGAGCTCAAGCATAAGCGGATCCAGGACATCAGCACAGGGGTAGGGGCTAAAGAGTTCGAGCATAGGCGGATCCAGGACATCAGTACGGGGGTGGGGCTAAGGAGCTCGAGCATAAGCGGAGCCAGGATATCAGTACGGGGGTAGAGGCTAAGGAGTTTGAGCATAGGCGGATCCAGCATATCGGTACGGGGATTGGGCTAAGGAGATCCAGCATAGGCGGATCCAGGACATCTGTACGGAGGTGGGGCTAAGGAGCTCGAGCATAGGCGGATCCAGGACATCAGTATGGGTGTCGGGCTAAGGAGCTCGAGCAGAGGCGGATCCAGGACATCAGTACGGGGCTGGGGTAAGAGGCTCGAGTATAGGCGGATCAAAGACATCAGTACGGAGGTGGGGCTAAAGAGCTCGAGCATAAGCGGATCCAGGTCATTAAGAGGCTTAAGAGTTAAAACAGGTAGGGGCTAAAGAGTTAAAACATAAGCGGATCCAGGACATCAGTACGGGGGTGGGGCTAAGGAGCTCGAGCATAAGCAGATTCAGGACATCAGTACGTGGGTGGGGCTCGGGAGCTCGAGCATAGCCGGATCCAGGACATCAGTAGGGGTAGGGGCTAAGGAGTTCAAGCATAGGCGGATCCAGGGCAGTATAGAGGTGGGGCTACGGAGTTCGAGCATAGGCAGATCCAGGACATATGTAAGGGGGTGGGGTAAGGAGCTCGAGCATAGGCGGATCCAGGACATCAGTTCGGTGGTGGGGCTGAGGTCTCGAGCTGGGGCATAACTCGGTAACAAATAGGCTGAATTGGGTGAAAATCTGCAGGTATAGGTGAAATACCGTCGGAAAACCCATCATATCTTATATTGTATCTCCTTTCTTCTCGTCATGCCCAGTCTTTGCTTAACAAAACAAACATTATGCGTGTGTTTATTTCTTTGCTGATATGAACAGAGGGCAAGCGTGGTGCAGTATGCAGAGACATGCTAATTTAGGAAAAAATGGGCCTAGACAGGGGATTGAATGGAGCCATAATGAGTACACAAAACCTAAAACTCCAACATTGCGTTGTTATAAGTACCAAACTGCTGAAAAAACTCGCCTGTCAATCGAACTATTTGGCTAACGTACATTGTCACCGGCTTCTCCTGCGCCAGAGCGGCACCTGCCGAGGCCGCAGGCCGAGGTCTGTTGTTGTTGTTGTTGTCTGTTCTGAGCGCTGGTATCAGAGACCTAAAACTTTTGTGGATAGAAGGCACTTCCAAATGAATAAGCACCACGGTTGTCAATTTTCAAAATTTTCAAAATTTTGCCCAGAATTTTGCATTATGTGATTTTTAACTTTTATTTTTCTATTTTTTGCTAATTCATCTACAGTCTTCAAACTTGCACCCTTTTACATCAGGGAAATTTGGAGTTCACACAAAAAGTATGAAAGAAAAAGTTATAAATTTAGGGCTCTAAATTAGCTTTTAAACTTTGCACCCTAAATTTGGCATAAAACTCATAGTCTAAACTACAGGCTCGAAATATCTGAAGCTACAGCAGTTCAGGTTCTGAGTCAAATACCAATTTAAAGGCCGGTTTGTGCAGTACTGCACAAACACAGAAACAAAACAAAAACGGAAATTTAAGGGTCCTCTTTGGCCCATTCTGCGAAGGTCTGCATTTCCCAAAATATCAGTCAAACTCTTATATCTTCCGATCTAATTAATATAAATTAGTTCCCATTTCAGATAAGAAAAGAGAATAGCCTCCTTTATTATATATTTAGAGATAAAAACTTTCAGACTGAAACTTTTTATTTTAGAGGCAAAAATAAAATATAAGTTTTTAAAATTTTTATTCTCAGCCCCCTGGTTTCCAGACCATGATAGCTACGGTATTGAACTTAACACGGCTGGATAGAAAACTTCGTTGCCGTCATTTTTCTCACTCATACCCCCCACTTATCTCTTACGGCTTCCGCGCTAACAGACGTAAAATACATTTCGAAGTGGTAATTTTATCGGTTCATTTTTGCTTCACACCAGAATTTCGAATGGTTAATATAGATGGAAGTGGATGAAAGTCGGCAAAAAGCTAGTTCAAAGACATATCTTGCCATCGCAGCAGGTTGTATATCATAGCAACAACAGTGTACCTTTAATTAAATGTAATACACAATGCTAGTATGTTTCCCACTCGAAACCTCACCCCGCCGTTCGGCCGTAGCGTCGCTGCGGGCGGCGCACTGGTAGCTGCTATGCGAGACAGATACCATAGCTATGTACGCATGCTATAGACCAGCGCGAATGCCCGGTGGTGGCAGGGTAATCTGTCTCGTTTCGGCTCCTCTACTCGTGCGGCGGGCGCGTTGTCTATTAGATATTCATATCAGTCGGACGGCCGGGTGGCGGCCGTGCGGTAAGGTCCCGCTCGCTGCGGCGACTTGCGACGAATAAAAAACAAAATGGTGGTCAGGAACTGTTTTGCTTGTTTGGTTTGTTGTGTTTTGTTTCTTTATGTGTGTCCAAATCTTACTGTGTATGTGTGTGATAGGTCCGGTAAAAGTGATGTGTTTTATGAGAGAGATAAGAGAGGCCCCACCAATTAAGCCTTCGGGCTTTTGCGTCAATCTATATGTTATAACTGTCATATCGTTTCCGTCCAATAAAAGTTTATCATCTGTCTATCTATCTACCCACTAGTTAATGCATCCTCTAACCATAGGTAGCACTGGCCAAAGGATCCACCGTTGCACACCATTTCTTTCCCAGCCGAATAAACCTCTTTGTGGTGATACCATGACACGTGACTCCTTGCACTCCCTGCTTAAATAAACTTAATAAGCAGTGGCGGATCCAGGCCATTAGTATGGGGGGTGGGGCTAAGGAGCTCGAGCATAGGCGGATCCAAGACATCAGTACCGGGGTGGGGCTAGTGAGCTCGAGCATAGGCGAATCCAGGACATCAGTACGGGGTGGGGCTAAGGAGCTCGAGCATAGGCGGATCCAGGACATCAGGAGCGGGATGGAACTCGGGACCTCGAGCATAAGCGGATCCAGGACATCAATACGGGGGTGGGGCTAAGGAGCTCGAATATAGGCGGATCCAGGACATCAGTACAGGGGTGGGGCTAAGGAGTTCAAGCATAGGCGGATCCAGGACATCAGTTCGGGGGTGGGGCTAAGGAGCTCGAACATAGGCGGATCCAGGACATCAGTACGGGGGTGGTGTTAAGAAGCTCGAGCATAAGCGGATTCAGCTCATCAGTACGGGGGTGGGGCTCGGGAGCTCGAGCATAGGCGGATCCAGGACATCAGTACAGGGGTGGGGCTAAGGAGTTCAAGCATAGGCGGAACCAGGACATCAGTACGGGGATAGGCCTAAGGAGCTCGATCATAGGCGGATCCAGGACATCAGTTCGGGGGTGGGGCTAAGGAGCTCGAACATAGGCGGATCCAGGACATCAGTACGGGGGTGGTGTTAAAGAGCTCGAGCATAAGCGGATTCAGCTCATCAGTACGGGGGTGGGGCTCGGGAGCTCGAGCATAGGCGGATCCAGGACATCAGTAGGGGGTGGGGGCTAAGGAGTTCAAGCATAGGCGGATCCAGGGCACGTACAGAGGTGGGGCGACGGCGTTCGAGCATAGGCGCATCCAGGACATCAGTAAGGGGTGGGGAAGGAGCCGACATAGGCGATCCAGGACATCAGTAAGGGGTGGGGTAAGGAGCTCGACCATAGGCGGATCCAGGACATCAGTAGGGGGTAGGGGCTAAGGAGTTCGGGTATAGGCGGATCCAGGACATCAGTACGGAGGTGGGGCAAAGAAGTTCGAGCATAGGCGGATCCAGGACATCAGTACGGGGGTGGGGCTAAGGAGCTCGAGCATAGGCGGATCCAGGACATCAGTGCAGGGGTGGGGCTCCAGAGCTCGAGTAAAGGCGGATCCAGGACATCAATACGGGGGTGGGGCTAAGGGGCTGGAGCATAGGCGGATCCAGGACATAAGTATGAGTGTGGGGCTAAGGAGCTCGAGCAGAGGCGGATCCAGGACATCAGTACGGGGGTGGGGCTAAGGAGCTGGAGCATAGGCGGATCCAGGACATAAGTATGGGTGTGGGGCTAAGGAAGTCGAGCAGAGGCGGATCCAGGACATCAGTACGGGGGTGGGGCTAAGGGGCTCGAGTATAGGCGGATCAAGGGCATCAGCACGGAGGTAGGGGCTAGAGTTCGAGCATAGGCGGATCCAGGATATCAGTACGAGTGTGGGGCTAAGGAGCTCGAGCATAAGCGGATTCAGGACATCAGTACGGGGGTGGGGCTCGGGAGCTCGAGCATAGGCGAATCCAGGACATCAGTAGAGGGTCGGAGCTGAGCATAGGCGGTTCCAGGGCAATACAGAGGTGGGGCTAAGGAGCTCGAGCAGAGGCGGATCCAGGACATCAGTACGGGGGTGGGGCTAAGCGGCTCGAGTATAGGCGGATCAAGGACATCAGTACAGGGGTGGGCTAAGGAGCTCGAGCATAAGCGGATCCAGGACATCAGCACGGGGGTGAGGCTAAGGAGCTGGAGCATAGGCGGATCCAGGACATAAATGGGGGCTAAGGCGAGCAAGGCGGATCCAGGACATCAGCACGGGGGTGGGGCTAAGGAGCTCGAGCAGAGGCGGATCCAGGACATCAGTACGGGGGTGGGGCTAAGGAGATCGAGCATAGGCGGATCCAGGACATCTGTACGGGAGTGGGGCTAAGGAGCTGGAGCATAGGCGGATCCAGGACATAAGTATGGGTGTGGGGCTAAGGAGCTCGAACAGAGGCGGATCCAGGACATCAGTACGAGGGTGGGGCTAAGGGGCTCGAGTATAGGCGGATCAAGGACATCAGTACGGGGGTGGGGCTAAGGAGCTCGAGCATAAGCGGATCCAGGACATCAGCACGTGGGTAGGGGCTAAAGAGTTCGAGCATAGGCGGATCCAGGATATCAGTACGAGGGTGGGGCTAAGGAGCTCGAGCATAAGCGGAGCCAGGATATCAGTACGGGGGTAGAGGCTAAGGAGTTTGAGCATAGGTGGATCCAGCATATCGGTGCGGGGATTGGGCTAAGGAGATCCAGCATAGGCGGATCCAGGACATCTGTACGGAGGTGAGGCTAAGGAGCTCGAGCATAGGCGGATCCAGGACATCAGTATGGGTGTCGGGCTAAGGAGCTCGAGCAGAGGCGGATCCAGGACATCAGTACGGGGCTGGGGTAAGAGGCTCGAGTATAGGCGGATCAAAGACATCAGTACGGAGGTGGGGCTAAGGAGCTCGAGCATAAGCGGATACAGGACATCAAGGGGCTAAAGAGTTAAAACAGGTAGGGGCTAAAGAGTTAAAACATAAGCGGATCCAGGGCATCAGTACGGGGGTGGGGCTAAGGAGCTCGAGCATAAGCGGATTCAGGACATCAGTACGTGGGTGGGGCTCGGGAGCTCCAGCATAGGCGGATCCAGGACATCAGTAGGGGTAGGGGCTAGGGAGTTCAAGCATAGGCGGATCCAGGGCAGTATAGAGGTGGGGCTACGGAGTTCGAGCATAGGCAGATCCAGGACAAATGTAAGGGGGTGGGGTAAGGAGCTCGAGCATAGGCGGATCCAGGACATCAGTTCGATGGTGGGGCTGAGGTCTCGAGCTGGGGCATAACTCGGTAACAAATAGGCTGAATTGGGTGAAATCTGTTGTTGGCGTCTGTCCGTCCTGAGAATTGATGTCAGAGCTCTGGAATTTTGTAGGGTGATAGCCCTTCTGCTCCAGACACCCAAACTGAAGCCCCGAGTCGAAATCCAAAATAGTTTTTGAGAAATTTTGGCTCAAACTTTTTCTGTTTTATATTTTTCTAATTTTTGCTTCTTAACCTACGAACTTGAAACTTATGTCCTTTTCGAAAGATAACAAGGGCCAGCTAGGGAAAACGAATTGAGCTGATCCGACAATATTTATTGCGCGAAAACGCGGCTTTTCTCACGCGAGCAAAAAACCTGCTAAAAGTTGATGGCCGACTTGTGCGCTCGAAATGGCAGAAGACAGGCCTCAGTTAGCTGAAAGGCAGTTACCTAGGGGTAGCTAGGAAAATTTTGTAGTGCTTAGGCATAGTTTTGAGTGCAAAACGCAAAATTTTGACCTACTTTTTACAGTTCTTCTGGAAGACTGAATTTTGGTTCATTTCATTTCAACGTTAATATCTCACAATCTAATTGACCGATTTGAGTTTTCATTTCAAATAATGAAAGAACATTGCTTCCGCCTGATAATATTTGGAGATGGAAGTTGTGAATGTGAAGTTTTTTGTTTTATAGGCATAAATAGAAATGGAGTCAAAAAACTTTTTATTTGCATCTTCCTGGTTCCAAGCTCATGTCACTCACAAACTTAGAACTGACATGGCTGAAGAGGAAAGTTACTTGCGGTCATTTCGCTCACTTATACTACCCACCTATCTCTAATGGCTTTCGAGTAATTAGTCCAAAATGTATTACAAGATGCTAAAGTTCTCGGACCACCTTTGCTTCTCACCATGGTTTCAAGTCCTTAAAATGGATGGAAGTGGAAGTAATTTGGCATGAAGCTAGCTTACGATCCTAGCTCGACGATAGAACTAATTTCAGCCCAAAAGAATGTTTGGTTCGTCTTCTAGAAGCACCTTTATATCGTGCCTTTTCGGGACAAGCACAGCACCCGGCGCCAGCGGCCCGGCATATTCGGCGGAGTTGTACTAGCCAGTGACCTCCTGACGGGTCACAGCTGTTCAGCTAGTGGGAGGGTGAGTAGTGTGGCACGGTGGTCTAGTGGTTAGAGGCCCTGTCTCTTGATCAGGTAGGTCCGGTTCGAATCCGGTGGTGACCACGTACTCTTTATTGGTTATTTCAAAGAAAAGAATGATAAAACTGACTTGCAGGCTTATGAAGAGATACATTAAGAACGAAATATGGTTTGCTTTCGGCACATTGTCATGCGGCTCTCCTGCGCCGGTGGGGCGTTAGCCCAGGCCGCAGGCCGAGGTAGTTATTATGTGCTGCATTGCAGCTCCCGTCTGAAAACTGAAGAGGTATGCTGTGCGCCTAAGCATATGTTCCCTGGTATGAACGGTAGCTCAGGGTATCCCCGTGTTTGCCCGGTCTCTTCCATTGTAGCACCAAACCCTAGGAGTTAAGATAAAAAATCATTACCCACATTTGATCTTCATAGCCCACGTGCAAAGATATATTACATGCAAATGCCAGGCCATGCTTGCTTCTGTCGCTAACTGAGGTGGACTCTGAACTTGTTTTTCCAAAAAAAGATTAGCAAAAGAAATAGCGCGGGAAGCTTACAAATGGCAAATCACTAACAAACACGAGAAAGACGCCAGCGGACAATGCCGACATTGACCATCTCGTCAGTTAGGAAGTGGGACGTTAGGCTTAGAAATGTTGAAATATATTATTTTCTAGGTCATCTCCAATGGGGTTGTTAATGAGGCACCGCAAAAAAGTGAATCCACGTGCACAGGATTGATGTATTGTATACAAGTCTTACACGTGTAGCTCAAGGTTAGAATGGATTTGAAGCGATGGAATGGTGTGTTTGCTGGTAGAATTTGGGTCCTGAAAGACATTACAATGCGGGACCTGATTAAAAAATCTTGATCTATTATATCTTAGCTGCGTTTTTTTGTAGAAAGAGTCTTGGAACCAAGATGCATAGCCTTAACAACTAATGTTTATTTTCTAGCAGCTCTAATGAGCGCAAAAATGCGACAAAAATGTCACTATTACTCGAGAAACGCAAGACAGTTGCTCAGCACGCCAGCAAAAAAGGACTAGCAGTGATTTGAGTACAGAATATGAAGGGTGCGTCATTTTCCAAGATAATATTGCAGACAATTTATGCTAAGCTGAATGGGAGATAAGATCAAATTTCACAAAGGTTCGCCACGGTGAAGTTTTTCGAACAATCTGCGATGGTGCATTATCAGGAAATTGTCAGTCAGAGAAATAAGTGGCATCCCTGATATCAGAATCGGTATTTTCACGAAAAAAGCTGTCGTTATGCTGACAGGAAGCATCTCTCTGAAAATAAAAAAGCAAGTAGATACGCAAGTAAGCTAATATGAGCCTCCCGAGTTGATAACGTGATTTACTGAACAGCTCTGGGGCCCTCAGCTGAGCTGGGCCCGCCGAGGCTGATGAGGACCCCTGAGCTGGTATGGGGCTCCTGAGCTAATTAAGTGCTTCCTTACTTGATTTGGTACCCCTGAGCTGGTCGGGACCACTGAGCTAATTCCTTGTCCCCTGAGCTGATAAGGTGCTCCCTGAGCTGATTTAGGTCCCTGCTCTTGTCTAGGGGATAGGAGCCGATCTGGGTCTCCGAGCTGGTAGATCGTGTGCCCCTGAACAGATATGTTGCCGCCTGAGCTGAAATAATGCACCCTGAGTCGATCTCCTGAGCCCTTATTGTGCCTCCTGAACTCATATTATGCCCTCTGAGCTAGTCGGGTGCCCCCTGAGCTAATCAGATGCCCTTTAAGCTGATCTGAACCTCCTGGGTTGATAAAATGATATCCTGAGAAGGTATGGGCCCCTGAGCTGGTATGGAGCTCCTGAGCTGATTGACACGCGCATTGACGGGGGACGGGTACCCGCCCCCTCGGGTTTTTCGCAGACAGCAGTAAAACGGCGGCGCGTAGCGCCGCCGTACTTTGGATACCTTTTTCCATCATTTTACAACTTCTGTAAGAATTTTAAGGTTAGGTCATCTCAGGTCAGGTCACAAGTAAAGGTCAAGTGACCTGACTTAAAAAAATTTAAGATAGCATAAGTCTGAGCAGGGTGAACTTATCCGATTGAAACTCATATCACATAATGCACCCACCGAGTTCTCTGAAATGTGTTCCGACATTTTTGATATCGATGACCAAAGGTCAGGTACGATGCATGACCTCTCCATTGGAAATACATGGGAAAATGGTTTTCACTGTATAACTCAGTAACGGATAGTGATAGAGCGTTTATTTTAGCTGCATTAGACTCGCCTTGGTTTTGCGGCTCTAATGATATTTTAAATAATTTGACCCTGACCTGACCTCAGGTCAGATCAAATCCTTGATTTGACGTAGCAAGGTCAAATTATATGTCATTCGACTTGGCTTGCTGCGAGGATTCATATAGTTCAAGTCGTTTTGCTCTATCTTTACTTTTTCAGATGTAATGGCCGAAAAACTTAATTTACATGTTATCCCTATGACGGCATGTTTTGACCTCTCGTGACCTTAAATGTGACCTGACAAAAAAATGGTTCGAATGTTTTCGATGGAGAAGTGGATGGGCAGTCCAGCGCCGTTTACCGTTTTTCGCTACCTACCGTGGTTCTCGAGATCTTAGGGGGCGGGTACCCGCCCCCTCGTCAAAGCGAAGGTGGTTCAGACCCCCGTCAATGCGCGTGTTAAGTGCCTCCTGACCTGATCTGGTACCCCGATCTAATCTGGGAAACTTCTTGGTCGAGGATCACTTAGCTGAACTACTGCTCCCGGATTCAATCTGGTGCCTCCTGAACCATAATTTTTCCTCCTGAGCCCAATGCACCCTGGGTTAATCTTGGGCCTCCTGAGCCATTATTGTGCCTCCTGAAACCATCTGATGCCGTCCTAGCTAGTCGGGTGCCACCTTTTATCGCCACTCCCTAGAATCCACCAGCATAGTAGTCAGTGTATATAATTAAAGGTGCCTAAGCATCACAAGACGTTTTAGCAATGGCTGATTCCTCCTAAGCTCCATTTTACAAGGGGAGTTTGCATTGTGTTCTTATTCCCCATCTATTCAAAATCAGTTCAGGGGCACCCTAGTGTGGATCAGAGCCCTCCAGAGCAGCTGCCCCCCAAGCTCAGTGGTTCCCAGAGATGGGGTTATCAGACTAGCTTAATGAGCCCCAGGTAGGCTCATAGGGCCTTGAACCAGCTCTATGAGCCCCGTAACACTTTAAGGCGCCCGATCACCTCAAGGGGCCTCAGGCCAACTTAGAGAACTCTAACAGGCTCAGCGCCCAGACCAGCTCAGGGTACTCCCAAGCCCCATACCAGCTCAGGGTACCCCCAGGAGCCAGATCCGATCTTGGGCCTCCAATCAGTTCAGGGGCTATAAGTCAGGCCAGGGGACAAGATCAAGTAAGGGACACTAAATCAGCTTAATAACTTTTATCAGCTCAGGGATCCCAATCAGCTCAGTCAGGAGCCCAGACCTGCTCAGGAAATCACGCAATCAACTCAGGAGGCCCAGGTGAGCTCAAAGGGCACCAGTTGCTCAAAGGGCACCATATTAGCTCAAGAGGGATCAGAATAGCTCGGATGGCATCATATGGGCTCCGGAGGAACAGTTATGGTTCAGGAGGCACCAGAACGACCAAGACGCTGCCCAGATTAGCTCGGGGTACCAGATCAAGTGAGGAGGCTCTTAATCAGCTCAGGAGCCCCATACCAGCTCAGGGGCCCAGACCTTCTCAGGATATCATTTTATCAACCCAGGAGGCTCAGATCAGCTTAAAAGGCACCTGATTAGCTCAGGGGGCACCCGACTAGCTCAGAGGGCATAATATGAGTTCAGGAGGCACAATAAGGGCTCAGGAGATCGACTCAGGGTGCATTTTTTCAGCTCAGGCGGCAACATATCTGTTCAGGGGGCACCAGATCCATAGGCGGATCCAGGGGGCAAGGGCGGGGGCACGTGCCCCCGATCGACCCTCGGCGCCCCCTGAAAGGTCGATGGCACCCCCTGAAATGTCGCTTCCCACCCCCCCAGGATACGAACGTCGGCGCCCACCGACAGGATTTGGCGCCCACCTGATAGGTTTTGCCAGTCATAAGTGGCGCCCCCTGGTCCGGATGGCGCCCCCCCCTGGAAGGTGCCCCTCCCGATCGGCAATCCTGGATCCGCCTATGACCAGATCTATCAGCTCGGGGGCCCAGATCAGCTCCTATCCCCTAGACCAGAGCAGGGGCCTAGATCAGCTCAGGGAGCACCTTATCAGCCCAGGGGACAAGGAATTAGCTCAGTGGTCCCGACCAGCTCAGGGGTACCAGATCAAGTAATCAAGTACCAGATCAAGTAACTTAATTAGCTCAGGAGCCGCATACCAGCTCAGGGGCCTCATCAGCCTCGGTGGGCCCAGCTCAGCTGAGGGCCCCAGAGCTGCTCAGTAAATCACGTTATCAACTCGGGAGGCTCATATTAGCTTACTTGCGTATCTACTTGCTTTTTTATTATCAGAGAGACGCTTCCTGTCAGCATAATGACAGCTCTTTTCGTGAAAATACCGATTCTGATATCAGGGATGCCACTTATTTCTCTGACTGACAATTTCCTGATGCACCATGGCATATTGTTCGAAAAAATTTCACCGTGGCGAACCTTTGTGAAATTTGATCTTATCTACCATTCAACTTAGCATAAATTGTCTGCAATATTATCTTGGAAAATGATGCGCCCTGCATATTCTGTACTCAAATCACTGCGAGTCCTTTGTTGCTGGCGTGCTGAGCAACTGTCTTGCGTTTCTCGGGTAATAGTGACATTTTTGTCGCATTTTTGCGCTCATCAGAGCTGCTAGAAAATAAACATTATTTGTTTAAGCTACGCATCTTGGTTCCAAGACTCTTTCTACAAAAAAACGCAGCTAAGATATAATAGATCATGATTTTTTAATCAGGTCCCGCATAGTAATGTCTTTCAGGACCCAAATTCTACCATCAAACACACCATTCCATCGCTTCAAACCCATTCTAACCTCGAGCTACATGTGTAGGACTTGTATACAATACATCAATCCTGTGCACGTGGATTCACTTTTTTGCGGTGCCTCATTAACAACCCCATTGGAGATGACCTAGAAAATAATATATTTCAACATTTCTAAGCCTAACGTCCCACTTCCTAACTGACGAGATGGTCAATGTCGGCATTGTCCGCTGGCGTCTTTCTCGTGTTTGTTAGTGATTTGCCATTTGTAAGCTTCCCGCGCTATTTCTTTTCCTAATCTTTTTTTGGAAAAACAAGTTCAGAGTTCACCTCAGTTAGCGACAGAAGCAAGCATGGCCTGGCATTTGCATGTAATATATCTTTGCACGTGGGCTATGAAGATCAAATGTGGGTAATGATTTTTTATCTTAACTCCTAGGGTTTGGTGCTACAATGGAAGAGACCGGGCAAACACGGGGATACCCTGAGCTACCGTTCATACCAGGGAACATATGCTTAGGCGCACAGCATACCTCTTCAGTTTTCAGACGGGAGCTGCAATGCAGCACATAATAACTACAGGCGGACAAAATTACTCCCAAGCATCACTGCCAATAAGGGTACTGCAGTGCGCTACATTTTGCATAGGACCAAGCATATACATGTGTTTTGATGAATGGCCATGACTTTTGCAATAGTCATTATAGTCTCACAAAACTTTGTGTTAATATATCAAACATGTGCAGCATTACATCTGCAAAATCTAGTGTTTGTTAACTGAACTGAGTTTAATCTACTTGAGTTTAACTGAAAGGGGTGTAACGATGTCCCTCAGGCGATGTTGCACGTGCTGGAGTATTGGGCAGAATACCCATTGCGCAATTTCGTATATAGTATGGAGAACAATGGTTGATTTGAATCAGGAAGATACCATTTGAAACTATTTGCTTATCCAATCAGTTGTTACCAGCACTGAAGCAAGAAGCCAACATTCCGGACAAAGTTCCCCAATTGGCGTGAAAACAGTGCATTTGCACGTGCTCAAACATGACGTCATATCTCAATAACTCTTCCAGGCGTCTAAACAATTTTTGGAGCAATTATACTGAACATGTTAAGCGACATGTGTGCAAAGTTTCACGGCTGTTCGTTTAACCCATACAGAGATACAGGTTTTGAGCCAGAAGGGGTGTTGACGTACACCCCTTTCGCAGAGCTGCACGTGCCAAAAATGACGTGATAGGACCAAACCAGAATACAGAAACCGATATGTGTAGGAGCCGTGTATTTTGAGCTTGAAAATTAAATTATATTTTTTGCCACCAACGGTCTTTTTAGCTTAGTTATAAGCCGTTTAAGTCCAAGAGGCAAGGGCCGATTTTGCGCGTGCATCCTTTGACAAATGCACCTCCTGCGGACAACGAGTAGGCGCTGTATCGGTTGTCCACCCAAGGTCATGATCCTGAATATTCAGGGATTTCATTTCTGTGCAACAACCTTTTACAACACGCCGGACAGCTTTTGGCACTTTGCCCCCCGGGTAATTCATCTATATCTGATAAACTGGCAGCACCATGAGCGGGAAAATAGTGTGCTTGTTTTTCTTTTGACGCACTTAGCCAGGAAAAGTGCGTGGGTGCCAGTAAGCTCCTTCCTTTTCTGCACAATTTTCTTAAATGTAAAACTGTAGCTCATTTGTATTTTTTCAGTCAGTTTTGTAAAGTAACTCGAAGTTTTCTATGATTTACTATTGATACTGCAGTATTTTGTTCTGTAATCTTAGCTCGTTACCTAGGTGTTCTTTAGGACCTAAGTTCATTGGCTACATCAGCAAACCCGTCACCCAGAGCAGCCCCAGCAACCCCACCTTCCAGTGTATTATTAAAATACCCTCGAAAATTCATGTTTTTTAGATGTGAACAAAGAGTACCAAAAATGACTCGGCAAAGCTTCAGCGACTGCTGCTTACGCGTCGGTGGTGTTGGTACCACCAGTTTGCAGTTGCACCTTGCTGAAGGCGCCTGCTTGTGTGGGGCGCTGCAAAGTTAGGTGATTCTGGGGGCCTGCCTCCATTATGCTTGCGTTCTGCACCTTATGTAACAGTAAGTTACACTAAGTGCGTAAGTGCAACATAAGTTCTATAATCATTTTTAATCCTCGGCAGATCTTAGCTAATGCTCCTTTCAAACTCTTCTCAGTACCTGGCTGTCATCTTTGCCAACCTGTCTCAGTTCCACCTTCTCTAAGTGTTCCGAATATCCTCTCTGTAGCAGCATTTTGATTTGCGCTAATGTTCACGGTTGTGCCGACCGCAGTCACTTTCCCCAGGAACAAATGATTAAATCATTGTGATGTTGTTCAAAATGTAGGTATGAGCCGATTTTATACTTGACAAGCTCTGACTGCCATGAATATAATCCTATGGACTTTCTATAAGGTTAAGTGTTATTAAGACGATTAAGACCGAGAAGGTATTACAGTGAGATTCCTATAACGGTTAAGATGGTGAGAATGCTCATAGGCTGACAATCATTTATTGTTTTGAATAAATTTTACTAGCCAAAGGCAAAGTCCAAACTTACTTTTGATTTGTTAAACTTATTCAAAGCAATCCATAATAAATATAATTTCACGATTTAAGTCATTTTTGGAAAACAAGCTTAGCAAGTAGGTCCGCTTCTAAAAAACTGCCAGCATTGGTGATAACCATCACATTGAACAGAGAACCTCTTTTGATTATATATATTTTACGGTTTACAATTTTTGTGGCTGCGATGATGTTTTCTTTTGCAGATTAAAGGGAATGTGACACCTTTATAAGGTGATTTTAACTGAAATCGCCAAGTTGTAAAGCATGCCGGAAAACCCGGTACTCAATATATCATTTGTGTTGAAAATCAAAATTTCCGTGGAGAAAAGCTAAGAACTTACCTGAAATGTCCCCAAATCTATCCCAGCCAGGCAGCCACAGTGGTCAGCTGTTAGTGTGACGACAACACTGACGTCACGGTGAGTAATCAGCCAATCGAAACCCTTAAAGCCTATTTAATATGGTAGTAGTTGCCAGATCATAACGTCATCCACAGGTAGAGGTTTATTTTTCATCCTAGAGGAATATTTCAAAAAATCTAAATATTGAACTCATTGTACACTTTCCAGAGAAATCATAGACGTTTTCATGATTTACAGCTAAAAAATACCCCTAAGAACACTAAATTCCTGGATGTGACCGAGGTGCCACATTCCCTTTAAACTTGAAATTTATTACTGTAAATTGTCATATTTATTCCTCCTCCTTAATATTCGATATTGCTTTCATCCATCCAAAATAAAAAACACTCATACATATATGACTCACATCAAAAGAAACGTATAAACACATTATGGCAAGATATTTTCCATCCTACTCTTTACTTTGCGTGTAATATCCACAGAAGCAAACTCACGTACATGGTGCGCAAAAGAAGGCCCTGACATTGCCCACATACAATTATGCCCTATAGCCCCTCAAAGAAACCACAACAAAACATGCCAAATGGAAGAAGACCGATCTATTTCAGATGAATTTTATGAGGTTGTAAGCGGAGAAGTTAATGCTTGGTGCTGACGACTGTTGCCAAAGCCAGCCATTTTGGGTCAAAATAGTGACGAATCAGCTTAGCTCAATAATGCAATTTTGTCTCATTCATGCCTGCTCTCATACCTCGCGATGACGTTGCCGTGTATCACGCTATATTACAGTATAGGACTGTAGCTATACTGTGCTGCACTACATTGGCGGACGCAGGGGAGGGGGGCATTCCGGGCATGCCTTCCCCCCAAAGCGCTTGAGGGAGGGGGCACACTATCTTTTGGCCCCACAAAATAAAAATGTGTTTACACTAGGTCTGCAGCATAGGCGGATCCAGGGGAGCAGAGAGGGGCACGTGCCCCCCCCCGTTGACCCTCGGCGCCCCCTGAAATGGTCACGGCGCCCCCTGAAAGGTCGATGGCGCCCCCCTGAAATGTCGCTTCCCACCCCCTCCCCCAGGAGGCGAAAATCAGCGCCCACCGATAGGATTTGGCGCCCACCTTATAGGTTTTTCCGGTCAAAAGTGGCGCCCCCTGGTCCGGATGGTGCGCCCCCCCCAATCAGCAATCCTGAATCCGCGTATGGTCTGCAGAGCAAAAAATCTTCCCTCCCCCCAGGAGGAGAGGCAGACATGGGTTTGGTCCCCCCAAAACTCGGGTCTGCGTCCGCCCCTGCTGCACTACTGCAGTGTCTGACTCACAGCTATACTGTGCCGCAGTGTCTGACTCACAGCTATACTGTGCCGCAGTGTCTGACTCACACCTATACTGTGCCGCAGTGTCTGACTCACAGCTATACTGTGCCGCAGTGTCTGACTCACAGCTATACTGTGCCGCAGTGTCTGACTCACAGCTATACTGTGCCGCAGTGTCTGACTCACAGCTATACTGTGCCGCAGTGTCTGACTCACAGCTATACTGTGCCGCAGTGTCTGACTCACAGCTATACTGTGCCGCAGTGTCTGACTCACAGCTATACTGTGCCGCAGTGTCTGACTCACAGCTATACTGTGCCGCAGTGTCTGACTCACAGCTATACTGTGCCGCAGTGTCTGACTCACAGCTATACTGTGCCGCAAAGTCTGACTCACAGCTATACTGTGCCGCAGTGTCTGACTCACAGCTATACTGTGCCGCAGCGTCTGACTCACAGCTATACTGTGCCGCAGTGACTCACAGCTCTATTGTACCGTAGTGTCTTCCCTGCCATAGGCGTAGGAACGGGGGGCCAGGGGGGCCATTGGCTCCCCCCCCACTTTTCTGTGATGGGCCCCCGCAACGGAGCCAAGAATATCAACAACTGTAATATCAAGCAAGAAACTCAAACTGGCCCGATAGCTTGCCCCGTAACCCCGTTAAACTTACCTGTGCCCCTAAACTAAGTTGAGGTCCTATGAGTTTATTTTAACGTCCCGAGCTTCTAGGGCCAACTGGCCTCTGATGCTATACGATCTAATCTGGGCCCTTTGAGCTGAACTGAGCGCCCCTGAGATGGTTTGGGCAGCATGAACTGTTCTAGGATGCCTAAACTGAGCTAGGAGCCGTAACCTTGAACAGGGCCCCGTGAGTTGGCCAGAACCTGTATCCACCGACCTGGGGGGCTCCTGAGCCAGGGGTCTCAAAAGTGAGCTTGTGGTCGCCGACTAAAATCCAGGCTTCTTCGATGGTCGCCGAACCTATTGCTACATGTATTACAAAATCGGTCTTAAAAGTGGTAAAAATATGGCTATAGGAAGCACTGGCGGGTGCAAGGGGGAAGGTTCCGATAAAATGTAGATATAAAAAGCCTATAAAATACAGATCGGGTTTCTCAATATTGATGACCTAAGCCATATTCAGGTCATTCCCTAAATGAAGTCATGAGATTATAATTCAGTAAAGTCAAGTTATGACCTGAAAACAGTAAAATTATACATTCTGGCCCTTAACCCTAGCCCCGGTGACCGGCATAAATCACTTATGAACCTCCCCCCCTGGTGGGAGGGGGAAATGATACCTTCGATCTCGGAAACAAAGAAAGATAAAATCGGAAAAAGCGATCGAAAGCTCGTCGGAAGTGCAATCGGCGTTACTACCGGCATTTTTGTGTCAGGTCAATGCTGTGCTCACCAGAGGAAAAAATCATATACGTCAAAATGTATTAAATGCAGTCCTCTACAAAACCCTGTTTATCTTCGTAAGCAAAATAGCCGGAACCACTTTCTCAACGCTATTCGACAGATACCGAGCAGCTCTTTCACTAGAGCAACATCCATTTTCATTTCGGGTCAAAAGGCTAGGGCGCAACAGGACACTGAATATTGGGGACGTTATAACGTAGCTTCGAGTTATAATAGCAATAACGCTCGCTTTGGGCGGGATATGTCGGTCCTAAAAGGCAGTGTTGGATAGTGATCAGTCATTTATATGCACTACGCAGTCATGAATAGCTTCGCCTAAGTCTGGTCAAAGGTCAATCGAGGTCAAAGATAATACGCTGCCCGTACACAAGGGCAATTAAATAGGCGCCGAAAGCGGGGGACGGGGTACCTACGCATCTCCCCTGTTGGCCAACCAGGTGGGGAAGTCTCCCCAGAACTTTCGATCCATCGTCATTAATGCTGTCAGGTACCAAATATGCTCGAAATTCGCCTGCCCCGGTCCGTACCAGCCCGGGTCCGTTCCCCTGTAAAAACTCCTTGGTGGCGCCCCTGGGCATTTAACATTCTCGCCCATCACTTCCAGATCAAGCAAGATACAACCATGATTGATGCACCATTGCTTTCCTCTCATAAATAATGGTTTTATTTTGTGTCCATCCATTGGAAAAATTGTTTGGCATTATATTAGAGACAAATAAAAGGGTTTGCAGCACCTTAAAAATGAGCCTCAGAAACAGTTTTGATGTTTCATTTAACTAGAGAAAAAAGCGTTCGTTATGTACATGCGTCGTGAAATAGGGGAGTCCGTGCAAGAGTACGCACTTAACTTTCTACGGGCTTTCACTTTTCTCCTACAAGTCTAACAGCTAAAATTTGTATGTGGTTGTTTAGCCTGAAGAATTGTCTATGTATGGTCCATGTTTCAACTGGATGTCTCCGAAAGGAACTTGCCACGAGCCCATCCAAAATAAAATGTCACGTGCGTACTCTTGCCGGAGTGGGTCGGTAAGAGTACGCAAGAAAGGAAGCTGGAGTACGCATTGATACCCCGCTGTGCTTTAGGTGCATAGGCCATGTCGCGAAGTTTTTTGTCGCCAAACTAGGCGATTGCATGATTTCATATCGTTCTGAATATACAAGAACTATGTTGCAACGTTTGGCTTTCCAAATATGAGTTGCGGACTCTGGTCCGAGTGAAAATTAAATTTTCCTATCTCTTAAGCATGCGCACTCTTGCCCAATGGTCTACTGCGTACTCTTGCCGGACATGCTCCCTTGGGAAGGAAGTCTTCATAAACATGTTGGCAGGCATTTTAGCATGAGCTCCGGTCCTGGAGCACACTTCTACAGGGTGTTTCATAAAGAATGATATTTTTGAATTGATCATAATGCGGTTATAAATTGGTTGCTGTGGTATAATTTACATATCAATCGAAAGATGATTTTGGGACATTTACGATTATTTGTATTTTGATAGCTGTTTTGATATTTTTGCTAGTAAGAAGTAGTCTTAAAAATGACTTGAAAAATACTGTCTATCTTGCCTTCATCGAAAATGTTCGTAGAAATCACGTGCGTATCACGTGACAAGTATCACGCCAATGGCACTGCAAACATGACATCGTCACTATGGTACGTCTCAGTCCTTATGCACATTGCCTCTGGAAATTAGTTCTAAAAAACACCTCTCAAGCTTAGGAAAGCTCGGGTCCAAGCAAGCAATCCCTAATTGGTCCATGTCCCTTGTTCTGCGGTGAACAGTGGGGTTTTTTTGCGCTGTGTCCGCCGCATCCAGTCATTCATATGGAAGGTAAACCAATGAGTCATACGGAGCTTGAGCCAAAAACTTTTAACTTGTAATATTACTGAGACTTTTTCTTTTGATGTGCATACTCACGTGCCATTTGTGTGTGCTGAAGCCTTTTTAGAGTGATGCAAGTTCCGTTTTCTCAAATATAAGCGGGCATATATTATGTTTCTTGCATCATTTTCCGAGTACATTTAAGACGAGAGAAAATATGTGATGCAAATGAAACATATTTATATAAAAATGTCCTACAATTTACCATTAAAATTAGTGTTTTGTGGACGGATTTGAAGGATTTTTAGTAATTTACTGACCATTTAAATAAATATCATTCTTTCTGAAACACCTTGTAGCTCAGCCTCCTTACTGATGATAGACCGCAATACAATATTTTGGTAATGGAAGCATGGTCTACAAGTTTACCCAGTTAAGAAATATTACTTCAAGGGTGCCCAAAAATTTATTTTGCTCTGTACTCCCGCGAAAAGAACAGGAGCACGTTGAATTTTGGTGTGCAGCCTAGGCACTGACCCTGCTTTTTTATACCAGGGTATCCACCATCTCAGTGGTTGCTAAGTAACCAAAACAGCTGCTGCGTACTCTTATCTCCTGCGTACTCTTACCCGCCCTTACCCTACTTGTGATTTATCACCTTCAGGCGCCACAAATCAGATAAATTCCTGTAACATTTAAAATAAATAATTCAAACATTATTCATTTGCAATATTTCCTCAGACGTGCAGTGAAAAATAGCAACCATTGCTAAGATAAAGCCCAATTTTCTCTTCATTGCCGAACATGGTTCTACTCAAAGCAATAATAATGCTGTCTGTTGGGGATAACCTTATTTTCTTTGTCATGACATCATTCCCATGATGACTATTTCCAAAGCTCTTAATTGATGCAGCTTAGCATTAATAATCAGGACTGAAAAAAGTTTCCAGAATAGTTGCTGATGACCCATTTGGACCAAGATTGGGTATTGAGAAGAACACTTTGCATTTCAGCAACCTGTTCTTTTGTGGTGGACACAATCTCTCTGGTGAAATTTCTACTGTACCTCTGTGGCAGTGCTTCCATATTTCATCCATAATAGAGAAAACAAAATGATTTGAATTTCTGGGTGAGACAAAAAGCACAAGATATTAGCAGAAACTTGGATGCATATAATCAGTCAAACACACCCTGACCATCCAGTGTGCTCCCATCTGTGCAAAAGACACAGCCTATTCTATGTTTGGCAGACTTTGAATGGACCATTGTCCTTGC
The DNA here is from genome assembly GCA_034440635.1 of Lepas anatifera. Classification (NCBI taxonomy): domain Eukaryota; kingdom Metazoa; phylum Arthropoda; class Thecostraca; family Lepadidae; genus Lepas; species Lepas anatifera. The sequence goes on along the minus strand of JAOTON010000855.1, from coordinate 24,820 downwards.
AGTGGGGTCTTCTGGCAAATTATAAATGGTTTATCACATCTTTGTGCTGTTCAGGAATGCACATTTATATCCCTTTTGGAATGCCAATGCACAGTAATGGATCTAGGAGTTTAGCAGGGGACAGCCCTCAGAGGGTGAACTCTGTCATCCAAAAGGGCACACTTCAACCAAAAGGGTGGCTATTATCATCAATCAGTGCAGAAAAACTGTGGTTGGTGTGACTTAATGGTAACAGTATCATGAATGGGAATAATGGGCCATAAATGGGAATGATTGACCTATAAATGGGAACACCCATTCCCAACTATAGGAATGCTTGAGACCATTTTACAGAACAATATTGTGGGCCAAGAAACCAACTTTTGATCTTTCTACCTGGCTTATTTATGTTCTTTCAAGTTTAGAGGATTCATCTTGGAAGCAGGAACAGGAAATCATACTTTATACTCTGCCTCGAATATTGAGGCTCAAAATATTTGTTATGAGAATTCACATGCACTGAAAGAATTTATTACAAGGTGCAAGCTTAAAATTGTGTTTCTACAAGTTTTACCATTGCAGAACAATAGTTGCACCGTAGTTCAATTACCGAAGTAAAACAACCCTGGTTACGTCACTAGCAAAAAGCAATGCAATTACTACGGAATGACAAGCTTGCCTTGTGCCACAATAGTGTGCGCCTCGTTCATACCTGGTTCGTACCTTGCTTGCGCACCAGCGCTGCACTAACTGATTACTAGGCGTTGTAGTGGCACTGTAAATAGCTGGTAGGTAAAGCTAGGGCGTTGTTGCACCCTTGCTCAGCCATTGTCGCTTGACTATGGTTTCAAATACCTGCTCGGGTTACAGTCGCCATCTTGCTTTCTGTTTACCCGTGGCAATACACAGTGGCCTGGCACGCATGCCGTGTAGGTTAGAATAAATGTGACTTATTTTAATCAATCGTGGAACTTTGGAAGCTGTCTGGAATATTTGTCGGTGATCTGCGAGTGGAAAGTATGGTTCTCTGTTCCAATAGTTGAAAAGTGAGGCATTTTGGAATGGTCAATCCAGGTCCAGGTAAGTAGGTATGTGTTTTCTTCAGGCATGTATGCCATATTGGTATTAAGGCTCATATTTTCGTGTCAAACGAGCACAGACTATTTGATCATATGGCTTAGGTACCTGCAGTGGGTAGAACCTATTTGTGTTTGCCTTATGGGCCCGTTTGAAAAATAGGGTGATTTGAGTTCCAATATGATCTTGTCGGTGTCTTCAGTTGGATCGGCGCCTGATGAGTGATGCTGTGTTTTACCGATGTGGGTAAGACAACGTGCTGGTTATTTTCTTGCTTGAGAGGTGGCTCAATGCTTACCCTTTTTCTACCGATGGTCTTCCGGTTGCATTTGCGGCCAGAAGACGCTTTAGCTTTCGCATAGAGACTGAAAAGTTCCTTTTGAAGCAGAGGTAGGTACAAGGGGAGGGGCTAAGAGGGCTCAAGCCCCCTTTCACACCATGAAATGTCAGAGTGCCTAAAGTAAATGCGTAGTCGGATGCTGTCCAGACACTATGGCGGGGGAGGCGCGAGCGTCCAAGCTTCCCCCGAAATGAAGTCCTGGATCTGCCGCTGTTGTAAATACGTAATCCAAGTCTTGTTTTACCCTTGTAAGAAGCCTTGCAACACCCTTGTTCCCTCCCCGTTACGCACTGGTAAAGCGGTTGTGTAAGCAAGGTTCTAATCTCGTCACGCTCTTGTAGGAAGGCTGCGGTTACGTACAAGGCGGACACAAGGCTTTGTTCTACCCTTGGAATGGGGTAATCATGACCTAGTAGAGGGCTTGTGGGGACGTTGTCAGCTATTGTCTTTGCCATGTAGGTTAACCTTAGTTAAGTTACAAGGCTTGTACAACGTCTTCTAGCAACCCTTGTCGTACTATGGTTCTACCATTGTTCTACATGGTTCTTCCTTGTATTTCCCTTGTTTTTGTGGCACGGATTTTGAACGTACAAGCTTTGCGTTTTACCCTAGTAATTTTCCATGTAAACAAGGGTCTGACAAGGTATGCCCTTGTAAAAATTTCTTTCTGTGTGTCATGGTGCGTCTGTGTAAATAAGACACTAGTTATATACAAAATCAATTAATAGATAGTGAAATAATAAAAGTTTACAAAAATTCAACTAATATTGACACTTGAGATAATAATACATACACACTGAGACATATGGTCATACAGAACATGATGCGAGCCAACCTAGCACCAACAAAACCTGTTGTCAGCAACTTTAATGCCATTTTTTCACAACTTCTAAACTTCAAAGCTCACAGCACTTGCAATCTAGTGGTGGGGCCAGAAGCAATGTATTTTCTGCCTCACAGACCTGGTTTAACCAGTTTTTGGGGATGTTTTTTCCCTCAGGCCATCCTTTGTCCTTTTGAACTAAGGGGCCACGAACTCTCTTGGATCCGTCACTGCTGAGGCACCTCTAATGAAAGCTAAAGTTATTTTCTGTGTCTGCTAAGAGTATCATTCAAATTTTCCTGTTTCTCATTTCAGGGACTTCAGAATTGTTAAATATCAGGCCTACTTGGTCACCCAGTTATATGTCCAGCTAGGTATAAGGCAAGAACATGGCGGTATCAATTAAAGTATGCTTGTTATGGATAGATTCATAATTAAGGACCCAAAAATCGTTTAGGAAATCCACGCCCTTGGGAATGTATGACTATAGAACAAAGTTTACGAAGACATTTTAGCGTGATTGTAGTTGGAAAGAGTTTAACCATGCACCACTGGTATTCAAGGTTTTTTTCCTTTTGAGTTCAGAGACTTTTCGCCGTACAGCATAACCGGTAAACATCACTGCCCGTAGACTCCAAAATCCACATAGATTGCAGGGACCGTCTATGAATAACGCACATTTTGATTTGACCCCTTGGATTTAACAAATTCAACACCAGTCGTCAAAAACGGCGCCGACCGCTTTCAACAATAATGCAAAAATATTAGCGGCAGCCCGCGCCGCGCTTGTTCTGAAGGCCGCAGACGCCGAAAACGTACCAGGGCGACCACCGGCGACCAGGCGACCACGCAAGTCGGCGGTTTCAGCCGACTTGGTCGCCCATTGGTCGCCTATTGCAAAAATAAAAATCACCGACTTGGTACCGACTCGTGACATATTCTAGTACATTCTAGTATAAACTTAAAAATGCACAGAAAGAATTTATTACAAGGTACAAGCTTAAAATTGTGTTTCTACAAGTTTTACCATTGCAGAACAATAGTTGCACCGTAGTTCAATTACCGAAGTAAAACAACCCTGGTTAAGTCACTAGCATAAAGCAATGCAATTACTACGGAATGGCAACCTTGCCTTGTGCCACAATAGTGTGCGCCTCGTTCATACCTGGTTCATACCTTGCTTGCGCACCAGCGCTGCACTAACTGAATACTAGGCGTTGTAGTGGCATTTTATGTAAATAGCTGGTAGGTAAAGCTAGGGCGTTGTTGCACCCTTGCTCGGCCATTGTCGTTTGACTATGGTTTCAAATACCTGCTCGGGTTACGGTCGCCATCTTGCTTTCTGTTTACCCGTGGCGATACACAGTGGCCTGGCACGCCTGCCGTGTAGGTTAGAATAAATGTGACTTATTTTAATCAATCGTGGAACTTTGGGAGCTGTCTGGAATATTTGTCAGTGATCTGCGACTGGAAAGTATTGTTCTCTGTTCCAATAGTTGAAAAGTGAGGCATTTTGGAATGGTCAATCCAGGTCCAGGTAAGTAGGGATGTGGTTACTTCAGGAATGTATGCCATATTGGTATTAAGGCTCATATTTTCGTGTCAAAGGAGCACAGATTATTTGATCATATGGCTTAGGTACCTGCATTGGGTAGAACCGAATTGTGTTTGCCTTATGGGCCCGTTTGAAAAATAGGGTGATTTGAGTTCCAATATGATCTTGTTGGTGTCTTCAGATGGATCGGTGCCTGATGGGTGATGCTGTGTTTTACCGATATGGGTAAGACAACGTGCGGGTTATTTTCTTGCTTGAGAGGTGGCTCAAAGCTTACCCCTTTTCTACCGATGGTCTTCCGGTTGCATTTGGGGCCAGAAGACGCTTTAGCTTTTGCATAGAGACTGTAAAGTTCCTTTTGAAGCAGAGGTAGGTACAAGGGGAGGGGCTAAGAGGGCTCAAGCCCCCTTCCACATCATGAAATGTCAGAGTGCCTAAAGTAAATGCGTAGTCGGATGCTGTCTAGACACTATGGCGGGGGAGGCGCGAACGTCCAAGCTTCCCCCCGAAATGAAGTCCTGGATCTGCCGCTGTTGTAAAGACGTAATCCGAGTCTCGTTTTACCCTTGTAATAAGCCTTGCAACGCCCTTGTTCCCTCCCCGTTACGCACTGGTAGAGCGGTTGTGCAAGCAAGGTTCTAATCTCGTCACGCTTTTGTAGGAAGGCTGCCGTTGTGTACAAGGCGGGCACAAGACTTTGTTCTACCCTTGTTATGGGGTAATCATCACCTAGTAGAGGGCTTGTGGGGACGTTGTCAGCCATTGTCTTTGCCATGTAGGTTAACCATAGTTAAGTTACAAGGTTTGTACAACGTCTTCTGGCAACCATTGTCGTACTATGGTTCTACCATTGTTCTACATGGTTTTTCCTTGTATTTCCCTTGTTTTCGTGGCACGGATTTTGAACGTACAAGCTTTGCGTTTTACCCTAGTAATTTTCCATGTAAACAAGGGTCTGACAAGGTTTGCCCTTGTAAAAATTTCTTTCTGTGTGGAGCATAAATACGGAACAGGGACATGGCATCACCTAAAGTACCAGGTAATTTCAGTAGCTTTTCATGAAATGGGACCCAAAAATTGTAGCAAGGAAAAACATAACTACCATAGACTAGCAGCAACTAAGGGCGGTGATGATGCCAGATGCAATCGGCCAAAGATGCACCGTTGTAGCCAAGCTGTCTTTCAGAAACGCCAAACAAAGGGGGAAACGAAGGCTAACTTGGCTCTTTTTCGAAATGGATTCTGCCCATTCTTGGCCAAAGGAACTGGCAGACTTCATCCAATAGATTTTGATGGACAGTGTCTGTATTGGTTGACGGTTGGAGACAGTGGAGAGGGTAGGCATATTTAAAAGCACGAGTGGATGGTGGAAGCTAAAATAATGGGAAAAGAGATGAAATCAGAGTTTGAGTCAGTTACTGGGTCGCCAACCAAAAGATGGTAGGGTCACCGACGGCGTAGGCAGATCGGCAAGTTTTTAGATCCCTGCCCTGAGCTGAGCTGGGACCGTAAAGTTAATATTGTCCCTTGATCTAATCTGGATCTCCTGTGATGCACTGAAGACCCTAAACTTATCTGAGACCCCTGCACAGGAATAGGGCCCCTGTTCTGAAATTGGGTTATAAGCTTTAATTGAAACCCTGAACTGTTCTGAAACCCCAAATATGCCGACAAGGGTCCCCTGGATGATCCGGGCCCTTAAGCTTATGTGGTCATCAGAGCTAATATGGGCCTCTGTGTTGAACTGAGGACCCCTGAGATGGTCTGGGACCCCTATAAGGCTTTACAGCCACTGACCTGGCGACCGTGAGCTTGAATGGGCCCCTTGAGATGTTCTGACAGTGGTGTAGCCAGGGGAGGGGGTCCCTGGGGTCTGCGGACCCCCTTGAGCTGACCTTATGCACTAAAAACACAAAAATTGATCTCGGGGGCCCCTGAGCTTGGTCTCGGGGGGGGCTCCCGAGCTTGGTCTCAGGAGGCCCCCGATAATCGGTATCGAGGGCTCCAGAGTACCTAATATTGATCTTGGGGGACCCCTGTGCTCAGTCTCAGGGGGTCCCGAGCTTGGCCTCAGGGCCCCCGAGCTTGGTCTCAGGGCCCCTCCCCTCCAAGCTCGGTCTCACGGGCCCTTCGATTTTGGTCTCAGGGGCCCCGAGCTTGGTGTCTGGGGGCCCTCCGAGCTTGGTCTCAGGGAGCTCCCGAGCTTGGTCTCGGGGTGCCCTTCGAGTTTGGTGTCAGGGCCCCCGAGCTTGGTCTCAGGAGCCCCCCGAGCTTGGTGTCAGGGAGCCCTCTGAGCTTGGTCTCAGATAACCCCGAGCTTGGTCTCAGGGCCCCCGAGCTTGGTCTCAGGGAACCCCCGAGCTTGGTCTCAGGGATGCCCCAAGCTTTGTTTCAGGCCCCCCCTCTCCCTGAGCTTAGTGTCAGGGGCCCTCGAGCTTAGTCTCAGGGGGGCATACGAGGGTATCTGATGCATAAGGCTGACCGTATGCACTGGAAAACACGAGCATTGGTCTCGGGGGCCCTGATCTTGGTCTCAGGGGGCCACCGAGCTTGGTCTCAGCGCCCCCGAGCTTTGTCTCAGGAGCCCCGAGCTCGGTGTCAGGGGCCCTCCGAGCTTGGTCTCAGGGATTCAGGGCCCCCCTCGGGGTGCCCACGACTATTGATATCGAGGGACTCATGAGTGAGGCACGATAATTGGCCTCATGAGACCAGTTTGGTCCCAGGGGCCCCTAGGCCTTGGTTCAGGAACCCCTAGCATCGGCAACGAGGGGTTCCAGAGGACCGAGCATTAGTCTCGGGGGGAGGGGAGGGGGCTCGAAATATTGATCTTGAGGGCCCCGGAACATCGGTGTCGAGTTACTCCTGGGGAAAGCGCGAGCATGGGTCTAAGGGTGCCCCTGAGCCTGATCTAAGTGGGACCCCGAGCTTGGTCTTAGGACCCCCGGGCATCAGTATCAAGGGGCTCCGGAGTATTGGTCTAAAGGAGAAATTATTTTAAGGGTCTCCAAATTGGGATTTCGGAGAGCCCCGAAAGTGTGGATGCAGTGGTGTAGCCAAGGGGGCCCTAGGCGGCCGCAGGCCCCCACCCCTTGGGCCAATCTGAACCACTGCAAAGGATTCTCTGATCACGGGGCCCCAGAGTCAGTCTCAGGGGCCCCTGAAGATCTGTTCTCAGGGCGTCCCGAGTCGGCCTCACGGCCCCCCCCTGAGAGTCGGTCTCAAGGCCCCCCGAAAGTAGATTTCGGGGGCCCCAGAGGGTTGGTCTCAGGGGCCCCAAAAGTTGGTATCAGGGGCCCCGAGAGTAGGTCTCAGGAAGCCAGAGCTCGTCCCAGGGGCCCCAGAGAGTGGTTCTCAGGGCCCTGCAACAGTCTATTTCAGGAGGCCCCTGAGGGTCAGTCTCAGAGAACCCCAAGAGTCAGTCAAGGGGACCCCAAGAGTCTGTTTTAGGGGACCCCGAGGTTCGGTCTCGGAGTCCCCCCTGAGAGTCTGTCTCAGAGAACCCCAGGAGTCAGTCTCAGAGCACCATAATAGTCGGTCACAGGGGGGCCCTCATAGTCTCACGGGCTTCTCTCAGCAGTCAATATTTAGTTTCAGGTGGCTCCGAGAGTTAATTCCAGGGGTCCGAGAGTTAGTCTAATTTGATCCGCAGAGTGCTGGTTTCAGAGGGCCCCGAGAGCTAATCTTGGGAACCCTCGAGATTTAGTCTCAGGCTAAATCTCTAGTTTTGCCTGTTTCCCTAAATCCTAGGCCCCTAGTTTTGCATAAGGGGCACCGAGAGTCAATCTCAGGGAGCACCTAAAAGTTAGTCTCAGAGTGCTCCCGGGAGGTAGTCTCCGGTTCGTCCGAGAACTGATTTTGGGGCTTTGAGAGTAATTCCCAGAGGTGCTCCCGAATTTTGGTCTCACGGGCCCCGAGTTAGCCTTAGGCCTCTGAGGGCTAATCTGGGCTTCCGAGAGGCAGTCTCAAGAGTGCCGTGTCAATGACTCAGTCTCAGGGGTGCTTCCACACCCCCTCCCCGGGTGTTTGTCTCAGGGGCGCCCTAAAGTAAGTCTCAGAGGGCTGTCGGAAGTCATTCCCAGCCCCCTCCCCACACCAAAGACAGCCTCAGGGGATCCCAATAGCTAATCTGGATGGCCACGATAGTCAGTCTCAGACCCCCTCCAGAGCAAATCTGGGGGCCCAATAATTAGTCTCAGAGGTGCTGTCGATAACTAATCTCAGGGGCCCGAGAGATTCTCAGGGGCCCCCAGTTTTGATCAAGAGGCGCCGTGAATCGGTCTCAGAGACCCCCTGAGATTTAGCAGGGAGAGCGGCCGAAAATCAGCTTTGCGAGTGCCGCCGAGTGTTGGTCTTAGGTGGCCCCAGAGCTCAAATAGAAATTGTCAAAATCATATGCCTCGGAAAAAAAATGTACATACCCCTATTGCGTACTAAAAAAAGGACAGATTGAAACGTGTCGATCAGGCACCATTATCGAAGGAAAGGCAAAAATTAATCTAATTTTACCATAAGAGCAAATCGAACACAGAACTTGGCACTTTTTTCACTTATTTATTCAAATTTACGGTGCAGTTGCAGCTTGAGCATAACAACCAAACAAGGAGCCAACTGGAGATTCCAAACTGCAGCGAAAGACCAACAATACAATTGAAACATGACACCAAAATATCTGCATGAACAGTAGCAGTGTGCATAACCTGTTGTTTGGTACACTATTTTCCATCCAGGACAAAAGTTACCAGCATCTTTGCCTCATTAAACACTGGTACAGAACAAATCGCCTGACTATCCATCAGCAGAGCGGAGTTAACATACCAGTACAGAAAACGTTGCAAACACAAGATGAATAATTACTTCAATGCAGTTATTTACTCACCGGACGGGATTTGACACAATCAGAAGACACATCATCACATCATTGCGTCATCACATCTGTCGTATTTAAAATTTTTGGTCATTTGATGTCTCATACCCTTAGAGGATTAATCAGTTAGAGCATAGTTATAGGTAACAGTAGCCTGTTGACACCATTCCATTTTGTTTGGACATTTTTATCAGATAAATCTCTCCAAATTCCCCCACTTTTTGTTGAACATTTCAAGAATTTTTTTGATAGGTGCAGCGTATCTCTCTGTTTCCATATCCATCCTAAGCCTGATCTTAAAATAAGAGATTGTGAGAGGGCTGACCGAGTTTTGAATAATCGATTTCGAGAGGATAATTACATGATTAATGAGAATATTGTCGCTACTACCTGCCACCACTTGTGATATACCTATGTTTTCGCTAATACCCCAGCTTCTCAAATGTGCTTTTAAGGTCATCCAGAAACACTGAACCCTGGGGCAAAGGAAAAATTTATGCTCAATTGTTTCTATTTGAGTATGGCAACGATCACACATGGGGCTAGAAATTAAACCAAACCTATAAAGCATAATATTTGTCTTGCAAATCCTAGTCAATATCTTATAATGCAAAGTTGCATAATATGTGGACTTGGAACATTCGCGGACAGAAGAATAAGTATCGCTCCACGAATCTACACTAAACTGTCTCTCCCAGTAACCTTCCCAAAGCTTGTCCGGTTGATCTTGGTAATTAACAAGAAGTCGATAAAAATGACTCGTGCCGTTAGTTTTTGAAAGAGCAAATTGAATGACTGGGTGTATAAGTGGATTTTTTAAAGCTCCTCTCTGAAGCGCCTGTCTTACTTCAGGCTTCAAAGAATGGATTAAGACGTTATAGTCCATTCTGTTAGCATGCTTTAGGTCGAAACGATATCGTAGATTTTCAAATGAATGAAAATTGCCTTGTTCATCTAGTATATCATTAAGTCTAATGATTCCTTTGTTAAACCATTGTTCTATTCTTACGTTTGAGAATCTGCGTGTAAGATCCGAAAACCATAACCCCATGCTCGGGTAGTCTTCGCAATAGACCGGATAGCTTCCAGTGATTTGAGCCCATGCAAAGAAAACTTCTTTCCAGAAACCATTTTGAAGCTTGTTTGCAAATGATTGAAGAGACTTAACATTTCGTTCCCAAAGAGTTGGATCATTACTTATGGTGGACTGGAATAGTTTCACCCAGGCATGTTTTGATTGGAGCTGTCTTCTAACCCAAGAAGATTTGAGTGCAATGATGTATTTGTCTAAGTCAACCATGCGAAGGCCACCATCACTGATGTCTCTAATAATTGTTTGCCGTTTGACTCTTTCAGTTTTTCCTCCCCACAAAAATGAGAACATGTTTTTCTTAAATATTTTCATCGTATTGCTGTCGGGTTTTGGGAGAGCTGTGAACAAGTGAGTAAACTGAGACAACAGAAGTGTTTTCACCACGGTAATTTTTCCGATCAGAGATAAATTTCTATGATTCCATACACTAATTATGCTCTGAACCTTCGATAGGATGTTTGCATAGTTCAATGACAACACTTCACCAATGTTATTGCTGAATCTGATTCCGAGTAGCTTAAGTGTTGTTACCCATTCAAAAGAAAAATTCAGCTGTTGTGATCTCTGATTTACTTCAGCTTCGGAAATATTCCTAGCCACATGGCCTTACATTTTTCTCATTTGGGAATAAGCCCGAAAACTTGGCGTAAACGCCCAGGTCCTCAAAGAGAGCTCGGATGCTATTTATATCCCCATCTAATAAACAGATAGTGTCATCAGCGTATGCCGACAGCTTGTATTCATCGCTTGCAATCCTTATACCTTTTATTCTTTTATTGAGTCTTATTTTGTCCAAAAGGTGTTTTAGTGCCAAAATGAATAGGTAGCAGCTCAATGGATCTCCCTGTCTGCAAGACCGCTGTAAATGAATCGGTTGCGAAAGATGTCCGTTGTATATGATACGAGCAAAGGACTGAGAATGAAGCAGCTTTACCCACTGTATTATATTGTTTGGAAATAATCTAGCATTTAGACATGCCTCGATAAATTTCCAGCTCATAGTATCGAAAGCATTTTGAAAATCAATCGCTATTAGCAATCCCTGTTCTTTTTTCTGATTTAGTACTTCAATTAAATCATACAGTAGCCGAGTGTTATCACCAATAAATCGATCTGGCAGGAAACCGGTTTGTTCGGGGTTTATTAGCACACTGAGTACCTTTTTGAATCTATGAGCAAGCACTCCTGACAGCAATTTATAACCAACATTTAACAACGTTATTGGTCTATACCCTCCGATGATATTTTTTGGTTTATTTGCTTTAGGGATCAAACATATAATACCTTCGCGTAGTGTCAGAGGAAGATTGCCAACATCAATGCTGGATTCAAAAAGACGTAGAAGTATAAACTTAAATTTTACCCAAAAAACTTGTAAAACTCTGCTGGGAATCCATCTGATCCTGGTGTTTTTAAGTTTTTCATTCTTTTTAAACATAACCCAAGTTCATGTGTTGTGGCGGGACGTGTCAGCAGCGTAACCTGTTCTGGAGTCAGCTTGATAAAATCGGTTTGATTTAGGTAACTCAACGTCTCCTCAAGGTTTGGTTCTTCCCTTTGCGAGAACAGACGTCGAAAATGGCGAACAAATGCATTCATTATGTCATTTTGACAGGTGAGCAGACTACTCTTGACTTGAAGGGAGGCTATAGTCTTAGAAGTTATATGACGTTTTTCCAAATTGCAAAAATAAGATGTGGGTTTTTCACCAGATTCATACCATCGGCATCGTGCCCTGATGATGGAGCCTCTAAGTTTTTTCTCCCTTAGGTCTTCATATTCCCGTTTAACCTGCCTAAGCTTGTGTTGCAATGCCTCATCATGCGAGCTTCTTTCATCGTTTTCTAATGTTTGAATATCATCCCATAAAGTGTCTTCACGTGTTTTACTCTCCTTCGATTTATGTATGCTGTATGAAATGGTCTCCATTCTTAGTTTAATCATAAGAGCCTCCCAAAAAGATCATCAGGGATTGTGAAACATAGCATACCAAAGTTCTCAAAGTTGTTCCTAAAAACACTTTCGTAAACTGGGACTGCGTACTGATCAATTACCTCCGAAAATGCTGCGTCAATGCGGTCAGTGTAAGCCTTATCATTTAACAGTGACACGTTAAACTTGTACCATCCATTACCCCTTTCTTGATTATTTATCTCAAATTCCAGAGAAATGCAAGAATGGTCAGTCCGATAACCAGGTATTATGCTGCAATCCCTAACACAACTAGACAAATTGCTGGAGATAAGGAAAAAATCAAGTCGGGATTGTTTTACAACATGGTTACATCTCCTCCATGTAAATCGTCTCACGTCTGGATTTCTTTCTCTGTATATGTCTACGAGCTCATAACGGCGGATTAAGCTATGCACTTCAAGTGCAGCTCTCGTATTATTTTGCCGGACATAATTATGAGTATCTATCTCTTCATCATGCTCTTTTATTGACGAAGGTAACACGTCCGAACACCGTGAAAGCCGCGCCCTGAATGCGGCCGTGAGGGCCCGCTGGCTCCCCCGAGACGCCCGCTGCGCGGGCTGTCTCGGCCAATGGGGAGCCGCCAGGGGAGTGACGTCACTCCCTGGTATGCATGTGTATGTGCTTCCATTTTACCACCCCTTTACTGACGTGGAGTCGTAATAGCCATGCGGATTTGTGGATGACTCTGAATAAAGTCTTTGTCTTTGTCTTTGTCTTGATCCAGGACTAAATTGAAATCTCCTACTATCACAATTGGAAACATTTCCTTGTTCACCTCTGACACTTGATCACCTAAGTGTTTGTAGAAATCCGGAGAATCTGCATTGGGACCATAGACTGTCACCAAAACGAAATCCATTTCAGCAATCTTGACACTACAAATTAAATAATTTCCATTTTCGTCCCTTACAAGTTCATTTAGATCTATGGCTTGATTCCTCCCGGTCAGAACTGCTACGCCTCTAGAGTTGTTTGTGTATGGAGCCATTATTGCCTGACGGCCCCACGCGTTCCTGAAGATCGTTTCCTTGCCCTTTTTTATATGAATGTCTTGAAGACAAATTAAATCAGCTTTAAACTTGCGCAAATGTTTAAAAACATCTTTCCTCTTTTTGAAGTCAGCTAAACCTCGACAATTAACTGAAATTATTTTCACCCTAGTCATCATGTATAAGGAATAATTGACGCACTATAAACTGAAGCTTGCATTAATTATAGTGCTTTATCATGTCGATATTAGGACAGTTTGCGCCTGAACACGAGACATATACTTCTACAAGTTATGGAAGTCTTTTTTACTATAAAGGCTACTGTTATCTGAATGACATACCTAACATTTACTGAACATACACTAGACATTAACATCTTTTTCGCGAGATAAAACAGTAACGTAAAGTCGCGTAACACCGAAGTCCATGGAGGGATACAACAACGGCAAGAGTGCGAAAATCTCTCATGGATGCCTAAACATATTCAAAACTATTCTGAACACTTCAAATGACACAAGAAGGAGAACACTTACCAACCTTAAGCCGTGCATGCTCAGAAACACTCGCTTTCATGGTCATCAATCACTGTGACGTATGATGCGTTTAGTATCTGTCACTCAACACTTCCTGTAATTTTTCCAAGCTCGGCACTCTGATTTTCTGACCATGTTTCATTGTCTTACAAAAGATCTCACCGTGCCTACTATACACTGTGTATATACGATTTTTCTTTTTCTGCTGTCGGAGTTCCTGGAATATCTGCTGTCGGTATGGCGACAGGTTCTCACTGATGTACAGTTTCTTCTGCACACCAGCTTCCGTGCCTGCAGGCGTTGTCTTAAATCGGTCTTCATAGAGGCGATCACGCACAGATCCTCTGGCTACGCTTTTGAAGCGACAGACGATGCTTTTTCGCTTATGGATGCGTGCGGCTCCCTCGATGTTGTCGCGAGACACGGGCACGTCCGGCAGGCACTGTGTCAGAACCTTCAGCGCCGTGTCTGCCACGTCCTCCGTCCAGTGTTCTGCAGGGACGGGAGGGATAGCATCACCAGATAAGATGAGGTCTGGCTGTCTCTGCTGAGAGATGAGTTCATCTACGCCATGTTGGAGGGTGGAAATGCGCTCGTCCTTCTCGCTAATGCGACGATGCAGATCGTCTATGACGCTATCCCTCTCCTCGACGTGCTGTTCTAATTCGTAGATTCTGCCATGCAGACGTTGAATGTCTTCCTTCAGAATCCCGAATTCTCTAGACATGTCAGCCTTTATCTGTTCTGCCAGATTGTTCAAGGCAGACAGGAGCATGTCCTGAGTTAAGGGACGAGAGGTGCCACTCTGCACGTCACGGTCCGAACAATCAGAGGCGGTTGAGTGGTCTCTTGATTGGCGAGGCCTTTTGGATGGACTGAAACTCCGCGCATTTGCTCGTTCAGCTGGGTCTAAGCGGCTGATCATTTCGCGCACGGATGCTTGCTGGGAACTTGCCGTCCTTGGAGCCGACCTGGCACCGCCACTGGTACCGCCCGCGGCGCCGCCCGCGCCGTGACCGCGGTCGGTCGGCTGCCGCTGAGGGGTGGACGGGCGCGGCTGCTGTACTGGCGGACGCTGCTGCTGGGCTGTCTGGCCACTGCGTCCTCGACTTTTTCTGTTGTTCATGGTGAGTGTCACTATAAATTTTAAATCACTTCAGGTCACTTCTTTCCGGAAACCACTTATCGGCAGCCACACCGTAGGTTATGGACGGGTCCCGGCTGGGATTCCACACCCATAGCGCGCCGGTATTGGGTCGGGCTACGGTGGGAGCACCGGCACACACGTCCGCCCGGCACCGCTGCTCGCGGAAGACTGAGAACTTGGCACTTTAGTCAATTTTTAATCTTTTAGCTTAACACCAATAACTAATTCCTAAATATTGTGAAATAAGCAACTTTCCAATATTTTCGTAGGAAACCAGACAAACAAGGGTAATGACAGAAATTGATGAGCATAATCCCAAAAAGAAAAACAGGTATGAGACGTTGAAAATAACAATAACAGAGTGAGCCAAGGCGATAGATATCTTGGGCGCCTTTTGTCTTGGTAATTTGCTCGTTTACAAGATAGCAAGGGTAAAAAAGTAGCTGGATCTCAACAGGATCTGTCGACGGAATAGAGGCGCAACGTTCGGGACACACTACCATATCCCTTGTTTCTTTATTCGTTTTTTTTGTTTCTTTGGAAATTTCCTGATAAGAGTTCATGGATTCGACACCGGGAAATAATTGCTAATCATTTCCCGTAGAAGATCATTTCTTCGTACTCAAAACGACTGACCTCCAATAACTTCATGTCTGATTACCCGAGTGAAGAGGTAGACTCAGGTTTAACATCATGCGCGCATCAACATTGAACTTCTCGAAATATGGCTCAAAACTGTTATTATAGCCACGCTACCATATAAGTTATGGGCCATCCTTAATATTTGGTGACCTTAGTTTACCAACACTTGGTCGGATTGAAAAACCAAGCTATAAACAAAATAAGAATGAATGCTTAAAAGCCATAACAAAATTTCCTTCGTGTGAATGTTATAATGTTAAAATACTATACAAAAGATATAGGAGATGGGCCCGGTTACTAAAGGGACCCCCGGTCTGGGGCCCCCCGACGGAAGTCGGACCCCTTCTTGGCCGAATCCTGGCTACGCTACTGGGTTCTGAGACCAGGGGCGCAAGTTTCCATATATTTGGGGGGCTCGAGCCCCCAATGCCCGGAGAAGCCCCCAATGACCCGACGAGCCCCCCAATCCCAAGTTGCGGGCCCCTGCGGACAGAGCCGGGCCCCTGCCACGATTCCGGGCCTGAGTGGTCTACTTGGGCTAGCTTTGACTGAGGCCAGGCTCCCTGGCATGCTTGCGGGTGCCCTGTGGGCCATCTTTAACCTCGGTGTCCGCAACCGGGTCCCTAACGATATTTTTTCAGGCCCACTTTGACTGCAGCCGGGTCCCCTAATTCCGGCAGTCTCGGGCCTCCTGTCATCCAACCGGGTCCTCTGTGTTCCACCCGGGCCCCCTGTGGACTGCAACCGGGCCCCCTGTAATCCACCCGGGCCCCCTGTGACTGCAGCCGGGCCCCCTGTAATCTATCCGGCCCCCTGTGACTGCAACCGGGCCCCTCTTTGATCCATCCGCACCCCCTGCGACTGCAACCGGACCCTCTGTGATCCATCCGGGCCCCCTGTAATTATAACCGGGCCCCATATGATCCACCCGGGCCCATGTGACTCCAACCGGGCCCCCTGTGACTGCAAGCGTGCCATCTATGATCCACCCGGGCCCCCTGTGACTGAAACCGGGCCCCCTGTAATCCACTCGGGCCCCTGTGACTACAACCGGGCCCCATGTGATCCACCCGGGCCCCCTGTAATTACAACCAGGCCCCCTATGATCCAGCCGGGCCCCCTGTTATACACCCGGGCCCCCTTTGACTGCAACTGGGCCATCTGTGATTCACCCGGGGCCCATGTGACTGCAACCAGGCACTCTGTGACTGCAACCGGGGCCCCTGTGACTGCAACCGGCCCCCTGTAATCCACCTGGGGCCCCTGTGACTCCATCCGGGCCCCCTGTAATTATAACCGGGCCCCATATGATCCACCCGGGCCCATGTGACTCCAACCGGGCCCCCTGTGACTGCAAGCGTGCCATCTATGATCCACCCGGGCCCCCCTGTGACTGAAACCGGGCCCCCTGTAATCCACTCGGGCCCCTGTGACTACAACCGGGTCCCATGTGATCCACCCGGGCCCCCTGTAATTACAACCAGGCCCCCTATGATCCAGCCGGGCCCCTGTTATACACCCGGGCCCCCTTTGACTGCAACTGGGCCATCTGTGATTCACCCGGGGCCCATGTGACTGCAACCAGGCACTCTGTGACTGCAACCGGGGCCCCTGTGACTGCAACCGGCCCCCCTGTAATCCACCTGGGGCCCCTGTGACTCCAACCGGGCCCCCCTGTGACTGCAACCGGGCCATCTGTGATCCAACCTGGGCCCCTGTGACTGCAACCGGGCCCTCTGTGATCCACCCGGCCCATCTGTGACTGCAACCGAGCCCCCTGTAATCCACCCGGGCTCCCTGTGATCACAACCGGGCCCCCTATCATCCACCCGGGCCCCCTGTGACTGGGATCGGGCCATCTGTGATCAACCCGGGCCCCCTGTAATTACAATCGGGCCCCCTATGATTCACCCAGGCCCCTGTGACTCCATCCGGGCCCCATGTGACTGCAACCGGGCCATCTATGATTCACCCGGGCCCCCTGTGACTGAAACCGGGCCCCCTGTCATCCACCCGGGCCCCCTGTGACTGCAACTGAGCTATCTGTGATCCACCCGGGGCCCCTGTGACTGCAACCGGGCCCCTATGATCCACCCAGTCCCCCTGTGACTGAAACCGGGCCCCATGTGATCCACCCGGGCCCCCCTGTAATTAAAACCGGGCCCCCTATGATTCAACCGGGCCCCCTGTGACTGCAACCGGGCCCCCTGTGATACACCCGGGTCCCCTGTGACTGCAACCGGGCCATCTGTGATCCACCCGGGGCCCCTGTGACTGCAACCAGGCACTCTGTGACTGCAACCGGGCCCACTTTGATCCACCCGGGCCCCCTGTAATCCACCTGGGGCCCCCTGTGATCCACCCGGGGCCCCATGTGATCCATCCTGGGCCCTCTGTGATCCACACGGGCCCTCTTTGACTGCAACCGGGCCCCCTGAGATCCACCCGGGCCCCTGTGACTGCAAACGGATTCCCTGTGGTCCAACCGGGCCACCTGTGACTGAAGCCGGGCCCCCTGTCATCCACCCGGGCCCCCTGTGACTGCAACTGGGCCATCTGTGATCCACCCGGGGCCCCTGTGACTGCAACCGGGCCCCCTATGATTCACTCAGGCCCCCTGTGACTGCGACCGGGCCCCCTGTGATCCACCCGGGCCCTCTGTGACTGCAACCGGACCCCCTGTGATTACAACCAGGCCAGTTAAGATCCACCCGGGCCATCTGTGATCCACCCGGGTCCCCTGTGACTGCAACCGGGTCCCCTGTAATCCACCCGGGCCATCTGTGATCCACCGGGGTCCCCTGTGACTGCAACCGGGTCCCCTGTAATCCACCCGGCCCACTGTGACTGCAACCGGGCCCTCTGTGATACACCCGGGCCCCCTAGGACTGCAACCGGGCCATCTGTGATCCACTAGGGGCCCCTGTGACTGCAACCATGCACTATGTGACTGCAACCGGGCCCCCTGTGACTGCAATCAGGCCCCCTGTAATCCACCTGGGGCCCCCTGTGATCCATCCTGGGCCCCATGTGATCCACACGGGCCCTCTTTGACTGCAACCGGGCCCCCTGAGATCCCTCGGGCCCCTGTGACTGCAAACGGATTCCCTGTGGTCCAACCGGGCCACCTGTGACTGTAACCGGGCCCCTGGAATCGACCCGGCCCCCTGTTATCCACCCGGGCTCCTGTGACTGCAACCGAGCCCTCTGTGATCCGCCCGAGCCCCTGTCACCGCAACCGGGCGCCTGTGATCCACCCGGGCCCCCTGTGACTGCAACCGGGACCTGTGACTGCAACCGGGCTCCCTGTGGTCCAGGAGGCGCGGGTCCTCTAATGCCACGGACGGGCCCCTTGCCATGAGTGCGGGGCCCCGTGGTCTATCTGGGCTTGCTGTGGCTGCGGTCGGGCTCCCTGGCATGCTTGCTTGGGTGCGGTCCCCTTTAGGGCCACCCATAATCGCTGTGTCCGCAAGCGGGCCCCTAACGATATTCTCAGGCCCATTTTGACTGCATCCGGGGTCCTATTTCTGGCAGTCTCGGGACCTTTTTGATTCCTCTGTGACTGCAACCGGGCTCCTTGTATTCTGCCTTGGCCCCTTTTAGTCTGTCCGGGGCCTTTGTACGTGGTATGGGCTTTTTGTCGTGTGCCTAGGTCCTGTGTGGTCCGTCCGGGCCCCTGTGGTCTGCCCGCGCCCCTTGTGGGCGGTCTGGGCTCCTTTTAGTCTGCCCGGGCCCTCTGTGGTCTGCTCGGGCCCCCTGTGGTCTACCCAGCCCCTGCGGTCTGCCCGGCCCCTTGCAATTTGCCCGGGCTCCTATGGTTTGTCCGTGTCCCTGTGGTCTGCAAGGAACCACAGCACTAGCGGATCCAGGGGGTAAAGGTAAAATTGGGGGATTTGATGCCCTCCCCAAATCCCCGATTTTACCAATTTTTACGGATTTTCTTCAAACAAAAACCATATGTTTTTTCACGATTTGGGGCCCCGTTGCCCCCTCCCCCACCATCGGCCTGAATCCGCCCCTGATTCCACTCCTCCCACTTCGCTGTATCCGGGAACCCGTGCTATAATTTCAGGCTCCCTCTGGGCTACCCAGGCCTCCTCTGACTCTAGCCGGTCTCCTTGCCTTGCTTACGACCCCCTGTAGTTCACCATCCCCCACCGTGCGCAGCCGGGCCCGTTCCGATAAGTACTGGTTTAATAAATTGAGATGTTTGTTATTTTTGCATCTCTCCGCCGGCACTACTTTTCTTCATTGATATATTTCTAGGCATTTTTGTCAAAGTTTTCCATTTTTGTTTGTTCTAGTGGAATTTTAAATACAGACAAATTTAAGTCTCTTAAATTTGTCTGTCAAAAAGTGTATCAAATCTTGTCGTCAAATCTGGGTTAAATAATGTGCGTCCGCCGGCGAATGGTAGCCTCTTAATTTCCCGGGCTTGTCAGCGCAGCGCGAAGGAAGCTAAGGCATGCTCCTGGCTCTCTTGTCGCATTCGCCGAGGCGAATGATTTGCACAAAGTTTGCCTTGAACAGTAAAATTGGCATGCTTATGATTCAATCGGCTTGTGTCTACTCTGGAAAAGTTTCGTTAGGCTCTGATTTGGATTTTACGTTTGGGCTTTTCGTGTCAATCCAAATCGTGCTCCGATGCGCAGTGTTGAATGGCAAGTGAAGTGATTGTTTTGCTATTAGCTCCTGTCGGGCTGAATCCCTAATGAGTGATGATCCCCTGTCCGGCTCCCCTGATGGCTAAATACCAAGACTTGGAGAATCTTTTTCCCCCTATGGCCGCCAGTGATGTATCTAGAATTTGGGTAAGGGGAGGGAAGGGGCAAAGCCTCAGGGGACAGGGCGGCACTTAGCCACCCGAAGGGCGCACTTTTCACCCAAAGGGCGACCAATCGTCGCATCCTGGGGAGGGGAGGGTTTGGGGGCGGCACTTCGTCCTCAGAGGCTCTTGGGTTTAAGGGGTGGCTGCCCCATTCGCCCCCCCCTGGTGGCCACCGCATTCGCCCCGCCCCTGGTGGCTGCAGCCGGGTCCCTACTCCCAGTAGTTAATACCCTGTGGATGCAGACGGGCCTGCCATGGATGCGGTTCGTGTAACTGCAAGCAGCCTCTGCCATGCTTGCCATGCGGGCCCCTGTGGTATCCCGGGCCCCTATTGGTCTGATCGGGCCCCCTATGGCCTGTCCGGGCCCCTGTGGTCTGCCCGGGCCCCAGTGTGCAAAGTATGGCATTTTCGACGAGATCTTGTCAGTGCGAGTGCCCTTGGAGACAGGAGCGAGTGGTGCGAATTTTATCAGCCTGGTGCGAATTTGCAAGACTGGTGCGAGAAAGTTGACACTGAAAACTGAAAAAAATAATGACTGAATAGTTAGGAAGACACAGGAGGGGGCCTTATAAAAAGTCCTTAACTAACTAATAAGAGAGGTAGTATTGCATCGTGTGGGTAGGAATGTGTGCGTTTTTCTCCCTAGTATCTGGCAGATTGGTGAGATTTTATTTGGCTGGTGGTGCGATAATTTTGGATGGCTGGTGCGACTCTTCTGCCCTGCTGCCATACTTTGCAGACTGGCCGGGTCCCATTTGGTCTGCACGGACCCCTTGTCTGCTAGTGCCCATTTTGTTCTGATCGAGCCCCTTGTGGTCTGCCCGGGCCTCCTGTGGTTTTCCCGGAACCCTTTTGGCCTGTCCGGGCCTCTGTGTGGCCTCTGCGGACCCCCTTTTGTCCGTTCGGGGCCCCTTTTGTCTGCGCGGTCCCTCTGTGGTTTGCCCGGGCCCCTCCCAGTCTGCAAATTATGGCACTTTTGGCGAGATCTCGTGGTGCGGACACCCTTCAGGTGGTTCGAACTTTGGAGCAAACAAGTGCCAACTTTTGCTGTATGGTGCGAGGAGCTCAAATCAAACACCCACAGAGATCTGAGAAGGGAGAAACTGGTAAAAACATCGAAATTTCCGGGTCAGTGAAATTTCTCACCAATGCTCGGTGTGAATTTTAGGCTGCTGGTGGTGCGAAAAATCTACAAGGCTGGTGCGGACTCGTCAGGTCTGCTGACATACTTTCCAGACTGGGGCCCCTCTGTGGTTAGCCCGGCCCCTGTGTTCAGCTCGGGTCCCTGTGGTCTGCCCGGGTCCTTTCATCTGTCCAGGCCCCGTGTGGTCTGCCCGGGCCCGCTGCCCAGCCAGCAATTCCGACCGGGCCCAGAGCGGGCTGGGTCGGGCTCTGCCCGAGCCCTAAGACTCATAGCTGAGCCACATAGACTCGGGCTGAGCCCGACATTAGGTCGGGGATGACAACTTGCCCGAGCGGTAGAGCCTGGTCTTGCTTGACCATGGGCTCTTCCCAGACGGAGCGGAGCCGGACCTGGGCTGAGCCCATGTACGCGGGCTCTGCCCAGTCAAAGCCCAGCATATATCGGGCAGAGTCCAGCCAAATTGCTGGCTGTGTGTGGTCTGCTCGGGCCCCTTTTTGGGTTTACCGGCGTCCTATGGTTTTCTGGGTTCCTGTGGTCTGCCCGGCCCCTTTGGTGTGCTCAGGCCCTATATGGTCTGTCTGGGCCCCTTGTGGTCTAAGAATATCGTGCAGAAACTGAAGCTGTTGTGTTAGTCGCGTATTTGCAGGAGTTCCTTATTTGTGAGCAGTTTCGTGCCCCAGGTGGTGTATCCGTGCTCCCTGTTGCCGAAACCGGCCCCCTGCCATGCTTGCGGGCCCCCTGTGGTTTTCCCGGGGCAACGTGCGGCCGGTCCCATGCAACATTCGGGGAAAAATGGATGGGGCGTGAGAAATGTTAGGCCCCCCCATTCCTTTTGTACTGCAGAGCTGCAAAAAGTCGGGCTCTCGGGTCATAAAGTGCCCGACAGATTTTAGGGCACGGTATGGTCTTGCGACAGATCTTACAATCTGTGAGAAAAAATCTTGAAAGGAAGCAGAAAATATTTTTTGTTCTAAAAAAACTCAATATTAGAATTGTCACCTCTTTCACTCAACAAGTTTTTCATGAATTTGCACCTCTCCCATATCAAGCCAGTGTGCGGCAAGAACCGATGGAAAATCGAGGGACTTATGAATCGAGGGACCTTTGAATAGAGGGCCTTATGCACAGAGGGTCTTTTCGAGGGACTTATGAATCGAGGAACCTTTGAATAGAGGGCCTTATGCACAGAGGGCCTTTTAAACGTCACCCAGAAAATCCTCTGCTGGAAAAATTCCTTCACCGGCCTGTCGGGCCCGATTTGTATTCCATAGCACGCGACAGCTTGGCCCGACAGGCCGCCGTAAAGGTAAAGGCGACAGGCAAAACAGTTTTTTTCCTTCGTTTCCTTCGTTTGGAAGTACGCTCAACGCTGCCGCAAGGGCGCTGTTTCAACAGCGCCCTTGCGGCAAAGCCGGTGTAAAAGGTATCTTTGGTTTGAAGAAAAGCAGCCCTGCGGTTTGGTGTGTTGCCTTGTAAATATGGCGGAGGCCAAGGCCCTAGAATCCCCGTGGTGTGGTGGAGGCAATACGTTGCAAGGTTGTGTTTTTTATTATTTTTCTCTTGCATTACTTTGGTATACATCTTGAGTAAACTGGTTGAGCCTGGATTTCATCGTCCATAGTTGAAGGGCTGATAAATGGCTCCGATTAAGCTGAAGCCCCTTCCACCGTCCCGTGTCAAGCTTAAATGTGGATTTGAGGGATGTGGGTATTTTGGCGAGAAACGTTTTTTTAAGGAGCATCAGCGAATCAAGCATTCTGGGCTGCCCTGCAAGTTCAGGAACAGTGGTTTTGGCCAAGGAGGTCGTTTTGAAGCATGGATCAAACAGCGGGCAGATCAGAACAGTGTGGGAGAAAACAAAGAAGTAAGTGATGTGGTGTTCGTTGTAATTTCGGCAGCTTACATTTATTTCCACACAGTATGTTATGCTCACTGTTGATCAATAATTTTAAATGATATTAATAAGGGAAAAATGAATTTTACCAGCAGACTGCTCAAATTAGACTAAAACATTTGATTTTCCCTTCCATCTTCTTTTAAATCCAATGCCTGTTTGTCCAGAATTAACCACAAAAGTTGCATACCTTCATCAGTGGATTTGTAGATGCCAAAGAAACAAAACTCTTCACCTTTCCACATTAATTTGAGTTTTAAGTACCAAACTATTTCTCCTATTTCATTTTATTCACTTACCTAAATATGCCTATGATCTATGTCAAGGGGACAAAGATATAACAAAAACACAGCCTAGTGCAACCTTTACTCATTCCTTTTACTCTTAACTTCCTTGGAAACATGATATTTATTTGACATTTACTATCTAACTGACTTAAGGTTATTTATTAGCCTCATGAACTTCAGATCCTAAACCACGTACCCTCATGGAAATGAGCACGGCAATGCATGAAAAACTTTGAGATAGCCAACAGCTTCAAAATTTAGGATTTTTCATGTAAACATGCATTTAAAGTCATGGAAAGCTAATATTACATGTTTGTATTCAACTACAAGTAGCCATGATCCTTAAAAACACTTTCGAATATCAAAAAAGTACCCCTCCAATCTTGTTTGTCTGGCCATCAGAGCAAAATCCATATATAAATTTTGGGGGTTCCTTCCAAATTACCCCCCTCCCACCTCCAAAAAACTGAAATCATGAAAATCTGCAGAAGCTGGCATAAGTAACCGCATGGTATGGGAACCAGGTCAGCTTTCTTCCATTGCAAACTATATTTTTAAGTATTCTGGGCTGGACTATGTAACATAATAACAAGATATCACTTATTCTCATTCTAGTGCAGCATTTTTTGTCAATGGCGGCTGCAGAGGACTGAAAAAGGGGGCTGCTTTTCATGTTATTGTATATTTCCACCTGTGACCTAAATCATCTGAATCCAAGACTGAGTCTTATTCAAGACCCAGTCGAGCTGACTTTGACACACACTATTTGTATGCTGTACGTCCACAAATCTCAAATTACATCCAATAATAAATTTCCTTTACCAATGGTGACTCCAGAAAATGGGAATTGGTGGTTCGGTATTCAATTTGTTATAGGTTTCTGCCGATAACCTTAATTTCCTGAGCGTGTCTGATAATTGAAAACCCGAAGAACAGTCTCAGTTCTAGAGTTTTGAAAATTAATAGACTTGTGTCATTCCACTTAGATTTTCCATAGGCGGCTTCAGAGCACGAAAAATAAGGATATCACACATATAAGGATCAGAGCACAAAAATAAGGATAATGATATCCATTGGTGCCAAACTTGAAGTTTTTTATGCTAATTTTAGTATTTTCTATTAAGAATGTGGAAAAAGAGTAGGAACATTTTACCAATTGAATGGGTTTTAGACAATTTTAATAGTCCTATCCTAACCACCCGACAGATTTGGAGGTTTTTTCGAAAGTGCCCGACAGATTTGAGATTTTTGCAGCTCTGTTGTACTGATCCTATATGAGGATTGTAAAGGGAAATAGGCAGTACCACCTATTCATAGTACCCCTTGACCGGTACCCCGTGTTGTACAATGCCATGAACTGGCAAGGTGAATGGATCAGAAAAAGGTGTCTTGATCATGTAACATAAATATCAGTAGGTTCGATTTCCCCGCTGATAAAGGAATTTCGCACTTCGATCTCTACCTTCCATTTGTATCAAATTATTCGCGATAATGCGATTTCGTTCCAGGTGTGAATGTTAAAATGGTTGGACAGTATAAACATAAGTCGGGTGCAGAAAAGCGTAAAACAAAGAACATTCAATACCGAGGGGCTGCTCTGGCAAAACTACCCAAATTTTGTACATTTTTCAGGTAAACTATGAATCT